>CAUYLG010055431.1:0-300559 GCA_963573385.1 Cacajao melanocephalus
GAGACCATCCTGGCCAACATGGTGAAACCCCGTCTCTACTAAAAATACAAAAAAAATAAGCTGGGTGTGGTGGAGTTCTTCATAAGAAAGATTTATCTCTTCTCCCTCTTATAGTTATTCCAAAAAAAAAAAAAAAAAAAACCACTCTCAATAATGTGTGTAGATTCTCTCCTGACAGGAAGTGGGGCTTAGTTTCCATCCCCTGGAGTGTCAGGTTCACTTTGTGACTTGCTTCCAAAGAAGGGACCAGGGAAAGGGAAAAATAGTCACTTTGCTGTTACTGCTGGAGAAACCTGGTCACTAGCATCTCAATCAAGTGATGAGGGTTAACCTCACTGGTGATGTCCTAATATGCTGTGATGAGAAGGGCGTTTCACTTTGGTGGTGATATTCTTTCCACAAATCCGTAATTCCAATCTACTCATGAGAAAAACAACAGGCAAACCCAGATTGGGGATGTTTTATAGACTCATTGACCAGCACTTCTCAAGATCGTCAAGGTCATGTAAAACAAGAAGAGACTGATCGTGACCAGACTGAGCAACATAGAGAGACCTGGTCACTACAAGAAAAACAAACAAAAAGTTAGCTGGGCACAGTGGCATGCACCCATAGTCCCCACTAATAGGCAGGCTGAGGTGGGAGGTTGAGGCTGCAGTGAGCTGTGATTGCGTCACTGCACTCCAGTTTGAACAACAGAGAGAGAGAGACTCTGTCTAAAAAAAAGAAAAAAAAAGACTGAGAAATTTTCATAGACCAGAGGGAGTCATGGCAATTCAATGCAATGTAATATTCTGGATTAGATACTGGAATAGAAAGAGATCACTAATTGGAAAACTGGTGAATCCCAAATAAAGTTTGGAGTTTAGTTAACAGTACTGGGTTAATGTCAGTTACATAATTTTTTGTTTGTTTGTTTGCTGTTTTTATTTGAGACAAGGTCTTGCTCTGTTGCCCAGGCTGGAGTGCAGTGGCACAATCAGAGCTGAGATCATAGCTCACTGTAACCTCGAGCTTCTGGGCTCAGAGTTTTGACAAATGTATCAAAGCAATGTAAAATGTTAATGATGGGGAAACCGGACGTGGAGTGTATGGGAACTCTCTGTATTATCTTTGCAACTTTTCTATAAATCTAAAACTATTCCAAAATTAAACGTTTATTTTAGCTGGCTGTAGTGGCTCATGCCCGTGATCACAGCACTTTGAGAGGCCAAGGAAGGTGAATCACTTTAGCTCAAGAATTCCAGACTAGCTTGGGCAACATGGTGAAACCCTGACTCTACAAAAAATACAAAAAGTAACTGGGTGTGGTGGTGTGCACCTGCAGTCCCAACTGCTTGAGGAGCTGAGAGGGGGGGATCCCTTGAGCCAGAGAAGAAGAGGCTGCAGTGGGCTGTGTTTGCACCACTGCACTCCAGCCTGGGTGACAAAGCAAGACCTTGTCTCAAAAAATTATTTTTATTTTAAAAAATGTCCAGCAGCCAGTAAAAATTATCAGTCAAGCAAAGAAAGGAGGAAATACGACCCATAACCAGGAGAAAAACAAATCAATAGAGATAGACCCAGAAATGTCACAGATGGTAGAGTTAGCAGACAAGGACATTTAGAACAACTACAACTAATACAATTTTCATGTTCAAGAAAATAGAGGAAAGCACAAACATGATGTGAGAAAGAAAAATACTAAAAAGACTCAAAACCTTCTAATGTTGAAAAATACAATCACCATTCAAATTGAAAAATACAATGGATAGAATTAACAGCAAGTTAGACATTGCAGAAGAAAACATTAGTGACTGCAAAGTCAGAGCAATAGAAACTATCTAAAGTGAAATATAGTGGGGAAAAAAGTTTATCAAATTTATGTTATCCCTCAGTGACCTGTGGGATAACATAAGAGGTATAACATACGTGTAATTGGAGCTCCAGAAGAAGAGGGTGGAGATGGGAAAGATATTTGAAGAAATAATGGCTAAAGCTTTTCCAAACTTGATGAAAATGGTAAACCCACAGATTCAGGAAGCCCCAATGAACTCCAAGCAGAAGGAACCTGAAGAGAACCATATTCAGGCACATCCTGGTCAAATTACTGAAAAACAGTGATGAAAGAACAGCATCTGGCACAAATTTTCAGTAAACATTTGTTGAATAGTAAAAATGAATGAAATCCACAAGTGTCTAGAATGTGAAATATAAACTATGGAGAAAATAAAACAGGATAAAGCCCAGGCATAGTGCCTCACATCTGTAATCCCAGCACTTTGGGAACCTGAAGTGAGAGGATCACTTAAGTCCAGGAGTTTGAGACCAGCCTGGGTAACACAGTGAGACCTCGTCTCTACAGAAAAAGTTTTAGAAAACTAATTGGACATGGTGGTGCATGTCTGTAGTTCTAGCTATAGTTCTAGCTACTCAGGAGGCTGAGGCAGGAGGATCCCTTGAGCCCAGGAGGCTGAGGCTGCAGTGAGCTATGATTTTGCCATTACACTCCTGCCTGGGCAACAGAGTGAGACCCTGTCTCAATAAATGAATGAATGAATGAATAATAAATAATAAATAATAAATAAACAATTAAATGGAACAGGGATGGTGGAATGGTGGGCCCCAGGGGAAGGGCTTTCACTGTTTCCACAAGGTGGTTCCAAGAACATGGCATTTGAGCAGAGTCAGAGGGAGGCGAGGGAGCCAGCTGCATGGGGATCTGGACAAGGGATTTCAGTCAGAGGAAGCAGCCTGGACCTCAAAGGGTCCCATAAGCAGTGACTGGTACAAGCCACCATGGTGACCCACTGGCTCGCCAGTCTCTGCCTGAGGAGGAGCAACCTTCATGGCCCCAGGAGCCCAGAAACCGGCGCTCAGGTTTGATTCCTGGCCTGAAAAGAGACCATGCCTGCTGTGTTCAAGAAGGAACAGCCCAGCCAGGGTAACAGGGGTGAGCTGCGGGGAGAGTAGAGATGAGATCAGTGAGGCTGAGCTTTGTGGTCAACGCAGGGCCTTGGGCTTCTATACTGAGTGAGACAGGAGTTATTGAAGGGCCTTGAGAAGAGAAGTAGGATGATCTGAGTTAGGTTCTAGAAGGTTCACTCTGGACCTCAGGGGCCAGATTGGAAGTAGGGCGACATAAGGAGGCCATTGCAATCACCCAAGGGAGAAACAATGGCGACTCAGACGGGGCTGCATCAGTGGGGAGGGTGAGCAGCGGTTGCACCCTGGGTACCTTCTGAAAGGAGCGACGCCAGGATTTGCCAAAGGGTTGGATGTGGGGTTGAGAGAAAGGGAAGAAAAGGAAGGCTCTGAAGGTTTTGGCCTGGGCAGTTAGAGGAATTGAGCCACACTTATAAGAAGGGCAGGCTCGTCCGGGCGCTGTGGCTCATACTTGTAATCCCAGCCTTTTGGGCAGCTGAGGCAGGCAGATCACTTGAGGTCAGGAGTTCGAGACCAGCCTGGCCAACATGACAAGACCCCAACTCTACTAAAAATACAAAAATTAGCTGGGTGTGGTGGCACAAGCCTGTAATCCCAGCTACTCAGGAGGCTGAAGCAGGAAAAGCACCTGAATCTTGGAGGCAGAGGTTGCAGTGAGCCGAGATTGCACCACTGCACTCCAGCCTGGGCAACAGAGCGAGACTCTGTCTCAAAAAAACAAAGAAGAGAAGGGCAGTCTTGGTGATGAGCAGGTGTAGGGGTGGGGTGGGGTGGGGGACTAAGGCACATCAAATACACAGTCATCTCTTCCTGCCACCGTGGATACCCCACTCTTTCTCGGTCATCTTAGATGTACCCCCAGAATTCTTCTCCACATAGTACACGTAGTAGGTCCTTCGTAGTTCCCTTAGGAGGCAACTGGGAGCAGGTAGGAGTTTGAGCATGCGCGGACTGATTCCCTGGACCCACGTCCCGGCTCCACCAATAAGTAGCTTATGACTTCGGGCAAGTGGTGTCATTACTCTGAGCCTCCGTTTCTCATTTGTTGAATGTTTCTGAGTTTCCTAGCTCCCTAACGTATTCAATAGGGTCATTAGCGGCATTTATCTCATTGGGTTTTTGTGAAGATTTAGATGAGAAGATGTATGGAAAGGCCCGCACACAGTCCCTGGAACACAGGAGGGGTCCCATAAGTGGTGACCTGTACAGGCCACCACAGGACCTACTGGTTCACGCGTCTTTGTCTGAGGAAGAGAGGCCTTTCTGACCCCAAGAACCCGGAAACAAGTGATCAGGTTTGATCTCTGCCCCGTGAGCGCCTAACCAGAGTTCTGGAGAGCCCTGCACGGACCCAGATGCAAACTCTCCCAGTTTTGGACAGAGTGGGCAGACGTTGAAATATAAGAAGTCCCTGTTGAAAAATGTCCCTGCTGTGAGCGCTGCTGGGTGGATTAGCTGGCATTCCTTCTCCTCCATTGAGCGGAGTCGCAAGCTAATAAATATTTCAGAATTGGCTGTATTCAATCCAGCCCTTGTCCCGTTTGACGTCTGTTCTCTCAGCTTTCAGAAGCAGACAGGTGCAGAAGGATGAAAAGGGATTTAATTACTAAACATCCCCAACTCCCAATATGCAAACGCACGCTGTGCTGTACACACACCTAGTGCGCACAGTCACGTGCACCCCGTGCACTCACACACAGCCCTGGGCACACAGGACCCACGGGACCCTCTGGATTCCCACTCCCAGTGACCGCCCTACTGTGAGAGATCCCCCATGCACGCCTGCACACAGCTTGCACAGGAGTCCCAGGGGCAAAGAGTACATGGGAACACACATGTGTCCCTGTGTACACAATAGCCATGGATGTTAACCTGAGCATGGAGGTATATGTACATGTATATTTATAACATGCGCATACACAGATGTGCAGACACTCAAGAATGCAGTCACACAGATGTTCATGTCTACACATACATGTGTGTGGTGTGTTTCTGAAGAAAGGACATTTCCAAAGCCCTATGGTTGTCAAGCTGTGCTGTTCACGCTAAGGGTAGCTTAGGTGATTTAGTAAAAAGGCAAATGGAAAGGGGTCATAGAGGCCTTTCACACCGAAAACTTCAATTTTCCCTGACACATGAGTAAGCACAGACAGCACACAGGTGCACACCTGTGCACACAGACAGATCCATGTACATCTGTATCAAAATGCACATCCTCTCCCCTGCATTCAAGACTGTCGGGTACACCCACCGGAGCATGTCCACCTTTGAACAGGCATGCTCGTGCACACAGGCACATGCACACACATGCACACACGCTCAGCCCTCTGCTGGGACTAGCAGCTCTCTCCTCTTGTTTGAGAACTCCTCGGCCTCTTGCTGCCTGCCTTCTGGGTGGATGGAGCTTCCACAAATGCACAGCCAGGCGTCTGGTCCCCAGGTGGAGTGGGAAGGCAGGAGATGAAGCTGGGCAGCATCTGACCGGCAGCCTCTCATATTCCCCTACATCCACCCCCAGGGCTGGCCACGCTGGCCCAGGAGACCAGTTGCCATCTCAGCAGGGCTGAGGACCCCATCGCTAAGACCCAACCTGAAGATCTGAGCAGTGGTTGCATCCTGGGTACCTGCTGAAAGGAGCGACGCCAGAATTTGCCAAAGGGTTGGATGTGGGGTTGAGAGAAAGGGAAGTAAAGGATGCTCACTTTGCCGCATCCACACTTTGCTCATCTATTGATGAAAGAGCTGGCGAGCACTTTCTGTGTTAGGCGAGGCCTGGGCACTGTTGCCTGCTCTGTGCCACTGAGCAGACCCTAAGGGCCTGATTCTCAGCGAGCACCCTGTCCCACCCAGACCAGGCCTGTGGATTAGCCTCAGCCCTCAGGGGCTAGCCTCAGCTCTCAGCCAAGCAGAGCCCAACCGTGCTTCCCCCACCTCCACTCCCACCCCACAGGGCCATTGCAAGCAGACAGGAGTTGGCAAGAATTGGGGACTTTCAAATACCCAATCAGTGGGACCTATGGAAATATATGCAAATGAAAGATGCAAATCACCACTCAGTCTTTTTGCATCTGCTGCCCACTGGACCACCTGCCCTAGGTGAGCACTTCCTTCCCATTGACAGGAAGGATGCAAGCTCTGCTGTACACGGGCTGGAGGTCTGAGGTCCTCGCAGTGCTGGTTGGGGCCGTCCACCAGCCCCCAGTACTCTCTAGGCTGCTAGACCCAGCAGCCTCCATGCTTGGGAGAAGGGCGTCCCCTTCCCCTGCTCTGGCCTTGGCTGGCCCTGTCCACACTCACACACTTAGTCACACTCTTGCACGCTCATTTTCAGTCCAAAACACACCTACCCATGCACAAATACACACAAACCTATTCACACCCACACACAGCTACACACTCACTTATGCAGTCATTTTTGTTACTGACTGACACGTGTGCACAGACTAGTACCATTCTCAGCTTTGCACACATGCACCGTTTGTGACATGCAGTCTCAAATACCTAGCCACATTCTCGTTTTCTATGTTCATATGGGCTTACACCTTTGCATGCTGGCTCACACGCATGAATCACTTACAAGGGTTCACGTACACCCACACGCATGCCTGCCCTTGCTTGGCCTTGACCATGTGGGAGCCTGTGGACACGTGACCCGTCTGGGCCAAGAGGGATGCTGAAGGGTGCAGGGACAGGGCCACGGGGTGCCCCAGTGGAGAGCGAATTTCTTGGAGGCTGCCCAAGGAGCCAGTGCTCAGGGCCCAGCCTGGTCCCCCGTGGGCTTCCCTGAAGGATGGGGACCCCCTACCACAAACGCCCTCCGCAGCCTCCGGACCAGGCAGGTGGCTGCTCTGGGGGTAATCTCTCCCTCAGGAAGAGGTAATTGAGGGGCAGAGAATTAGATAATCAGCACTGCCTGGAAGTGGAGATGTGCCCTGCTGCCTTTGTTCCTAGAAGAGCAAGTGGGGGACGGGAGGCAAGGAACCCAGCCAACTCGGGAGACTGGAAGGGGGAGCCAGGTCCCCTCAGCCCTCATCTGCCGCCTTTTGGTGCCGCCAGCAGGAGTAAGGCGGGCACTGCTAGGCCCTGAACCCGCCAGTGGGGTGCTCTTGCGGGGGGGTTGGGAGGCGCCTGGGAGCAGCCTCAGTGCACCTGACCCACACCACTGACCTCCCTTGGCCTTCCCTTCCACATCTGTGCACCAGAGGCTGCTAAGAGCCCAGGAGGGAGGAGGACTCGGGTGCAAATCCTGGCTCTTTCTCTCATGAGCAGTGTGAGCTTAGGTGCGTCCCCTAAACGCTTCAAGCCTCAGCTGCCTCCCTGCGACCCTTCCCGCAGTCGAGATGCTCCTTCTCGACTCACTGAGCACCCACTACAGTGTCTGCCTCCAGCTCCAGCCCTGTGCCCAGGCTAGGCTGGGACCTGGGGTGTAGCCCCATCCTAACAACCCCATAAAGCCAGGGCGCTTGCTATGATTCTCCCCATTTTATAGATGAGGAAACCGAGGCCTGGGGAAGTCATATGAATGACTGGGGTCAGGCACTAGGATGAGGCAGAGCCTGGGTTTGAACCCAAATCTCTGTAATGCCAAGGACCATCCAAGGCTCATGAGTTCCACCTCCTGCCAGCTGCTACCCCCGTCCTGGTCTAGGGAAGAGCCCACCACATGCTGCTTTTTTTTTTTTTTTTTTTTTTTTTGAGACAGGGTATCACTCTATCGCCCAGGCTGAAGTACAGTGGTGCAATCATAGCCCACTACAGCCTCGACCTTCTGGGCTCAAGTGATCCTCCTGCCTCAGCCTCCCAAGATGCTGGGATTACAGGCGTGAGTGACTGGGCCAGGCCCCTACAGGCTTCCTGACATCTAATCACCCCCAGAAGTGGGACAGTAGCAGTGAAGCTTAAGGACTAAGCAGCCGCCTGCTCCGGCCTCTTTGCTCCCTGTCTGCCTGCCCGCTGTGTACACCGCTGTGTGTCCACGCCCTTCCGGAGAAGATCTGCCCACTTGATCTCCGAGGCTGCCCCGTCCCCTCCATGGATGGGGGATGCCTTTCACCCCTGCCATGGCCGGCACTCTACACCCACTGCACAGATGCAATCACCAAGGCCAGGGATGAGCAGGAGCATCTCCAAAGGCCTTCTCTGGGCCTTGGTTTGGGTTGGACTCTCCCCCATCCCTTCTCAGATCCTCCTGTCTCTGTCCCCACAGGCCCTTGGTCCCTTGAAGCTCGCCTCACAGCGACTAGGAAGGTCTCCAGACTGCGGGGCAATCTACTCACCAGCCAGGTCCCGCCAGAGATGGGCTGAGCATGCCCCAGCTGGGGAGTATCTGTTCCCCAGTGTCCCCATCCTAATCTCTGTCTAGTACTGGATGGACAGAGCACCAGTGTGAGTCCCAGCCCGGATCCTGTTCTGGCTGCACCCCTTCCTCATAAGACCAGAATAAGCCTGGTCGCATAGAGCCTCTGCTTGGAGACTGAGAGCACAGCACCAGCACGTGGAGCCTGATTTATCCCCCGCCCTTCTCAAGTCCATCTTCTCATGTGTAAAAGGAATGATGATGCCACCTCTCAGGCGCTCAGGGGCTCCAGAGGTGGACAGACAAGCAAACCACCATAGACTTAGGGTCACTGTGTCACATCGGGACCATGATGGGGGGATGGGCTCTAAGCGCTTCACCTGTGTCCCCTGCTCTAGCCCTGCATAAACCCTGTGGGGTAGGAACGCTATCTTTTCCCCTGCTGCTCCTTCTTCCTGGAATGCTTTCCCCCAGATTTGCCTGGCTTGCTCCCCACCTCCTTCTGGAATGGACCTCCTATCACAGGTGGCAACTCTCTTGCCCTACTCCCCCCTCTGTGGCCCCGCTGCTCCTAGTTGAGCAACTAACTGTGCCATTCTTTTATCTTTTTTTTTTTTTTTTGAGATGGAGTTTCATTCTGTCGCCCAGGCGGGGGTGCAGTGGTGCGATCTTGGCTCACTGCAACCTCCACCTCCCAAGTTCAAGCAATTCTTCTGCCTCAGTCTCCCAAGTAGCTGCAATTACATGCTTGGCTAATTTTATATTTTAAGTAGAGACGGGTTTTTACCAGGTTGAGCAGGCTGGTCTTGAACTCCTGACCTTATGATCCGCCCACTTCAGCCTCCCAAAGTGCTGAGATTACAGATGTGAGCCACCATGTCCAGCCTATCTTTATTTATTTATTTTTTTGAGATGGAGTCTCACTCCGTCGCCCAGGCTGGAGTGTAGTGATGCAATCTCGGCTCACTGCAACCTCCGTCTCCTGGGTTCAAGCCATTCTTCTGCCTCAGCCTCCCAAGTACCTGGGATTACAGGTGCCCACCACCATGCCCGGCTAATTTTTTTGTATTTTTAGTAGAGACAGGGTTTCACTATGTTAACCAGGCTGGTCTCAAACTCTTGACCTCAAGTGATCCACCCACCCCGGCCTCCCAAAGTGCTGGGATTACAGGCTTGAGCCACCACGCCCAGCCCATTCCTTAATCTTGATTCTAGTCTGTCTCTTGCACTAGGACGTGAACGAGGCGAGGGCAGGGGTTTGCTTAGAGTTTGCTCACTGTGGCTATTCTGGTGCCCAGAGCAGTGCCTGGCACGGAACAAATTCTCAGTATTTACTGAGCGAATGGACACCCGTTTCACAGATGAGAAAACTGAAGCCCAGAGAGGCTCTGCCAGCTGCTGCGAGCTCAGGAGTCACCAGCCCTGCGAGAAGCCCACAGCAGGCCCTGCAGCCGCTGCCCAGCCCTGGCCTGGGGCCCGTGTTCCCCCTCCGGCCTGCTCTAGGTGGCAGTGGTGGTGGTCAGACCTTCTGCCCATCCCTGCTCCCAAACCCAAGGCTGGGAGGAGCCGCTGGGGGCGGGGAGGAGTCTGATTCCTCTCCCTCCCCTTCCCGGCTGCCCGCCCCCTCCCCCCGCTGCCCACCCCCTCCCCCGGCTGGAAACCTGACACCCGCAGCCCATCTGCCGCCCTCAGTCCTCCCACCCCTGGAGGCCGCTGGGCTGGCGGCTGCAGAGCCGTGATTGTTCTGGGCTGAATGGGCAGGCCTGGCGCCCACGCCAGGTGCACCATTGTGAGGGCCCCGGCACCTGCCTGGCGGGTCGCACGCCCTGCCGGCACAGACCCTCTCCCGCCTGGCTGAGAGCGGCCGCCCACTGCCTCCCGCGAGTGGGGCTGGGGATCCCGACTCCTGCTGCTCCCCAGGGGAAAGCACCCCCACTGGCACCCTGAACTCCTGTCTGCTTGGGGCTGCCTCGCCTGCCCCTCCAACTCCATCACCGCCCCTGTGCCTGCCTTGGCCTCTCAGCGCTGGTGAGAAGGGCATGGTCTGGGAGTCAGTGGTGCCACCACTTTCCGGCTGTGATGGGCAAGAGACATAAGCTCTCTGAACCTCAGTTTCTCATCTGTAAAACGGGGCGATCACAGAACCCACCACATAGGAGCATAAGAAGATCACAAAGGCGTGGGTCTGCGGGTCACGCTTAGCCCATAGTGGGCTAAGGAGAAGGGCAATTCTTATTGAGACCTAGCTGTGTGCAGACGGGGGCCCAGGGGAGCTGGTCTCAGCCCCTGGCAGGCCCAGCACAGGGAGCCTCCAGCCTGCCCCCCTGCCTGCCTCCCCTTGCCCGGCCTCCCGCCCGCTCTATGAAAATTTAATGCTGGGTAATGACAGTCTGGGCTAATGAAAGAGGCTTCTCTTCTGGCAAAAAGAGAAAAACAAACAAAAATCAACAACCTGCAAGGGGGCATTAAGTTTTCATGAGCTGCTCTCCCACCGTCACCCCCGCCCTGGCTCACCCGGGCAGCGACAAGCCCTCGCCTTCCCTCCTTCTCTCTTGGAGCTGGGGCTGGGCAGCCAGTGGTGGGGTCGAGCAAATTTGAGGGGACCTGGATCTTTGGGGGCATCTGCCTGGGGCTCCTCCACAGCGCGTCTGCCAGCCCTGGAAAGGGAGGGGAGCCCCCAAGGGCTTCTGCAAAGCTCTATTGGGCTCTGGATCAGGATCCAGCCTTCAGAGCCCTCTCTGGGGAGTGGGTGGTGGGTGGGGAAATGTGGCCCAGAATAGGTGGGGCTCAGGGGTCCCATCTCCCATCCGCCGCCTGCCTCCTCTGTAGTGTGAGCCCCCGGAAGCTCCACTGTCTCTGTGCCAGCTGGGCTGGAAGTGGTTAGAGAAAAGGGCACAGGGCATCCTTCGCTCCCTTTCCCTCTCTTTGTGGTATCCTGGCGAGCCATTGGCTGCTGCCTGTGATATCCTGAGAGATGCGACAATTAATTTTCTTTTAATCAAGGTCGGATGAAGTAAATTGGTGCGGTTCTGCAGCCCTTCATTTTCTGTTTTTGCAGTGATGCAAAACAAATATGATCAAATTATGCTCCTTCTCACCTTATTGAATTAGGAAGCATGACTGATCAGAGTGGGTGGAAATGTTCTATACTATGCAGCGCCCCCCCCCGCCCCGCCCCGCTTCTTCCCTGCCCTAGCCTCAGTCTCCCTGGATTCACTGGGACTCAGAGCAGGTTTGTCTTCCCCAGGGTCCCCAGGGTGTTGGAGGACAGCACCTGGCATTGTGAGTACTCAGTGAATGAGTAAATGAAAGAGTGAATGAATGATTTGAATTAATGAGTAAGTGAATGAGTAAATGAGTGAATGAATGAGTGAATGAGTGAGTGAATGATTTGAATGACTGAGTAAATGAGTGAATGAATGAATGAATGAGTAAAGGAATGAGAGAAAGAACGAGTGAGAGAATGAGTGAGTGAATGATTTGAATGAATGAGTGAGGGAATGAGTGAGTAAATGAGTGAGTGAATGAGTGAAGGAATGAGTGAGTAACAGATGAGCTGGTCCTGAGAGACAGCCAGGTCAGGCTGGGAGAATGACCTGCTTTGCTGAAAGCCAGAGTCCTATCAGCTCAGGCTCTCTCTAGAACTTCGCTTTGTTTCTTCATATAATTTATCACTGTCTGAAATTAGCTTGTTCGTGTCAGCCGACACCAGTATTGCTGTGTCTCCCTCTTGGATTTGTGCCCTGCTATGAAAGGCAGGCTGGGGCTCTATTGGGAAAGGCCTTGAATGCCACACAAAAGAGGCGGACAGGGCAGATAGGTATGTGGGCTTTCTCAGCTTGCTGGTGGACCCAGCCCATGACGCTCCAAGCAGGCCAGGCACGTTGGAAATATGTAAATAAATCCGTTTTGCAGGTACCAAGAGACCTGACTGTTTAAAGAATCCCTGTGAGCATCCTTCTCTAAAGCAAAGACTTTCTGTAGAATGGATTACCCCTTAGTATATCGGGTTAGGAAGTCAAGAGTCAGTTTCACTTACAGCTAAGCAGCCTTGGGTGCTTCTTACCTGTGATTCTTGAGTGTGCTGGAATCTTCTGACCCTCCACTGTGGCCAGAGTTCTGTCCTAGGTAGTGGGGGTGGGAAATAATGATATGGTCACCACCCCTGGGGAGCTGAGAGCCTAGCTCGAAGCTCACATCACACATGATGATAAACCCATGAATAAATAAACATGATGAGGCCGGGTGCGGTGGCTCATGCCTGTAGTCCCAGCACTTTGGGAGGCCGAGGTGGGTGGATCACTTGAGGTCAGGAGTTTGAGACCAGCCTGACCAACATGGTGAAATCCTGTTTCTACTAAAAGTACAACAATTAGCCAGGCGTGTTGTTGGGCACCTGTAGTCTCAGCTACTAGGGAGGCTGAGGCAGGAGAATCGCTTGAACCAAGGAGGCAGAGGTCGCAGTGAGTCAAGGTCACACCACTGCCCTCCAGCCTGGGTGATAGAGCAAGATGCTGTCTCAAAAAAAAAAAAAAGAAAAGAAAAGAAAAATATAAATAAACATGGTGCTCACACACAGAAGAAAAAGACAAAAGAAGACCAGAGAAGTTACCCAGCCACACAGAGGGCAGCGATGCTGATTCCAGGGCATCAGGGCGGAGGGCAGATGGCTCAGGGAGGCACAGTGGGGCAGGGAGGCTTCCTGGAGGAGGCCGGAGAGTTTAAAACAGGGGTTTAATGGGAATCTGGGTTTACTGGGAGTTCCAACACAAGGAGGAGGCGTTCCTGGTGGAAGGGGAGTCCTCTGGGGAGGCCGGGCACTGAGACCAGTCCCCAAGGGCACATAGACAGGTGGGAGTGCCCATTTCTCACTCCCGAGAGCAAGGCCTGCTGTGAAAATGCCCCCTGATTCTGGTCCTCAGGAGCCTCTGAGAAGCCCCCTCTGCGCACCCCAGGACAGACCGCCTACAATGTTGCTTTTCCGGGGCACTTCCCAGCTCCCAGGTCTCAGCATTAAAAGGCTCGAGGCTCACGCCAGTGCCAGGCTCCAGCCGGACTCCAGGCATCCTGCTGTTACAGGCAAGCTTTGGGCTTCCTCACCCCGTCACATCCAAGCTGTGTGGCCTTTGGCAAGTGACTTGACCTCTCTAGGTTTGAATGGGATGAAAGCTCACAGACCTTGCTCTGTGGCCCCAGCAAATTCCTTGATGTCTCTGGGCCTGCCCTGCCTCAGGAGAGCCAGCTGGCCACCTCTGGGTTGCAGCTTGAACAGGGGTGTGAAGAGGTAAAAGGGGGGTGCCTGATCCCCAAGCATACAGGTAACCCTGGGCACTGCTCCGCCGGCCTCCCCAGTGCATGCCTACTCTGCCCATGGGGCTGAGCAGCAGCCTGTGGGACCAGTCTCTGGGTGGGGACTTCTCAGCATCTGAGTCATCGCTCCTGGGGTGCAGCCGGTGACCCAGATGGGGCAAGATCATTCCATATATTTATCTCTGTCATCTCCCAGTGCCTCCCCTTCCCCTTCCTCTTCCTGTCCCCATCTCCTCTTCCAGCCACTGGATGGGCCAGAGTGACGCTATGACTACTCAGCCCCCGATCTCCCTGTGCTAGACAAGGTCTACGGTTCTCCTAGGCTGCCTGTCTCTTCCTCTGTAAGTTCGACAGCAATAGTTACAGCTGCCATTAATTGAGCCCTTCGCAATGACCAGCAGCTCTGCATACATTAAATGGATCCCCTCCATTTGGGGGTGAAGCTGTTGCTATTATTCCCATTTCACAAGGAGGATCAGAGAGGTTGTGTGGCTTCCAGAGGTTGATGTCTCTGGGCCTGCCCTGCCTCAGGAGAGCCAGCTGGCTGGCTCTAGGTTGCAGCTTGAACAGGGGTGTGGAGAGGTAAAAGGGGGGTGCCTGAGCCTCAAGCAGACGGTGACCCTGGGCACTGCTGGGACTATTAACTGGGCTCATGATCTTCCCATGATGCTTTGTGCGGTTTGTCTTTGCGGCTCCCTTCCTAACTCCCTAAGATTCCTTTTGCCCCCCCAGACCCCCCTGCCCCAGGAGCTGCCACCTGCTTCCCATTACACTGACTTCTCCCAGGTCCCAGTCCATCAGCCGCTGACCCGATCACTTCATCCAGCCAGTCTAATGGGTTACTCTCTCCAGGAACTTGCTAACTCCATCAGAGGAGTGAGAGATGCTTCTAGGGAGACTGCCTGAATCCCAAGGAACACAGGCCAGTTTAGGGGAGGGGTCCCCAGCAGGCCTCTCAGCCTGCTCTAGGACAGAGGGTGGGAGAGGGTTCCTGGGGCCATGCCCCCTGGCAGCTGCCGCCCTCCTGCAAACAGGGTCTGAGCTGCAGGCTGGGAGGTGACAGAGGGGGAAGGGGCGGTGCCGGGGTGGGGGAGCGCCCAGCTGGTGAGCGGTGATCCTTCCTTATCCGGCATCAGCGCATCATTGCTTTTCCAGGCTGAAGTTTCAGATCTCATTTTCACTTTGGCCTTTGATCATGCCCGGAGTGGGTGGCGGGTGGGCCAGGGAGGTGTGGGGCTGTCAGAGGGACTGGGGAGAGCGAATTCCAAGGTGACACCCTCCCCGCTACTTACAAGTATCTGCTGCCTGGAGAAACGCTCCGAGGACAAAAGCCAAGGATGGTGGCAGGCGGGTGATCTAAGAATAAGGCCCCCACCCGGGCACGGCCTCTGTCTCACCCTTCGGGTTGTTTCTTTTTCTGTTTTCCAAATGAAAATAACTTTGCTGGCTTTCTCCCCTCTGAGGATTAAAGTCACGTATGTTTGTTGTATAGGGTTCAGACAATACTGAGAAAAAGGTCCCCAAATCCTTTTTCCTCGTCACCAACACTAGGAGAAGGGGTGACAGAGTCTGTGCATATATCTGCACAAAGATCTTGTGCTGTGTGCCTCAAACTGCTCTGAAACCTGCCCTGCTCTCTTCACAGCGTGTGCTGAACACTCGTCTGTGTTGGTGCATTCAAAGCTGCTTTCAGTGGCGACATCAGATTCCCCACACCACGCTATTTAACCAATTACTTCACTCTGGACATTGAAACTATTTCTGGCTGTTGGTCCTCCCTGGCCAGGTGGTCCGAGGCTGCCCCTTTACTGCTTTATTCTCCTGGGCCCTCCTGCCAGGGTTTTCTCAGAACCTGCCTCCTCAGACTCTGGCCCCATCCTTGGAGGGGGTCTCAGCTCAGCTGCTCTGGGGGAGGTGGGAGGGTTAGACACGGTGGGAAAAACATGGGTGTAGTTCAAGGGAGCTGGTTTCGAGTATAGCTTTGCCATATACTAAGCATGAGGAATTGGATGACTTTTTTTTTTTTTAAGACAGGGTCTGGCTGTGTTGCCCAGGCTGGAGTGCAGTGGGAGCATGTGACGATGGCTCACTGCAGCCTTGGCCTCCTGGGCTCAAGCCATCCTCCTGCCCCAGCCTCCCAAGTAGGTGGGACCACAGCTGCTTACCACCAATGTCTGGTTAATTTTTTTGGTGGGTTTTTTATAGGGATGGGGTTTCACTATGTTGCCCAAGCCGGTCTCGAACTCCTGGGCTCAAGCAATCCTCCCGCCCTGGCTTCCCAAAGTGCTGGGATTACAGGCATGAGCCACTGTGCCCGGCTTGAGTGTGACCTCTTATCTCTGTAAACCTCAATTTTCCAATAGAGAAACAGGGACAATTAAAAAAAAAAAAAACCCTTTGGAGGTTGCTGTGAAGACTCCCGAGCTTGCGGGTCGAGTGTGCTCAGTCCTGGGCTTGGGTAGACTTGCGGGGCTCAGTGCGGCTGAGAGGAGTGTGTCCAGGAGAGGCAGGGGCGGCCTGGGCAAGGAGGTGGAGGGCGCTCCAGCCTCCTCCATCCCTTCATCCTCACACCTGCCAATTTTCCCATTTTAAAAATGATACACACACACACACACACACACACACACACACACACGTTCATTGCGGGGAAATTAGAAAACCCAGCAAGGTTTTAAAAAGCAAATGTCATTTCCTGCTGATTTGGTCCCCGTGAATGAACTCCTGTGAATATTTTCTGGTCCGACCTCTGAAGGACAGTGGCTTCCCACTGCCCGAGGGCCTTAACTACCGAAATAGGAGGTCCCAACTTGCTCTGCCATAAGCAGGATTTAGGGTAGATTTGGGAGGGACTGTCCCAGCTGACAGTGTCAGTGTTCCTGGGTCTGGTGATGGAGGAAGATGGGGGACGCTGAGTGCTTCAGGAGCAGATACTGGGGGAGTCTCTGGCTGGGGCCTCCGGAGGGGGCAGCCTCAGAGACACTGAAACTTACCAGAGGAAGAGAAGGGCTGTGAAGTGGGATGGGAGGTGCCAGTGGACTTTTGGAGGGGACAGCTCTTGCAAAGGAGAGGGTCAGGGAGGGGAGAAGAAAGGGGGCAGGGAGGGACGGTTTACAGCCAGAAACTCGAGTCTGTCACGGGGGCAGCTGGAATGAAAGATGGCGGTGGGCTTTGAAAATGTGTGTGTCAGCAGCGGGCAGGCCTGGCCAATACTCGGAGCTGCCAGGCAGGGAGGCACTTTCAGGGAGAGTGGAGAAAGGACCAAGGAGCCGGGTCGAGTGATAAATCTTAAGCAGGGCCTCCTCACACCCCAAGAATCCCGTCTCCCCCCCCACTCCAGGGGAGCTCCATATTCAGGGGTCCCTCTACCCTTCTCCATCCCCTCACCATGCCATCTCCCCAGGAACGTCCTTCATCCAGCCCGCAGGGTTCATGTCACCCCACGGAGCGCGGGCCCTGTGCCACTGTACACTTCGGAGAATCATTAGCAGAAATCATTAGCTAGAACACAGCCTCCCCCATAAATCTCCCCTGCACCTGGATCGTTTGTCCGTGCCTAATTTCCATCTCCCGAACTTTATGATTTGTCCCTCGTTTGATGAGCATCTCTCCCATCAATTGTGCGGTAAGTGCTTGCAGAGAAAGACCCCCTGCACTGACCCCATCTCAGAGAGACGGGTGTGGGCTCCTGGCCCTGCATGCTGGGTGGAGCCCTCCTCCCCAGCCCCCCGGCCCCCTCCTTGGCTCGTCCCTGATAAGGGCAACTTAAAGACGCCATGCCCGCCGTCTTGCCAGAGACAGAGCTGGGCCCAGAGCGTGGCTGAGACCATGGGGGAAGGAGGGAGGAGGCAGGGCTGGCTGGGTGTCTGGGGTTTCCCATCACAGCCCCCAATTCCCTTTGTGACCTCAAGCCTGTCACCTTCCCTCTCGGAGCCTCAATGTCCTCCCCGGATACAAGGGGAAGAAGCTGCCCAGCTTTCATGGCTATTTTGAGACTTGAGGTCATTCATTCACTCATTTGTTGAGTCATTCATTCATCTGTGCTTTCACACATTCAAAAACCATTCAGTAAGTTCATCTATGCAGGAAGCATTCACTAGACACTCATAAGAACTATGGACCGGGCTGTTCTGGTGCAGACAGCAAAAGGCTTGCAAATGGTGGGACAGAAAGGAAACGTGGCGGTGAAGAGCCAGGGCCTTCGTGCCCAGTAGAGACGTGGGCTTGGATCCCGGGTCTACCATGCAGTAAGTGCGTAACCTTGGGCAAGCCACTTGACCTCCCAGAGTGTCAGTTTCCTCATCTGTACATGGAGGTGAAATGAGCAACTGTAAGGACAGCGCCTCCCACGTAGCACGCGAGGCCTGGGACACGCACTGCCATTGCTGTCTTGTCACACTGGGGATTGGAACATGTGAATGAGAGCACTTAGGAAAATGAAAAGAGGGACAGGGACACTGGACAGAGGGTTTCTGCCCGGAGAGGGAGTATTTTATTTTATTTTATTATTTTAAAAACTTTATTATTGGCTGGGCGCAGTGGATCATGCCTGTAATCCCAGCACTTTGGGCGGCCGAGGCAGGTGGATCATGAGGTCAGGAGTTCAAGACCAGCCTGGCCAGCATGGTGAAACCCCATCTCTACTAAAAATACAAAAAATTAGCTGGGCGTGGTGTTGTGTGCCTGTAGTCCCAGCTACTCAGGAGGCCGAGGCAGCAGAATTGTTTGAACCTGGGAGGTGGAGGTTGCAGTGAGCAGAGATTGTGCCATTGCACTCCAGCCTGGGCGACAGAGCGAGACTCCTCAAAAAAAATTTTTGGAGTGCAGTGGTGCGATCTTGGCTCACTGCAACCTCCACCTCCTGGGTTCAAGTGATTCTCCTGTTACAGCTTCCTGAGCAGCTGGGATTACAGGTGTGAGCCACCTTGCCCAGCTAATTTTTGTAGTTTTAGTAGAGATGGGGTTTCACCATGTTAGCAACACTGGTCTCGAACTTCTGGCCTCAAATGATCCGTCCGCCTCAGCCTCCCAAAGTGCTGGGATTACAGACGTGAGTCACCACACCCGGCTGGGGAGGGAGTATTTTAAACCTTGCCTCACTGCCTAACAGGAGTGTTGAGGAATGTCAGGTGGACCCCAGGAGAGGGGCTGTGAGGAGGTTAGGAGCAGAGTCTGGAGCTGTGCACCCTACAAAGGAAGGGTGTGCCCAGGGCCTGCCCTCAGGAAGTTGTGGGGCCCCAAGGAGATACTGGGTCCCCAGGCTGGGGCAAGGACATCAAGTCAGGGAAATTGGGAAATCCGGCTGCCGGGCCCTTCCCAAGGCAGATCAGCCGGTCTGGAAGGCTCTCTGGTTGGGATGTGTGCACCTCGGGGTTTTGGGACACAGAGTTCAGCCCTGCCTGCCCACAGGAGGGTGCTGGGAGGAGCCAGGGAATCTCCGAGTTCCCTCTGAGTCGGGGGCGGGGGGCATGGCTGGGGAGGGTCCTGCTGTGAGTCCCATCAGGACCCGTGGCAGGAGTGGGTCATCTGGAGAGGAAGCCGTGGGAGGAAACTCCTGCCTTCGGTACCTGGACAGCAGGGGAGGGGCTCAGCCGCTCCGTGATGACTATGCCTGGCATTCGCAGGGATGTCCTTAATTTCCACTGTGGGTGGCCGGTGAGCCTGGTAGTTGGGTGTGTAAGTCATGTGGCCTCAGGCAGGTGACTTAACCTATCTGAGCCTCAGTTTCCTTCTTTTAAAAAAGGGATAATGATCTCACAGAGTTCTTAAGATTATTGGGAGTATTAACTATAAACCTTCTCATACGGTATCTGGCACACAGTAGGGCACTCCATAAATGATTGTTATTGGCATCATCCCAAGAACAATGCTTGCTGTGACATAGGTTTATTTATTTATTTATTTACTTGTGTATTTATTTTTTGCTTTATTATTTGCTTGCAAAATGACAAGGGGGAGGACTTTTGTGTCCATTTTAAAGATAGAGAAACTGAGGCCCCAAAGCTGCTCAGAACTTATCCAGGTTCCAAACAGCCGATTGGTGGTGAATTTGGGAATAGACCCCAGGCCTACCGGCTCCCATCTTGCCACCCCTACCTGGCGGCAGACAAGGATGGAGTGTCTGCCCCAAATTTGTGAATTCCCAGGAGCTGAAAACAAAGAACTGGGATTCGGATTCATCAACGCACTCCCACGGGGTGACTCACCCGAGAGTGAGAGCCAGGATCTGCCCCAGCACATTCCCACCCCCCGGCCTGGCAGCAGCAGCCTTACTGACCTGAGGGCCCAGGAACGGGGAGGGCAGGGGGGTGCCGAAGAGGGGGGTGCACAGGCAGCGGGAAAGGGTCTCACCGCCGCTGTCCACCTGGCCAGACTGTGGTGCCCCAGGGCAACCGCCTCCCCCAGCTCGAGGGTACCTGATGCTTAGAGGGCCTGGGCCCCAGGGGACACCCACGGTAGTGTTCTCGGCCTGGGAGTGGGAGTGGGGCGTGGGGCCGGCGCCACAGGCTGGGAACAGCTTGTGGATTTTACAGGTCACATTATCTTTTATGGGCATCCTAAAAAGAATGTCAGGCACTAGAGGGTTTTTTTCCCCTTTTCTTTCTTTCTCTCTCTCTCTCTCTTTTTTTTTTTTTTTTTTTTTTTTGGACTCTGATCACTGCAGTTGCCACTGCAGGATTTTTATCGCAGGCCTGGTCCCTGAGGAGCCGGGCGGCCCTGCTGGTACCTGCCAGGGACTGGGTGCTGGGGGGAGTCCAGGTGGGTCAGGGTGGGGTGGAGCGGCGCAGCTGCAGGGAGCAGCATGCTCACTTCTCCTTCAGATGGAAGGGCCCATGTCTCCCCCATTAAGCTAGGACAGCAAACTCAGCTTCCAAGTACAGCCTTCTCATCTCCTCCCTGCCACGGATCTCTGCCCGCAGGAGAGTTCCGTCCACGGTGGGGACTCATTCACTGCCAGCATCAGCTCTCTGGCCCTGCATCTCCCAGATTAGGGGGTGGAGAATCCCCATGAAAACTGAGGTTCTCCTCACCCTTTCCCAAGCAGCTCAGTGCCCCTGGGGTTCCATCTGCAGCTGCCCTCACTCTCAGGAGTGGTCTGGCCCCTGGGATCCCCAGAAACCAGCTTTGGGGCCCAAAGGTCCTGCCTGGGCAGCCTCATCTCCCTCACCTTTCAAGCCGCTTGGGTCCTCCAGAGCGCACTACCTCAAGGGCACTGTTTTGGGGGCATTGGCTCCTTACTTTTAAGGAAAGCACCATTCTGGAACTGACAGAGAAAGATCTACAAGACAAGTGTGTCTGTGATGGGGCAGTAGGGTGCTGGGGAGTATGTTCAGCCAAGAGAAGGGCATTCAAAGACTCTTTTTTTTTTTGAGACAGAGTCTCGCTGTCACCCAGGGTAGAGCGCAGTGGATCTCCGCTCACTGCAGCCTCTGCATCCTGGATTCAAGCGATTCTCCTGCCTCAGTCTCCTGAGTAGCTGGGATTACAGATGTGTACCACCACGCCAGGATAATTTTTGTATTTTTAGTAGAGATGGGGTTTTACCAGTTTGGTCATGCTGGTTTTGAACTCCTGGCCTCAAGCGATCCACCCACCTTGGCCTCCCAAAGTGCTAGGACTACAGGCGTGAGCTACTGCGCCCGACCTCAAAGATTCTTTGAGTGGACATGGCATGGTGGTTAGAGGCATTGATGTGAGGTCCCAGATCCACCACTTAGCATCTCCGAGCCTCACTTTCCTTACCTATAAGATGGGGATAATAAAGAAGGGTCTCAGCCTCATAAGGCTGCTGGGGAAAGTCACTGAGTTCACAGAACGTGGTGCACAGTAAGTGCTCAATAAATGCACATGATCATAATTGGTGTTCTTATGAATCAAGTCTGGGTACAGCTGAGCTGCTGCTTTCTCTCCCTGGGGACTCCAGGAAAAGGGGCGTGGGCTGACGTGGCAGCAAGAGGCACGGAGGTGACACGGCAGGAAGAACTCCAGGCCATGATACCAGGCGAGGGGGCCGGGGTGAGACAGCTCTTTGCTCTGAGATGGTTAAGAAAGAGGAGAGACTCGCCAAGAAAGTGAGTGCCGCCCAGGAAAATTAGGCAGCGAGCCTAATGAAAACCAGGCAGCGGGCCAAGTGAGAAATGTGACCTTCCTTCTGCCTCTCCTTTTTCTTTCCTCAGAATATGGGGAGGGGTGGGGCAGGGTGGCTGCCTTCAGCTGTGGCTTGGGCTGCAGGTACCGCTAGGACCAATGGGGTGGGGCTGTGGTTCAGGCAGGGAAGGAGAGGGAAGGCCATGGAAGAGGAGGGGAGGCCGGAGAGGGTGAGGAGCTACGCGAAGCTGGCCAACCGAACTCGGCCTTAGAGTCAGACAGGTTTGTAGGGCCTGCTGGGATCCTAGCGGAGCTCTATTATGTGCCAGTCCTTTTAGCCACAGGAAAACAAAGACTCAGAGAGGTGGAGTGGCTTGCCCGAGGTTACACAGCAGGCAGATGAG
Organism: Cacajao melanocephalus; assembly: GCA_963573385.1. Classification (NCBI taxonomy): domain Eukaryota; kingdom Metazoa; phylum Chordata; class Mammalia; order Primates; family Pitheciidae; genus Cacajao; species Cacajao melanocephalus. The sequence continues at coordinate 22,021 of CAUYLG010055431.1, forward strand.
AGCCCTGACTGGAACTCAGGGCTCCTGGCTTCCAGATCCTTCTGACTTGCCCTGTTCTGAATGTAGACCAGAGAAATTCAGCCCCTAGCCCAGTCCTCCGAAGGCCTGGCTTTCTCAGGCTGGGGCAATGCAAGTGGGGCATGAAGTCTCAAACCTTCTCCCCAACTAAGGGCGGCCACTCCCCAGGGTGCCTTGATGGTGGCTCCAAGGGCCCCCTTCACTCTTGAGTTTCTCTTAAAAGTTTATGTAAGTTTGATGTGCTATCCCGTAATGGATTTCCGTTGCTTAAACAAAATTAATGCAGGTCAGGCGTGGTGGCTCACACCTGTAGTTTCAGCACTCTAGGAGGCCGAGGCCAAGGAGAACGCTTGAGACCAGGAGTTCAAGACCGGCCTGGGCAACATGGCGAGATCCCTTCTCTACAAAAATTTTTTAAAAATTAGCCAGGCCTGTTACACGCGCCTGTGGTCCCAGCTACAAGGGAGGCTGAGGCAGGAGGATCATTTGAGTCCAGGAGGTTGAGGCTGCAGTGAGCTGTGTTTGCACCACGGCACTCCAGCATGGGTGACAGAGTGTGACCTTGTCTCTAAAAAAAGAAAGAAAAGTTGGCCAGGCATGGTGACTCGAGCCTGTAATCTCAGCACTTTGGGAGGTCAAGGTGGGCAGATCACCTGAGGTCAGGAGTTTGAGACCAGCCTGGCCAACATGGCGAAACACCATCTCTACTAAAAACACAAAAATTAGCCAGGTGTGGTGGTGGGCGCCTGTAGTCTCAGCTACTCAGGAGACTGAGGCAGGAAAATTGCTTGAACCCGGGAAGCAGAGGTTGCAGCGAGCCAAGATTGCACCACTATACTCCAGCCTGGGTGACAGAGCAAGACTTCGTCTCAAAAAACAAAAAGAAAAAACAAAAAAAGAAAAAAGAAAAGTTAATGCTCCCCCACCCAAGATTTAAGAAAGAAACTGATGGATTGAGAAGATGAGCCAGATTATTCCAGGGCTTCGTCTCCCTAGGGTGGGGGCCAGCTCTGCCTGCTGGGGAAGCTCACAATTCATGATTCGCTTGGATGTTAGCTCCTCAAGGGCAGGGATTTCGTTCATTTGGTCACTGCTGTGTCACCAGCACTCAACACAGGGCTTGGTACGTAGTAGGTGCTCAATAAATATGTGCTGAATGAATAAGCAAGTTTGTCCAGAAAGCCTGTCTAGAGAGATGACGTTCTAGCCAAACTCTGAAGGATAAAGAGGCATGTAGTGGGCAAAGAGGGGAGACGAGCCCTCGAATCAGAGGGAGCAGCCGGTGTGAGGGTCCCGAGACAAGAAGAGGCAGCGCTGGCATGGCTGAAATACAGAGTGCGCTGAGCCAGGCGTGCTGGGGGACTGGGAAGCCCAGTTCCCCTCCTTTCCAGCTGTGTGACCTTTTGCAAGTTATTGGTCCTCTCTGAGCCTCCATCCCTCGATCTGTCAAATGGGGTATTACATTAGGGTCCATCTTTCGGGAGTGAGGAGGACCCCAGAATGGATGCAGAGCTGCCTCGGGCCAGTCCTGAATGCCAGTAGCTCACAGAATAATCGCAGGCCGGGCGCGGTGGCTCTCGCCTATAATCTCAGCACTTTAGGAGGCCAAGGGGTGCAGATCACCTGAGGTCAGGAGTCTGAGACCAGCCTGGCCAACATGGTGAAACCCCGTCTCTACTAAAAATACAAAATACAAAAAATACAAAAACTAGCTGGGCATGGTGGCAGGCACCCGTAGTTCCAGCTACTTGGGAAGCTGAGGCATGACAATTGCTTGAACCCAGGAGGCAGAGGTTACAGTGAGCTGAGATTGTACCGCTGCACTGCAGTCTGGGCAACAGAGTGAGACTCTGTCTCAAAAAAGAAAAAAAAAGAAGAAGAAGAGCTGTGATTATTATCATTATTCCAATGAGCTTCCATGCTTTATTTCACACCATACCCCGAGGCCCTGTCCCCGGCCCAGGCCACGCTGCAGCCCCAGGTGCCCCCTTCCCGTTCCCACCCCTCGTGAAGGTCAGGCCTCCCCAAGGTTATCTCTGTTTTTCCCTGGATTCTGTAAAGTCACACAGGTCACACTCTGGGGCTGAAAAGTGTTGCTTTTTATAGCCTTCCCTGCCGGCAAGGAATGCCTGTGGGGCCATCCTAGGGAGTGAGTCCTGTCCCCTGGGCAGAGACACCTCCAGGGCTGGGGGCTCTTCAGTCACACCAGCCTGACACCCCAGCAGTCTGGAGCCCTCTAGGCCAGGCCCCCACCCCTGCCAGGTGTCAGAGTGGCAGGGAGGCTGGCCACGAAGGTGAAAGTGCTCTGGACAGAGAGCCGGGACTCTGGTCTTGGACAAGCCATTCTCTCTCTAGGCTTCAGTTTCCCCATCTGTAAAATGGGAACATTGGACCTTGCCTGCCTCCCACAGTGGGGAAGTGTTGGGAGGCTTGGAGAGAATGGGGCAGAGGGTCAGCAGGTCCCCCAGCTGGGCCCCCATGATAGCAAGAGAGGGAAAGGGACAAGGGCAAAGCCAGGCAAAGACGGTGTCAGAGCGTCATTGATTATCTGGAAGGAGGAGGTGTGTCTCTGTGTGGCCGCCAGACACCCGCCCCCTCCACCTCGTTTCCTCCTCACCCTGAGCCTTGCAGGAGACACAGTCATCAACACAGCTTACCGGTGGGGAAACTGAGGCTGGCAGCAAGGGCTTGGTTTGCCCAGGGTCACCGGCTTCTGTCCCTGATTGGGACATTTAGCAGGCAGCAGCCCTAGAGGAAGGCTGCCGAGAGGACCGGAGTCGAGGGCTTGGGAGGTCTGTGCCCCTCCTTCCACTGTCCAGCCCGGCCCCACCTGGCAGCTCACCTACCAGTCCCTCCATCCCTGCCCCTTCCAGTGCCCCCTGGAAGGAGCTTGACTCTGGGGTCCTAACTGGGCCCTGACTGGACCGGAGAGCAGCCAAGGGCTGGCTCAGCAAGAGCGAAGCTGCACTTTGCTTCCCTCCTTCACCCTCCTGCTCCCTCTCCACCCTCTCTCCCCTCTGCCTCCTTCCCCTGTTTAATCTGCTTCTTATCAAGGATGATAACATTCAGCAACAATCACCCAGCTGATTGCCCCCACGCCCTGATTCAGCAAGACAGAAGCCCATGGCCTGCGCTACTCCAGGAGGCCTCCGTGGAGGAGACCAATCCCAATCCCTCCACCCAATGGGGTTCTACAAACACCCTCCTTACCCCCACACCAGCTGGCTCACCTGGGCACCTACAGGGGGGAGACGCAGCCTCCTGTCTCTACGAGTCTCTCAAAGCTGTTTCCTTTCCTCCAGGACCTGCAGAAAGAGCCAGAGGACTCCGGTGGTGCCCACTGCCCATCCCTCTCGCCCAGGAAAAGCAAGCAGCTGCTCCCATTCACCGAGCACTGACTTTGCGCCAGGCTCTGCAGGGTTTGGGGCAGGTTTTCACTGGATCATGAATAATCAGGACTCTTCTTAATCCCGTTTTATTCAGGGATCAGGAAACTGAGGCTCAGAGAGGTCAGGTCACTTGCCCAAGTTCACACCGCTGGGCAGGGGCAAACTCAGGATTCGAACTCAAGACATGGGATGATCCCAGATTCCAGGCTGAAGCGCTGTACGTCCTGCCAGCTGCCTGTGCCCTGCCAGAACGAGAGCACCTGCCAAGCGGCGTCCCGTCCTCACACAACTTGGGTGGCTCTGCCCGGAGGGAGATGGACCCAAGACCCAGATCCCTCCCTCTCTGCCCTGAGGCCTGAGACAGCAGGCCTGAGAGTGGGGTTCGTGCTGCAGCCCGAGCCTGGGACAGCTGCCAGGGCTGAGCCTGGGGTGCCTGCACCCCATCGGGACCTTTGTCCCTTTAATAGGTCCTCCTGGGTACAGGATGTCCCAGGGCAGAGGGTGCAGCTGGAGTGCCAGGCCTGGGCAAGCCCTGCCCGGGCACTCCCCAGGCTCTGGGGCTGGGGGGAGGGCAGCCTTGTCCTTAACTGCAGCCACTGGTTTCCCTGCAGACAAGAACCGTGGCCGCCAGTCACCCCCAGCCAGAGTGAGACTTAGGGGCCCCAGGTAGGGTAGTGGCCAGATGCCCCACATGGCACTCTCCTAAACATCACCTGCCATGCTTGCACAAATGGCCCCACTTGCCCCCACCTGCTTTCAACCTCATGCCTCTGGCTCCTGTTGCCTGTATCCTGGTCTCCACCATGCCTAGAAAGCATCTGCCCTCCTCCCTCCCAACCACTCTGAGTCTCCACAGGCTTCAGGGACCTGTTCCCAGCACCTCTCTCAGGAATCCCTCCCTGCCTGCTGCAACACACACTGGTCTGCCAAGAACTCATGAAGTTCCTGGGGTAGAAAACCCTATCATTGGTCGGGTGCGTTGGCTCATGCCGGGCGCATTGGCTCATGCCTGTAATCCCAGCAGTTTGGGAAGCCGAGGTGGGCAGACCATCTCAGGTCAGGAGTTCGAGACCAGCCTGGCCAACATGGCGAAACCCCATCTCTACTAAAAATACAAAAATTAGCCAGGCGTGGCGGCAGGTGCCTGTAATCCCAGCTACTCGGGAGGCTGAGGCACGAGAATAGCTTGAACCCAGGAGGTAGAGGTTGCAGTGAACCAAGATCTCGCCACTGCACTCCAGCCTGGGCGACAGAGCAAGACTCTGTCTCAAAAAAAAAAAAAAAAAGAGAAAGAAAGAAAACCTTATCAACCTTTAGTTCCCTTCCACCTGCATTGTTTGAGTCCCTATTATTTGCCAGGTCCAATGCTGTGGTCTGTGGGGAAGAGTAAAACGTTATTAGCATGTGATGCTGGCCTTGTGAGCACCCTCAGGCCGGGGGAGAGATCACATGTGGCTTCCCAGAGCCCTTTTCTAAATAGTCAGGTTCCTCTTCCACCCACACCTCCTGGGTCCCAGGGCTCCAGTCCTCAGGAGCACAAGCACCCCAGGCTCAGCCCTGGAAGCTGTTCATAGTAGGTGCTCAATAAATACTTATTGGTTGAAGAATGAACTGAGTGAAGGAGCCAGTACCAGTGGGCTTGCTTCCTGTCCTTCTCTGAAGACAGGGACCAGGTGGTGTCCTACATGCAGGAAAAGACAGAGTCTCTGGGAACCTGGAGGAGGGACAAGGCTAGGGAAGTGGGGGTCAGGGAGGGGCTGTCTCATTTGAAACCTTACAACAGAGGGGTGGGGCAGGGAGCAGGTAGGAAGAGGATTCCCTGGAAGCCACAGCAGGGGCAAAGGCTGGGGCTAGACTACCTGGGCCTGGGGGAAAGTGAGTACAGTCCAGTGCATTGGAGAGGGGAAGCCCCAGCGAAGTGAGGGGAGGGCGAGGCTGGGTTGGGTGGAGGGACCTTGCGAGTCACGTGAAGGGGCCGGGAACAGGTCCTGCAGGCCCCGAGAGTCTCTCATGGTCTTTGAGCGGAGAACTGAGGGCTCAGGTCTGCTGCAGCAAGAACAGCAGGTAGGCAGGGCCAGCACCCCTACCAGGAGGAAGCCACAGAATCCCAGGAGAGCCTGGGCGGCAGAATTTCCTATCCTCCTCCTTCAGCTCAGTCTGGGTAATGGCCTAGAGGTCTAGAGCTGGGGAGAGGCTCTTGCCTGAGTATGAATGACAATGAGCTGAGCTGAGGCACAAACCCAGGCTCCTGGCCTCAGACCAAAGTGTCCCTTCCCCGCCGTGGACAAGGAAGGGTAGCGGGCACCTGTTGGGGTGAGAGTCCGTCGGGGGTGCCTGCTGAGACCACAGACAAATATGATCTCGCATAGTCCTGGCAAGACCAGGGCATTTAGAATGGGCCAGAACAGAGGCTGAGACTACCAAGTATCTTCCAAGGACGGGGTGGGGAGTCACAGGGGGACCAGGTTCCGGTGTGATACAAGGTCCCCAGCCCTGGGAGGACCCCATGCCAGGGCTTACCTTACTGCTTTATGACACAGCCTGCCTCTTTGAAGGCAGTAAGGTGATTCCATGAACAACAGATAGGGACAGCGATGGCCACCCTGTCAGGCAGCTGGTATGTGCTTGGCACTTCACAGGCACGGTTTCTTTGCGCCCTCGAGATAACCTGATGAAGAGGCTATGTTAGTGACCCATTTTGCAGATGAAGAAAGGGAGGCACAGACCCGGGATGTAACTTCCGCAGTGGTTGTAGATTGGGAGTCAGGATTTGAACCTGCAAGGCCTGACCCCGGAGCTATCTCTTAATGCCATCTGGCTGACATGGGTTGTCAGGCAGAGAGTCAGAATGTCCTGGGTTTGAATCCAAGCTCCGCCATTAAGTGACCTCTCTGAGCCTCGGTTTCCTCCCCATTGCCCCAGAACACAGAGATGAGGACAAGTCACCCTCCTGAGGTTTTTGTGAGGACATAAGCCGATGCATTTCACACGCCGGGCACACAGAGGGGCTTGGGAGCCTCTGCCCACCTTCCTCTTCAGCAGCCAGCCTGACTCTGCCTGGCCTCTGCCAGGTGCCCACACCCCTGCCTGGGCACCTTCAGTCTCTGCCCCACACCCATTTGCATGCCAGGCTGCCAGCCTTGGCAGGTGAGCCAGGCATGCCTGCCTCCTCCCCCTCCTGTGGGTGGCAGGGAAAGAGCTGGGAGCCGAGACAGGGCAGGGGCCTGTCAGAGCTCTTACCCCCTCTGGGTTGCAGCTGGGGAAAGTGGGCACTGGGCATAGAGGGCAGCCTGCCTCTCTGAGGGCCCCAAGAGTGCTCGTGGATGTCCACTCTGGAGAAGGGTGCAAAGCCCCTTCCTCCCCTTCCTCCCACCCACTTCCTCAGCCCTCGATAAAGGTGTTTAGCCAGCAAACAAAATAAACAAGGCCCATTTCTGGGAAGCCTTTGCCCTGAGATGCCAAGTAGCCACTCCCTCTTCCACCGCCACAGACCGGCTTTGGTGTTCATGCTGGCTCGGGTAGGTGCTCGAGCCTCAACTTCTTCATCTGTAAAATGGGAGTGAGACTTTCTCCCTGGATGGTCTTGAGGCTTCAGTAAGAGCGCATGGGGTGATAGCTATCTCAGCTTAGCCGCAGAATCTCCTGCCCTACTCAGCTCCCAGGCCGGAGGTCCCCTTCTTGAGCACTTGGGGAAACTGAGGACCTACTCCCAGGGGTAGTGGAGGTGGGACACAGAACCCAGGAATTTACACTCCCACTTCTGCTGTTCTTGACGGGGTGGTGCCAAGATACCGTCTCCTCTCCCAAGGGCCCAGAAGAATTTGGACAGGGAAGAAAAAAACTCCCCAGACTAATGTTTTTCATTGCTGTCGTGAACAATGCCGCTTCTGGGCTGATTGTTAAGCAAATATTTCGGTAGGCAGGGCCCCAGAGCTGACGCAGGCTGCAGACACTGGCAGAACTATAGCTCCAAGGGCCAGGCCCGGGCTCTGCCACCCAAGACCCTTCAGCGCTCCAGGTCCCCTAGTTGGCCCTCCCCAGGTCTAGCCACCTCTGTGGAGGGGCTTCCGGGCCTGGAGCCAGAGTGAGTCCCGCCCCAGGGAGAAGGCATTATAGAGATGTCCGGCCCACAATGCCAGCTGTCTTCTCCCTCCATCCACCCTCCTTGGAGCCAACTGTCCCAGCTTGTGCTGGACTGCGGGGTTTTTCATGACATGGGACTTTCAGGGCTAAACCAGTAGAGTCTCAAGCCAACCAGGGTGATTGTTCACTCTCCAGATCTCAAAGAATGAAACGGGGAGATTCCTTAGAAGATGATGATGATGATAATAATAATGAAAACAGCAACCAGCAATACTAATTCTAATACAACTAACCATTGACTGAGTGATCACTGGGTGCCAGGCACCCTCAGAGGAGCTTTACAGGCAGCATCTCACTTATGCCCACAGCAGGCCTATGGAGATTCATTAGTCCCATTTTACAGCCGAGAAAACCGAGGCTCAGGACCTGACTAGCACGGGGTCGTGCAACTAGGAAGTGGCAGAGCAGGGAGTCCAGTGTGGTCTGAGGCCAAAGCCCTAGGTTTCAGTTACCATCTGCCCCATCTAGGAAGTTGACCTTGGCCTGACGCAGATGGTGAAACCAAGGTCCGGTGAGGTGGAGAGTGCCCTGCTCTGAGCTGGTGCTCCGTCAGCATGGCTGGCTTCAGGGGCCCTCTTGGTCCAGCTCCTGAAAACACACACCAGTTGGTCTGGCGGAATTCGGTGCTTCCTTCTTGTCTTAAGGGCCCCAGAAACTGGCCCCAATACTGGGGCTCAGCACAGACCCTGTGATCTTGCTTTTCCCTGGAGAGCCTATCGCAAAGTCAGACAAACCCTGGCCTGCTGTTTGTGAGAGAGTCCCGTCCAGGGCTGTGGCATGGGAGGGTCCTCAAACTCTACCCTCTCCCAGGTTCCCCAGGACTGGAAGGCAAGGGTGGGAGCTGGTCTGGACTCTCTTCTCACCAGAGGCTGGGCCTGCCCATGCGGCCCTTTCTCACTGCCCCCGCGCTTGGTGGGCACCAGCGACAGGGAGGGCACTGGCACTCTGGGGGTCTGTTTGAGGTTTCCTCCGGCGGCTGGTGGCAGCAGGTACCACTCACTAATTAATTAGTGCTTAAGTACTTAGCATCCTCCTGCATCGTGTCAAACGAGGATTTGAGTCTTAATTCCCTGTGTAGGTAACGGTGGGAAGGTGCTAGGAGGGCGGTCAGGACTTAGAGGAAATGCTTCCCCTTGCCCGAGAACATTAGCTGCTGTGGGGGCAGGGAGGGGCCCTGGGGGCAGAGCACCTGGAGCCCCCAAACCCTCATTTTCCCCCATTTACTTACCACCCAGAAGCTTTACCGTGGCACAGAGGTGTAACCAGGCAGGCTCTGCAGTTGCATTGCCTGGGCTTCACTCCCAGCATACCAGCTGCCACCTGTGTGCCCTCAGTGAAACAGAGTCTTGCTCTGTCGCCCAGGCTGGAGTGCCATGGCGCGATCTCGGCTCACCGCAAACTCCGCCTCCTGGGTTCAAACGATTCTCCTGCCTCAGCCTCCCGAGTAGCTGGGATTTTGTATTTTTAGTAGAGACGGGATTTCTCTACTAAATCGAGGCTGCTCTCGAACTCCTGACCTCAGATGATCTGCCCACCTTGGCCTCCCAAAGTGTTGGGATTACAGGCTTGAGCCACCTTGCCCGGTCCTCCTTGGGTCTTGATATGCGTGTCTGGAGGGAACGATGGGGTGGCACCCACCCTTAGGATGCCTGCAGAGGTTAAACAAACGAGCATGTAGAAATTCTGTGGAACGTGGCTGGCCCATGGCAGGCCAGGATTAACAGGAACTGTCACCTTTCATGTGTCCACCCTCTCGGTTATGTTTTTATTTATTCATCAAACGTCTTTCAAATGTCTACCATGGACCTGCTGAGCCCCAGCCTGGATTCCTGGGGCTCAGAGTCGAGTAAGTCTCTTGACCCCTCTAAGCCTTACCTTGGCCATCTGTGAAATGGGGGTGATGGCAGACTCTGTCTCAAAGGGGTGTGGATGAGGCTTAAATGAGATGCTCTAAGTCGAAGCCCTCAGCACTTACTCTGGGTGGCAGGAGGGGCAATGGCCCCAGCAGAACTGGGCTAGGGACTGCAGGACGGCCCCACCTCCAGCTCAGCATGGCTCACAGGGCCCATCTGGGAAGGTGCCTCCAGCCCTTGGCTACCAGTGCCGTTCCGGCTCTGGGCAGGGCCACAGGGGCCGCTTGGGAGGGCTCCCCCACTCAGCGTCGGGACTCGAGGACATGGGGTGAGGGTGTCAATGGGTCCTTAGAAGGGGCAGGGTGGTGGGAGCCTCAGGGAGAGCCAGGCTGACTCTGACCCTCTTTTTCCTTGTGCTTCTCGCCCAGGAAATGCTGGGGCCCAGGGGTGAGTGGGCGGCTTCCACGGCCCTGTCACAGAAGCGGCATTGCTGGAGTCTAGTGTGGCTGCCTTACCATGACCATGGTGGGTCTGCCCGGGGGCATCTCAGTCCCACAGAGTGCCAGGCAACCACTCAAGCCTGGTGCAGAAGGTCCCGGCCACTCCTGAGTAAGTCAAAGATGTCTTTTGGAGGTGTGGGAGGGAAGGGGGAGTCAGGCAGAGTAGGAGAATGAAGCCGGTGGCACAGGGTCGAGGAAGGTGCTAGAAACAGAATCTCAGGTTCCTAGATTGGCTTTGCACCGTGACCCGAAGAAAGCCTCGATAACATGTCTTAAAACTTCTTTAGTTATGTTATCTAGCAGTCAAAATTGGCTGATGGTCCTACGGAAACCTTTACCTACTATATTATAAACCCCTTGCAGGAGAATGCTTGAATTCAACTCTCTGCACCCACTATGGTCCTAGTACTAACTTTTGCCCATAAGAAAAATACGTGCCATAGGCCAGGCATGGTGGCTCACGCCTGTAATCCCAGCACTTTGGGAGGCCGAGGTGGACAGATCACCTGAGGTCAGGAGTTCGAGGCCAACATGGTGAAACCCCGTCTCTACTAAAAATACAAAAAATTAGCTGGGCGTGGTGGCACGTGACTGTAATCCCAGCTACTTGGGAGGCTGAGGCAGGAGAATCACTTGGACCCGGGAGGCGGAGTTTGCAGTGAGCCAAGATTGCATCATCGTCATCCAGCCTGGGCAACAAAAGTGAATCTCCATCTCAAAAAAAAAAAAAGAAGAAACAACACACGCCATGTGCCAAGGCCCACTATGTGCCAAGGCCCACTATGTGCCAGGCACTCTGCTGAGGAATGGACAGTCACTGTGTCTCATCAACTCTTACCCTCCCACAGAAGAAGAAACCAGACTCAGCCTGGTTAAGTAACTTGCCTAAGTTCTCCTAGCTAGTAAGCAGCAGAGCCAAGACTCAAACCCAGCTCAGCTGAACCTGACACTTGGTAAATATGTGTTGAGCGAATAAATAACCATCAAATGAGTGCCTGATTCCAGGAATATCATTGGTTGGAGGTGGATAAGTAGGGTTGCCCTTTTAAGTGAAACTGTAAAGGCAGTGGCAATTGAGTACAGAGTTCCCAGTGGTTTTTGACAGTTTCAAGCTATTACTATTATCTGCACAGAGTTCCAGAAGTTTAAGAAACATACACAAAATTATCCAAGCCCAGAAGAAGAGTGCAGTTCCAGGGACAATTTAAGGATTCAGCTGATAGCAATAAGGCACCTGCTGTGAACCAAGCGTGTGCAGAGGAGCTGTGGTTACAATCCTGGAAGAGCCGGGCATCATTAGTGCGCTCAGTGGCTTGCAAGGGAGCTGAATCGGCAGCATGAGGGCCACCTGGAAGGCAAGCTGTCTCAGGCAGCAGGTTGGGGCATTGGGGCTAACCAGATTTCTCCTCCTTTCTGTGTCTGTTCCCCTCCATGAAATGCAGTTTAAGAACCAGCGTGTTAACTAACCAGCTCACCCTGCTTACATCTTCAGACCCAGAGTCTGAAAGAGATGAGATGGAGACGAAATGAAAGCAGAAGGTTGGAAGAATGAAACTCATGATAACACCTACAATCTGCTCCTTGACCAAAATGATAGCTCAGGCACGCTGAGCACTCACTATGGGCCTGGTGCCATGCTAAGACCTTCAGGTTCTCAAGTCTCACTCAGCCCTCTCAACAGCTGCATTTTCCAGTGGACAGACTGAGGCTTGGAGAGGTCACCTTGGCCAAAGTCAAACGGCTACTAAGTGGTGGAGCTGGGATTCAGACCCCAGCGTGTCTGACTACGGAGGCTACAAGGTCAGCTTGGGTCTGTTGCCCTGGCGGGTCTAGTCCTTGGGTTGAAAGAGCTCCCCGCAGTCTGATTTCACACAGAATGGTAGCATGGGAAGAGTAGAGGGAGACGGGGGGCGTTCCCAGGCTGGTAGCCGGTGTTCTACCTGCAAGGCTGCCTTAGCTCGGGCGGCCACAGCCTCCAGGCAGCTGTTAGGAAGGTGAACTGCTGAAACTGAAGAACTTGCAAAAAACCCACCCTGCTCCCTTTAACGAGCCTCTTGGAAAACCTCTCTGACGGTTCCTGGCAATGTCCCTGTGGGAGCCAGCTCATGTATTTTAAGAAAAAAAAAATCATTACAGAAGTTAGGACTCTGAAGAGGCCGTAAATGTAAAATATTGGTGGTTCGACAGTGTATCCCTAGCAGCGCAGGCAGAGTTCATCTTGATGAGCCAGAACCATGTCCAGGAAATGAATCATTCTGTTCCCCCAGATGGCTCCCCCTGACTCTTCCCAGGCCGTCTGCTCCAAAGTTTAACTTGCCCACCTAGCTCAGGACCCACTAAGACCGTGGCTGGACCTAGCCTGGCAAGGGAATGGTGTTGGCAGGATTGTAGAGGGAGTTGGGTCCCAACCACCTCTGGAATGGCACCTGAGAGATTCCATTTTCCAGACAGCTCCCAAGTCTTCCCTTAGCTTGGTTGTTGGTAACCATAACCGTCACACCAAAGGCACTTTGCTTAATGACATTCTGGAGGAGGGAGGTCATGGCACGTGGCACCTCTCAGGTACTCCATGGGTGCTTGTGGATGGTGGGGGCATCTGACATAGCACCTGCTTGTCTCTTTGGCTGATGGGTGTCTTGGTCTTTCTTTGCCCAGCAAAGGCAGTACGCCATCCAGTGAATCTTTTTTTTTTTTTTTGAGACGTAGTCTCACCCTGTTGCCCAGACTGGAGTGCAATGGTGTGATCTCGGCTCACTGCAACCTCCACCTCCCAGGTTCAAGTGATTCTCCTGCCTCAGCCTCCTGAGTAGCTGGGACTACAGGCATCTGCCACCATGCCTGGCTAATTTTTTGTATCTTTAGTAGAGATGGGGTTTCACCATGTTGGCCAGGCTGGTCTCAAACTCCTGAACTGGTGATCCGCCTACCTCGGCCTCCCAAAGTACTGGGATTACAGGCGTCAGACACTGCACCAGGCCATCCAGCCAGTCTTTTATTCTGCTCCCTCTTTCGTTTGGCAAACCATAGTGAGAGTCAAGATCTAGGGGATTTAAAGTGTCGGGGACCCCTGCCAACTCAGATCAAATTTAAAGGTGTCGAGGACCCCCACCTGCCTCAGATCAGATTAAAGTCACTGGCAGCCCAGGCCAGGAACTGAGGCTGGAGGAAAATTTCCAAGGTCCCACCCTAGCCCCCAGCTCCCATATCCAGGGTGACTTCCAACAAACCACCTGACCCCTCCCCATCCCCTCTTTCCAGCTAGGAGGCGGGGAGGGTGACATTGAGCTTCGGCTCTGGGGCGTCCTAAGGGTTAACTAATTAATGGTCGGAAAGTGCTTTGAAAAAATAAAGTGCTGGATAATGGGAAGGGCAATTATGTTGGGAGAAACTCCTAATTTGGCTGGAATTGATGTTAATGATAAAGTATCTGAAACATGTAGCAAGCAAGCGTGATTGTATTTTATATGACAGAGAGAGACACTTACACGCAGGGGACACGGACAGCGGTTAATTTGGTTAAATAAAGTGAAAGATAAAAGGAACGCAGACACCGCGGGACTGGCTGTTTATCCGGACTCAGTGTAACACTTGGCAATTGGATCGGGCCCTTTGACTCTTATTTATTTGTTTGTGATGAAAATAAATGGAAAAGCGCCAGTTTTATGGCTCAAAAGGAGATGGTAGAAAGTAGAATCCAAGAAGGAGGCCCAGGGCTTTGGACGAGGCAGGCTCGGGCTGCGTTCCTGGGAGGGAGAACAAGGTCTCCATGAGAGTCAAGGTGCGTGAGGACATCCCCATTCCGCCCACCGGAGCTGGGGGGAGCTCAGAGGGCAGCTGACCTAGCTCTCACCTTCCAGAGGGAGTAACTGAGACCCAGGAAAGGGAGAGGGTGTATGACTCAGTATAGGAACCAGCATTAACTGAGCATTTTTGTTCACTAGACCCTGTGATGAGATGTTATGATCCCATTTAATCCTTAAAGCAAGCCTATGAGGTGGGCACCATTTTCACTCCCATCTTACAGAGGAAGAAACAGAAGCCCAGAGAGGTCAAGCAAGGTGCCCAAGGTCACACAGCCAGGAAGTGGTGGAGCAGGGCGTTGGGCTTGGGCAGCCTGACTCTGGGAGGAAAACTCCACAGACAGTGACTTTGGGACAAAGCAAATGCTCTTAATATTCATGTCCCTGTTCTCCTTGACTAGGTTCTGCTGAACAGGGAACTGGGGCAAGGAGGTGAGGAGACTCTTGTCCCAATCCAGGGAAGCTGCCCAGGGTGATGGGGACATCTGGCCTGGGACCAGGGCAATGGCAAGGGTGTAGAGAGGGTTTGAGCCCTTGTTTGGGGCCCCAGAGGATAGCATGAGGTTGCCCCAAGGAAGAACAGGAGACTTGGTTTCTGGAAGGTCTGTGAGGTCCCCGCAGGTCCAGATTAGTATTCAGTATTTATAATATTTCCATAATGGTAAAACAAAAGAAAACAAGCAGAGAGAATGCATTTTTAATCACCAATCATTTCTCTTTGTTTGTTGTGAATGAACAGCGAGGTGAAATAGTATTTCATAATCACCCCATTCGAATTTTCCTCCCCACAAAGCACCGATAAATCTCTAAATAAAATAAATAAACAAGCCAAGACCTTAAAATAAATTCCAGAGGGTAAAGTGCTACGTGTGGGTTATCACAGCTGCAGGCAGGCAGGGGCTGGGAGGTGGGGAAGGGAGGACAAAGGGCCAGGGGCCTTGTCAGTTACCTGGAATCAGACCCCCCAGCTCCGGAGACTGACGAGGGAGGGAAGAAGAGCAAAGCGATGGTTTAAAGATCTGCAGCAGCATGGAGCTGGGACAGAGCCCCCCACACTTCATTTCTTCCTTCCAGAATCTTTTCGTCCTCTTTCTCTCACTGAAAACCAAAGAAACTCCTGTTCCCTGTCCCATTGGCACTTTATAAGCTCCCACTCAAAATACTTCTCATCCAGGGGATCTTTGGACAATGTCTGCCTGCCTCTGAGCTAGTCCAACCTTCTCAAGTGATAGAGGAAGAAACCATAGCAAAGAGAACATGGAAGGGACATATCTAAGACTTTCCAGGAAGTTAATGACAGGGCTGGGCCTGGAAGCCAGGGGGCTTGGCTCCCTGTCAAGTCAGCTTTCATCTACCTGCACTTACCTCTAGATGTCTTTGAGACATCTACCATGCACTGAATTTTCTTCACTGTCTGTTCCGATTTTTTGTTTTGTGCATCTCAGCATCCCCAGACCTTCAGATCCTAGCAAGGTGCCTGGCACATGGGGGCACTCATCAAATGTTTGTTAGATATATGGATGGATGGATGGATGGATGGATGGATGGATGGACAAATGAATGAATGAATTGGTGGGGGGACAGATGGAAGGATGGATGGATGAATTGGTGGGGGGATAGGTGGAAGGGTAGATAGATGGATAGATGGATGAAAGGTTGGGTGGATGATGGATGGATGGATTAATGGATGGATGAATGGAAGGATGGAAGCTGGCTGACTGGATGGATGGATGGATGAATTGGTGGGTGGATGGGTGAAAGGATGGAAGGATGCATGGGTGACTTGGTGGGTGGATGGGTGCAAAGGTAAATAGATGGATAGATGGATGGATGGATGGATGGATGGATGGATGGATGAAAGGTTGGGTGGATGGATGGATGGATTAGTGGATGGATGAATGGAAGGATGGAAGCTGGCTGGCTGGTTGGATGGATGAATTGGTGGGTGGATGGATGAAAGGATGGATAGATGGACAGATGGATGGATGGGTGGGAAAACGGAAGCATAGATAAATGGATAGATGGATGAATAGATGGATAGATTAAAGACTGGGTGAGTGGATGGATGAATTATTGGATGGACGGATGGATGAATACATAAGAGGCTAAAGCTGATTTCATTCCCTTCCTGGTCAGTGGAAAAGGTCACCTTGGGTGGCCACTTGCTAGACAGCTAACACTGATCACAGTGTAGTCTAGTTAACACCTGGGAGTCCTGCAGCCTTAAAATGATGTCTTCAACAATTCCTTGAAGGCCTCTGAAAAAAATTACCTTCTAGCAAAGAGGCCTCCTTCCTGGTCAAAATTTGAGGCAGAGTGCCAGGGCCAGGCAGACCCCATTTTCAAGTAAGGCATGTAGTGGGAAAGAGGCCTGACTAGGGCCAGAGGACCCAGGCTCTCTTCTCATTCTGCCACTAGTTCTGCATGGTCCCTGGGGTCACTGCTGAGCAAGTGGCTTCTTCTCTCTGGCCTTTAATTTTTCTTTTTTCTTTTTTTTTTTTTTGAAACAGAATCTAGCTCTGTCACCTAGGCTTGAGTGTAGTGATGTGATCTCAGCTCACTGTAACCTCTGCTTCCCAGGTTCAAGCAATTCTCCTGCCTCAGCCTCCTGAGTAACTGGGATTACAGGCACACGCCACCATGCTGGGCTTTAATTTTTTATTCTGAATCATTTTCTGTTAAATGTCCTAGGCTGTGGGTCTGGCCTCTTTTGTGTGGACAATTTGCCAAAGTCTGGGAGAACTTCACTGTGGGGCCCTGTTTTTTGAGTGGGAGTCTCACGGTCACCCAGGCTGGAGTGCAGTGGCGTGATCTGGGCTTACTGCAATCTCCGCCTGGGTTCAAGCAATATTCCTACCATAGCTTCCCAAGTAGCTGGGATTATAGGTGCCCGTCACCACGCCCAGCTAATTTTTAAAATTTTTACTAGAGACAAGGCTTTGCCATGTTGGCCAGGCTGGTCTCGAACTCTTGACCTCAGGTGATCCACCTACCTCGGCCTCCCCAAGTGCTGGGATTACAGGTGTGAGCCACAGTGCCCGGCCTGGGGTTCTTGTTTCGTAAACTGGGTGGCCCCTCTCCCTGGTCTCTGACCCCTTCCACGTTGAGGAGCACCACTCAGACCTCTCCCACCCAGCCTCTTCCCTGGCAGGGCAGTGGGCATGGAGACAGGGCAGTGGGCATGGAGACAGAACAGGGACAGCACAGAGCTTCAGGAAGCCAAGCCTCAGCCAAGGCCGGCACTCCTCTGAATCCTATTGAAAAAATAATAAAAAGGTAATTACTTTGTCATTACTGAACACTGGTTTGTCTTTTTTTTTTTTTTTAAAGCCCCGACCATAAATAACGAGCCCATTACCCTTCAGAGTGGACACACACATCCATATGGGACCTGCCTCCTGAACGTGCTAGTTTCCTGCCCCCGCCGTGCCCTGGCATACGCCACACATCCCCCAACACATGCACACATCAACCACGGGGATGCTATTCGTTCACTTGTCATTTTCTAAGCACTCTGCTAGATGCTGGAAATAATCATAACAACAGTCATTATGTGTGAATCCAGCCTAAGTGCCCTGCATGAATTATCTCAATTAATTCTTCTGACGATACTGCAAGGCAGATCCTGGTTTTGCTGCCATTTTACAGATGGGGACACTGAGGCTGAGAGAGGTTGGCTCAAAGTTAAACTGCTGGTAAGTAGCAGAGCTGGATTTGAATCCACGTGACCTAATTTAGAACCACAGCGATGATTTAGGCCAGGCACGATGGCTCACGCCTGTAATCCCAACACTTTGGGAGGCTGAGGAGGGAGGATCACCTGAGGTCAGGAGTTTGAGACCAGCCTGGTCAACATAGCAAAACCCTGTCTCGACTGAAAATACAAAAATTAGCCGGGCATGGCCGCAGCGTGCCTGTAGTCCCAGCTACTCAGGAGATTGAGGCAGGAGAATTGCTTGAACCCAGGAGGCAGAGGTTGCAGTGAGCAGGGATCATACCAGTGCACTCCAGCCTGGGCAACAGAGTGAGACTCCATCTCAAAAAAAACAAAAACAAAAACAGAAATACAGCAATGACTTAAACAGAGTTTTTGTATTTGTTTTTTTGGGTTTTTTTGAGCCGGAGTCTCCATCCATTGCCCAGGCTGGAGTGCAGTGGCAAAATCTCGGCTCACTGCAGCCTCCAGCTCCCAGGTTCAAGCGATTCTCCTGCCTCAGCCTCCTGAGTAGCTGGGACTACAGGCACGCGCCACCACTCCCGACTAATTTTTTGTACAGACAGGGTTTCACCATGTTGGCCAGGATGGTCTTGATCTCCTGACCTCGTGATCCGCCCGCCTTGACTTCCCAAAGTGCTGGATTTTAAAACCACATGCACACACACACACACACCCCATCTAATGGGAGGGTTTAGGGAGAAGACAATTATAATACACATTCTGACAGAGAAAACAAGAGGGCTATGGGGGCACAGACAGAGATGCCTAACACAAATTGGGGGAGGGGGACATCATGGAGGGCTCCCCAGAGGAGGTGCTACCTGTTTTGGTCTTAATGGGTAAGTGGGAGGGGGAAAGGCCTTAGAGCAGAAGGAACCGTCTAGACAAAGGCCTGGAGCTGGAAGCAAGCAGGGTAGCTTGGAGCTCCATGTGGCTGCAGCAGAGGGTGTGTGGCTGTGAGGGGAGTGGGGACAGGCAGGCAGGACTGTCGCTCACATCCGGGCCAGGGCCAGCTTTGGCACAGCAGAGCAGTCCTCCCCCACCCACATCCACCGACCTGGCACTCCAGCCCCGTGTGACCAAGAGGGCAGCTCATCAACAAAACAGCTCTTTCTTGCCTCCATGGCCAGCCCCGCCCTCCACATGATGCCATGCCCTGGGTGGCAGCCGGTGCCCACACAAGTGCCCGTTGGGAGGAAGCATGGCCACTTCCGGAGTCCCAGGGCAGGTTCCCCACGGCAGCCTCGGGCGGGATTACATCCCAAGACAAAGCACCACCATGACTAGTCCCTTTGGCTTCTGCTCTCAGATCTGGGAGAGGTGGGAGGGAGGAGGAAGGGGCAGGGGCTGTGTGGGCCAACGTAGCACGTGGCAGGGACCACACGGCTGTGGGAGTGTGGCTGGGCTCTGAGGACAGTGGGGAGGCTGGTCCACCAAGTTTTCCATCACTTGGTTTTCCCTGTTCCACGGGGCCCTGGGGCCAGGCCTGCTCCACCCTGGCAGGCATGGGAGGGGTTAAGGTGTTGGCTCAGGGATCTTTGAGTAAGAGGTGATGTCAGCATCAGCCCTGCCCCTCACCTGGCTGGATTGCTGTGTATTTGGGTTGCTGTTGACAGCAGGAACAGTCTTCCTGTGTGCAAATACAGAGCAGCCGTACCTACACAGATCAGGACTCTTCTTTCTTTTTTTTCCTGAGACGGAGTCTGGCTCTGTTGCCCAGGCTGGAGTGCAGTGGCGCAATCTCAGCTCACCGCAACCTCCACCTCTCAGGTTCAAGCAATTCTCCTGCCTTGGCCTCCTGAGTAGCTAGGATTGCAGGCGTAGGCCACCACGCCTGGCTAATTTTTTTGTATTTTTAATAGAGACGGGGTTTCACCATGTTGGCCAGGCTGGTCTTGAACTCCTGACCTTGTGATCTGCCCACTTTGGCCTCCCAAAGTGCTGGGATTACAGGCCTGAGCCACCTCCCCCAGCCGATCAGAAGACTTCTTTAAAGGGGGTGCAGTCCCACACCTGCACCGGTGCCCACACACACTCCCTCCTGCACAGAGAAAATCATACTCACATACCTCACAACTTGGCATGTGACACCCCTATCCACACACATCTCCCAGGCAGGCTGCTGAGGGGGGCTCAAAAAGAGGTATCTGGAGGGTTTCATTCAATTCATTCTTTAAATTCTTAAGTTCAATTCCCACCCAAATACCTGGCTCTCAGATGGGGTGTTTTTTTTTTTTTTTTTAATTCTCTGAATTATATTTGTCTTTGTATTTTGCTGGGTTTCCTGAATTGTTCGCAGTGAACATGAATTGCCCTCCTTTTTTTTCCCCCCAGAAATTTAAAGCTATTTTCTCTAAAAAAGGTAGATAGTTCAGAGAATGCTAAAGCTGCAAGGGACCGTAGAGATCAGAGACCCTGGGACCAGGGGCTGTTTCCTAAAAGGAAAATGTTAGTCACCTGCCATTATTCTAGTTACCAGGCAGAGGTAAACATAAATACCCCTGAAAAAGTAAATCAATTAGAACAAACTAGGAAAGGAGAGGTTGAGCCGCAGAGCAAAGAGCCTGTCCCTTGCGTGGAGCTGAGTTGAGAGCTGGGACAGGGAAAATGAAAGCAGGTACAAAGTGTGGATCCTGAGCTCGGAAAACGGGTAGTATTTATGGCATAGGAATCCCCAAGGCTTTTCTGTTGAGAGGGGTTTCTGGAAGGTGTGGGTGAAGGGGGTAGGAAGAGGTGGGGAGCTCATCTCTGTTGAGACTGAAGGACAAAGATAGACCCACCCTTCTCTCCCATCGGCTAAGAGATGCCTAAGAAGCCTGAGCTATTCTGGAGGCCTCCGAGAACCTGTCAGCGCGCTTTGCTCTGGGCAGCCACTCCTGAGACTGCCTTTCTCTCCATCCCTGCCCGAGGCTATGGATCTCAGCAAGGCCGCTCAAACCTTGAAACAGCCCTGCTTGTGGCCAGCACAGTTCTAATAAGGATTCACTACTAGAATCATAGACTCTTTCACCCATTAAATTAGCAGGGTTTTTTTTTTTTTTTAAGAGCACCAAAGGTTGGAGAGTATATGGGAGATGTGGCCGGCGGAAGGGCAGGTGAACACAGTCTTCCCGGGAAGACGCGATCTGGCGATGGGTAACAGCTTTGAAACACAGGCACACTCTTCGACTCAACAATTCCACTTTATGGAGCGTGCATGATTATTTGTGGACAAAGATATTCATTAGAGTTATTTATAATAATGAAAAGAATAGGAAACAAGTTTGATGTCCAAAATTTCCAATAGTGAAGGACTGTGGAAGTAAATTATGATCGAACTCTACAACACAGTCGTTAAAATCACGTTGAAGAAGAATGTTGAATGAGGTGAGGAAATGTTCATGCTACATACACGTGTCAGGTTAAAAAAAAAGACCCCGCAGTCCAGTATGTTCCGTGCGATTCTGATTTTATACAACTAAACAAAGCCAAGATCAAAAACCAAACAAACAAAAATCCCAGACTAGAAGGAAACACACGGAAACATCAACCAGAACATTAGCCACGGGTGACGGGATTACAGATGATTTAAATTTGCTTCTTCCTGTTGATCTGTATTTTCTGAATTTTCTACAAAAAAAAAAAAAACCCACATATTATATATTTAGTCAGAAACAAAGAATTATGGACTTTGCTAAAAGAATGACAGAATTTGGGAGTGGAGGGAGTTCACCAACCAGATGGCATTTGGGAACCAAACTCAGAGTTTAGGAAAAAGCCTCTCTTGTTCTCACTTTATTTACAAGTGACTCCCAAGAGAGACACTTGTAAATAAAATGAATGAATTCAACTTTTAAAAATTTTTAATTAGGCGGGGCGTGATGGCTCACACCTGTAATCCCAGCACTTTGGGAGGCCAAGTAGGGTGGATCACCTGAAGTCAGGAGTTCGAGATCAGCCCGACCAACATGGTGAAACCCCGTCTCTACTAAAAATACAAACATTAGCCAGGTGTGGTGGTATGCGCCTGTAATCCCAGCTACTTGGGAGGCTGAAGCAGGAGAATCACTTGAACACAGGAGTCGAGGTTACAGTGAGCTGAGATTATGCCATTGCACTCTAGCCTGGGCGACAGAGCAAGACCCCATCTCAAAAAAAAATTTTTTTAATTACAACTTATCCAGTAATCACCATAATCACTTATCTCGGGCACTTAACTCTTCAGTCACGAAGAGTCTACTGAGCACCTCCTGTGATGCTTGCTCCAGGTGAGGCATGGAGAGCCAGAAAAACATGGACCCCACCCAAGGAGAACCACAAAACGAGGAACGGCCCAGGAAAAAGGAACCAGCACGTCGATCACTATTTTAAAATGTAAAAGTAGTGATTCTTTGTTACCATTTATTGAGTGCTTACTATATACAAGATATGATGCTTTGTTTTTTTGTTATTGTTGTTTGTTTTTGAGACAGAGTCTTACTCTGTCACCCAGGCTGGAGTGCAGCGGCATGATCTCGGCTCACTGCAACCTCTGCCTCCCAGGTTCAAGTGATTCCCCTGCCTCAGCCTCCCAAGTAGCTGGAATGACAGGCACGCACCACCACACCTGGCTAATTTTTGTATTTTTAGTATAAATAGGATTTCACCATGTTGGTCAGGCTAGCCTTGCGCTCCTGACCTCAGGTGATCTGACTGTCTTGGCCACCCAAAGTGCTGGGATTACAGGCGTGAGCTACCGCGCCCGGCCTAAGGTCTGATGCTTTGTACTGTAATTTGTTTGTTTCCTCTCCTTCTACTAGATTCAAATGAGATGGACAGTTTTGTTGTGCTTCCTCCTCCTCCTCTCCTAATGCAACTCACATTCAAGTTTCATCTCTTTATGAACATCAAGTAAAGGTCAAAACGCTTGTTGCACAGGGTAAGTGGAATAGCCAGGCTTTTGTCACCTCCCTGCCCAAGCAGCTGATCCTGAGGGAGTCAGACTGCCTGCCTCAGCCTTGGGAAAGTTATTCTCTGTGCCCCACTTTCCTCATCTGTGTAATGGATATATTCATAATCGCAACGGTTTCATATGGTTGTTTTGTGGGTCTAATGAGATACTACGAGGGATAGCGTGGTGCCTGGCACATAACAATCACTCAATAAACGTCAGTGATTGATATACAGCTTGCTTTCCATCACAGTAGAGAACCAGAAACCCAAAACTGTGGGTAGCAAGCTGAGCTGTGATTACCTCCAAGAGTTTCCCAATTATACAAACTGAAACAGACTTAACTTTATTTGTTCCATAGTCAATTATTGGGAGCCTCTTGGGTGCCAGGCACGGTGCTTGGCTCCTGAGCTTCTGAGATAAAGGCGCAGACTCTGTCCTCAGAGTGGCAAGTTATATGTGTGTGTGGGTATGGGGGTCTTCCCTGGAGACGTCAAAACGGGAGACGCTCTTGATCACGCACAGCCCACCTGGAGGCAGGGGGCCGGAGCGCTGCTTTGATGGGGTCCTTAGCTGACCCACCTCCCCTCCCACTGTGCAGCCTCCTCTGCTGGGTACAGTTCACCAGAACCGTCCATTTCGCCATGGTAGACCCCCCGGCCAAATGCCAGGAAGTAAAAATTTTAATCAAGGCCATCGCACCAACCTGGTAATTCCTGGGAAGTCCTGGGTTGTATTGGCTCATATGGGCTCCTCCTTCTTCCCCCAAACTTTGTCTTAGGACCTTTCTAGTCATTCTCCCACAGCGTAGGCACTTAGAGGGCAGGGGCCACGTTGGCTTATCTTGATTCTGTGCCTGACTCACAGAGAGTGAGGGCCTCCTTTATGCCAGGCACTGTTCAAGGTGCCGAGGACACAGGGGACGTGGAACAAAGTTGCTGTCTGTCTCCAACAAGCTCCCATCCTAGTAGGGACAGCCCGATAGGAAATAAGGGAACAAAGGAGGAAGCAAAACTCTTGTAGACCCTCAAACAGGACAAAGTGGTAAAGAAAGGCTGGGAACTACTTTAGTGAGAAGGCCCCTAGGAGGAGGGAAGATAGGAGCAGAGACACAGACAATGCCATTGGATTCGCAGGAAGCAGCCTGCAAAGACCACGTTCCAGGTGGAAGAAACAGCAGGTACAGAGGCCCTGGGGTGGGACAAGCTTAGTGTTTTCCAGGACAGCAAGGAGCTGGTGTGAACCAGGCAGAGAATGAGGGAGGTGAGGCCCAGGGACAGGTGATGGCCAGATCTTGAAGGACCTTGGTGACCACAGGGGAAAGGCTTGGATTTTATTTTAGGGGAAGCTCGCGAAATGCTAAATTGAAGAACATGAGGGGAAAGGGCATCTGATTTCAGTCCCTGCACGGGAGTTGGGGTGGGGAATGAAAAAAAGCAAGCGCTGGAGGAACAATGCATGGAGGTGTCTGGCTGTGACCAGAGGCTGTTGTTTGGGGTTGCAGCTCTCCCCTGTCCCCTTACTTTAATTTTTGGGGGACATTGGGGGTGGTGGCTGAGAAACAAAAGAGCTTTCCCTTTTCACCTCCCCGCTAAATCGTCTTCCCTTCTCCTAGCCTTGCCTCTGTTTCCAGCCTTCCCTACTTGAGATGAAGTTCCTTTAGAGGCAGTGGAAAGACTTCTTGGGAGGTGGGAGAATTATGAAATGCCTGAGAAAAAAATGGAGGGAGGAATACACATTTTAATAAAAGTTTGGCAGGTGATGTGGCTGTTGGAGATGTTGAGAGAGGTGGGAAAGGGTGTAGCGGAGGGCATTATGGTGGGAAAGGGGTAGGGGTGAGCCTGAGAGTGGAAATCAGGGTAGGCCTGATGGGGGGACAGAGGGGCGAGTGGATTCTTCCCTAGCCCCTCAAGGGCAGGCTTTGTCTCTTTCCTCTCTGCCTCCCCAGCCCTGGTGGAGATCTGCTCTTCCTCAGGGCTCAGCCATGCCTACCAAATGAATGAATGAGTGAAGGACTATTGTTGGAGGGAAGAAAAAGGATGGAGGAGAAGAAGGAATGGAAAGAGGATGGAAAGAAATGAGAAGTAAAGGGAGCCCTGGATGTCCCAAGGAGCAATGACAATTACTGGCATTTATCGATCAATATCTTGGCCCAGGCCCTTTTCCTGCATTAACTCATTTTAGCCTCTCAACAATCCCAGGCAGTACATACTATTACTAACCCCATTTTACTGTGGAGGCAACTGAGGCACAGAAGGATCCAATGCCTTCCTCAAGGTCACCCAGCTGGCAAGTGGTAGGGGTCTGACCCCCAAGCCCAAGCTGTTAACCCCTTATTTACACTGCCCAGGAATGGACTCAGCCCTGAGCCAAAAACTTAGAGCTAACTTGCCACTTCTCAGGTTACTGCTGCTCGCTGTGCCTCAGTTTCTCCTTCCGTAGGATGACAGGATTGGGCTTGAGCTCTCTGGGGCTGTGCATTCTGCTGAGTCACCAGGCACAAGGGACTTGGAGATGGTGGGTGAGCACCCAACCCCTGAGAACTGAGGATGCCTTGGATGGTGGGGGCGGCAATAGAGCATAACCAATCAGCAGTCTTTGAGGGCTGTTAATTATCAGCATGTTGCTGCTTCCAGTTAATTACGGGGATAAGGAGGGGAGAAACCAAGATGAACCTGAGAGGTGTGTCTGACGCCTAAACCTGGCCTTCCTGTGTGAACAGATCCTGAACGGACCCCTGGCACAAGTCCAGGAAGTGAGGAGCTGGTTTTTTGAGGTGGTTTCTTCCCTAGTCCATCTAACACGAGCAGATACCACTGAGTGTCTAAGAAGTGTGGGATGGTTCCATTTCCTCTCCCAAAGGGGACAGGGCAACTCCTGGCCTCCTCAGGGCCACAGGGCCATCGTGCCTCCAATCCATGTCCATATGCTTCTGGACAATTAACTTCCAGTTTAAGGCAGCAGATGGAACGAATCCTGGAAGATGCTTGTCTTGGCCAATCATCATGCAGGGCGCTGGGTCGTTTCTCTTGCCCTGAGAGACTTTCCTGATACCTTGCAGATAGGCTCCAAAGACTACCAGCCTGCAACAACCTTTACCAGCCTGTGGCATTGCCTCTTCGTGTAATGCATTTTGTTGAGCAGGGTTTGAAGCTGTGGGTCATACTTAGAATTCATATTCATTTATTCCATGAATCGTTCATGCATTTCCTTTACTACTATGGTCAGTTTCTCACTTATTTCATCATCTGGGTGTTTTTACTTTCTTTCAGGCCTCTCAATATTTCCATCCCACCCTTATGCTGAAGGGAAAAGCAGCTCGGGCCTGGAATGAGGGGTGGGCTTGCTGAGAAAGGCAGGACCAGAGCTACAGGGCCCCAGCACTGAAGCTGACCACCAGGCCCAGCGGGTGTGGCCACCTCAAATCAGTACGGGAGAAAAGGGGGTTTCTTCAGTGGAGTATGAAAATGCCCCTCCAAAGGCTCTTCCTTACCATCTGGGGGCAGGGGGATTAGCTCTCCCAAGACACTGTTTTGTTTAATAATTTTAGAGACGAGGTCTTGCTAGGTTGCCCAAGCTGGTGTCGAACTCCTGGGCTCAACTGATCCTCCCGCCTCAGCCTCCCAAAATAGTGGGATTACAGGCGTACGCCACCATGTCTGGCCCCCAGGACACTCTATACCTATTGCCTTGGTTTATTTTCCTTTTGGATACTTTCACTCTCTGAACTAACATTATCCACTTGTTTTCATGTGTATTATCTGCCCCCCGGCCCCCAGCCCCTCCATGTAATGTTCATTCTGCACGGCCTATCTTGCTTACTGAAGGATTTATTTCTTGCACAATAGATTGAATGAAAAACTCCCTTGCAAAGAATAAGTGCAAAGCAGATATCAAACAGTGAGAACATTACGTTCCTTTGGGTTCCACAATTCTAACGTTCTAACTCTTTCGGGATTCAGAACAGGTAAAAGTACGGGGTTCAGAACAGGTGAAAAGTAAGCCCCCCCATCCTTTCTCTCTTTTTCCCTAGCCTCAACTCAACTCAGTTGGTGGGTGTAGAAGCCTCCTGAGCTGCAAAAGGGGGCCAAGCGCTCAGATGCTCCTCCGCAGGCCGCGACTCGCCGCGCGCGCAAGTCGAGCTAAGCCCGGGCGGTGGGTGGGAAGGATCCGGGAGGGGGCAGGTCTAGGGGTGTGAGGGTGGAGCGGAGCCCGGCCCTGTGATCCGGCCCGGGTTTTGTATGCCACCCACTCGCCCGCCCGGCCGCGGAGAATTCCATAATCACAGCGGGCGAGAGCGGAGACTGGGAGCGAAAAATCCGGGATCCGGCAACTTTGGGCAGCGCATGCGCGCCCGCGGCGCTCCATCCCAAACACACACACATTTTTCCCCCGGACTTGGAAAGTCACCCAAAGCCGCCCCAAGTGCAGGTAAGAGACTCGGCGCTCCCTTCGCCGCGGCCCCCCCACGCCCCCCAGCTCCGCGGGCCTCCCGGGGCGCCTCCTCGTCTCGCCCAGAGTCCTGGTGCACCCCCCCCACCCCCAGGGCTGCCGCTTGCAGCAGGGAGCGGGCGAGCGAGCGAGCGAGAGAGCCAGCCAGCCAGCCTGCGAGCGGCGGCTGCCACCCAACTCCGGCCGTGTGGAGGCAGGGGGCACGGAGGGCTGGCACCCGGGCGCGGGGCGGCGCGTTGCCCGCCGTGGCCAGGGGAATGCCCGGCGCGCGGCTCCGGGGGAGGGGAGGGCTGCTCCTCCTGGGGGTCACTTACTCCAACTGAGGGGGCAGCGGAGTAGGGGAGAAGAGGGGGAGGTGCCAGGCGCGAGTGCAGGACTTTGCAAATAGGGTGGGGGCGCCCCCCGCGCTGTGGGCTCCCGGGGGGGCAGGTGCTCGCCAATACCGGGTAATCACTCCTTCCCCCTACACCCCCACCCCACCCCACCCCACCCCAGCAGCAGAGGGGTCGTGCGCTCTCCAGGGCAGAGAAGGAAGCAGGGGTGAGGGGTGCCTGGGGTGACTTTGCAAGACTTTGCCCATGGGAAGGGGTGGGTGGGGAACCCCTCCAGCCAGCTCTTGTGCCCGGATACCGGGTGTAGGTGCTGCCAGCAGAGGTAGGCAGTGTTCGCTTAGGCGCGGGGTGCCAAGGGGTATCCCCGGCTAGGAAATCGAAGGCAAGAGATTTTTTGGATGGGGGGAGCGGCGCCCCCTTTTTCATCTGTGCCTGGGAAGTTTATCTCAAGTGCGCTGCTCCAGGCGCGGCAAGTGGCGCTCCTCACTCCCTTCCCCACCCCACCCCCGGCCTCCCCGGGTGAAGGGCTGGCGACACAGGGCTCGAAGAGCCGGGGCATCGGCCCAGAGCAGTCGGCTGTCGGCCGGAGCCCGCCTGGGTCCGGGGGAAAGTTCGGGCGAGTTGTTGCCGGCTGTTGTGTGCGCCGGGAGAGAAGTTGCGCCCGGGGACGTGGGAAACTGGGCTGGCGGGCTAGCGGGCTGGTGGAGCGGTGCGCTCCCGGGGGGCTTTGCAGCGTGGGAGAGGGTCGGGCGGGGTCTGTTCCCCCAGGGTGGGCTGAGGGTGACCTCGGGGCTCAACAATTGGGGAGGAGGATCCCTGAAGCCAAGGGCGCAGGGCTGAAATAGGCACCTGGTGAAGGACAGGGAGAAAAGTAGTTTGTGGGGCGCAGGGAACACCAAAGGGACAGAGCCGATTACCCGGTCACTTGGGGTCGGGCTTCACGGCAAAGGAGAGCGTGGTGGCTGGCGGAGGAGAGTCGGGGAGCGGGGCTTCAAGGGGCGCGCGGGAATAGGGGATCGGGCCAGACCGAGTCAGGGAGCTCCCGGGGCAGGGGGCCGATTCGTGCGCCCGGGGTGAGCCAGCCGGGCGGAGCGGCGGCAGGTTTATTTTTACTCGGTGGCATTTGCAGAATGTGCAGCTGATGGCCGTCGGCCGCCAGGAAGTTTTGCTTTCTGTTCTTTCTCTCTCTTTGCGAAGCCAGCACGGCCGGGAGCTGGCGGGCCAAGCAGCCGGGCCTAGAAGGGGTGGGGGCGGCCGCCGGGGTGGCGAGGTGCGGGCAGGGGCGCGCTGGGGCCGGGGGCGAGCGGGCGGTTGCTGGGCCGCTGCGGAGCTTTTGGGCGAATGTTTGTCCCCGGCGTTGGAAGCTCCTCCGCGGAGGGAACAGGTGTATGCGCCGTCAATCACGGCGGGAGGGACACTTTGGGGGCGTAGATTAAGATAATAATAATAGATTTTTCCCTAGGGGGTGGGCGAAGAGTCTTCTTCCAAGTCATCCCCGACCGGGGTCCGGAGTTGGGGGAGGCTGCTGGAGCGCTGAGGGAGGCAGGGAGCCCCCTCTTCCTCCACACAAGTTCCTCTGCCCCAGCCTCAGCTTGGAAAGCCGGCTCTGGGCACGGCGAGGACCTCCTTGCAGCCACGCTGGCGAGGTCACCGGTGCGGGTGCGTGCCCTCCGGGAAAGCGGCAGTAGCGCCCCTCCTGAGTGTGGAGCTACCCCAAACCCGGATCCCTGGGCCACGGGGTGGGGTGTGCGTCTCTGCCCGAGTGGAGTGTGGGGGCGCGGCCCTCACCGTGCTGGGTTGTCCCACCAACACCCCGCACACTTACAGAGGCGGGGGCTGCGAGGGGGAAAAGGCCCTGATAGTCGCTGGGCAAAGTTAATAAATTTCGGAGGTCTCGGAGCCGGTACAGGCGCGCGGTGAGAGCGCACGAGGGGACTGGAAAACAGATCGCCGGATAATCTTGGTGCCCCCCCCTCCGCCCAACCCATGACGAGCGCGCGCACACACACACGCACACATACACACTCTCACACACACACACGCACACGCGCACACACACACGTCGCCGTCCTAAAGGGAGCTGTCCCGGCTGAGCAGGAGCAGCTGCGCCGGGCATGGGGAGGGGGGTAGTTGGTCCCCGGGGGCTGCGCCGGGGCTGCGCTCCATGTGCCCGGAGGGGGCGCTGGGCCGTTCGGCGCCCGAGCGCAAAGCGCCGGGTTTGCGTCCTGGTGGCGACGAGGCGGTGCGTCCCGGGCGGGCGTCGCGACCTGCGCAATCTCCCGCGACCCGGGCCACCTTCCCCGACCCCCAGCCGCTTTCCCACTTCCCAAACTTCAGTTTTTAGGGTGTGCTCCTCACTGGAGCTCTCCGACCCTCTCCAGAGCAGAGTGGAGAACTTCTCCCTTCCAGGCGGCCGCCACCGTCTCTGTCCCCAGAGTCCGGCGAATTGGAGAGATCGCCGCCCCCCCCCACCCCCTTCTTGTTAGCCACCTTAGAGGCGGTTAAGGAGAGTTTATGGGGAATATTGTTGAACTTCAGTAATCAGGTTTCCAGCGATCTTATGCCTTCTGTTTAATTTATTAGACTAGTTATTTATTCTGTTGATGATAATCTGTTGCTGGTTTCTATGGAGATGTTAAACTGATCTCTTTCAGAAATCAAACTCCATATGCACTAAAACGTTTAAAGGGGCAGTGCCTGCCTCCTTTTTTTCCCCCTTGCCTTGTTTGTTTGTTTTTCAGACTTTGCACCTTGCCGAGACTTCGAGTCTTGCTCTGAGTCTGGGCGCATTTTATTTCCTTCTTACGAAGGAGAGGAGCCCAGCCAGGGAGCCTTACGCTTTGTGGCAAGCACAGCTTATTATGGCTAGAAGAAAGCGAGGGCTTTGATCTCTAAGTTGCATCATCATTTAAAACAGATCATTTCACCACCACCTCCTCCCCCCCAATCATATAGGAGCAAAATTCTTTCAAGATCAAAGAGTCCAATCTTTAAAAAAAGCTATTGTTTAAAAAAATAAGAAAGTCAGTTAAATATGAAACTCCCTTTTATATCTGCTCCCCGTGTGTTTAAATAATTTTTAATAAGAAAAACAAAACTTGTAGCTCAGCTAATTTTTTTATACTTATTAATAGTTTATCTTGCCCCCACCCCTTTTTAATTTAAAAGAAGTTCAAAGTTAGATTTCTCTGCCTGTGGGGGTTGAGGTATATTTGCTTCTCTTTTAGATCCTGACCATCTGTTTTAGGAAAATTAGCCTCTGGGAAGAGGGGAAAGGAGTTTTTAGTCAAACTTAATGGAGTGCTTTATTTATTTATTTTTTGGGGAAAATTGTCACCCAAATATTTTAAAGTTCAATTTTGCCTGCTTTTGGGGAGAACATCAATAACCTCTATCTGGTGTGTGAGAGTACATCAACTTTTTCTCCTTTTCTCCTCTGCCCAGGTATTTTTCTGTAGATTTGTGACTGGTTTGGGTTGGGGGAGAGGTAGTGTAGTGAATTAAGAAAGGAAGGCAGAAAAAAATTATCTTGTTTTGTGACACTGAAAAATTGCAAACTGACTCTGACTCAGATATTTATCACACTGACAGATATGATACAAAGCGATTGCATTTCCTAATGATCCTTTGGGACTAAGTTGTAGGTAGAACCATTTAATGCATTTTTAATATTAAAGCAAGGCAGGGGTTCCATTTTCTTGGAGGTAGGGGGAGAGAATGTCCCTCCATAGAGATGCTACTTTCTGAGTATACTGCTTTACTTCTTCAACTGGACACCACCCCCCAACCCCACCCCTTCACATTTTCATTTACTTTGGGGAGGGGTGAGCCATGCACAGAGCATTTGGCTTTCATAAATAAATTTATATCTGGCCAGAAGATCCAATGCTAAATAAGAGCACACTTAAAAAAAAAAAAAAAAACCTGACTCCACCCCTACTATAGGAAAGAAAACAGAGGCAATACTTGAGTTTTTTTTTTTTCCTTCTGCCACCCTGGTTCTTTTATATTATTTTATATTGGAGGAGGGGAGTTAGAGTGTTTGTTGCTTCTCAGCTTAGAGGCAAAAGGAACCATTCCTATTATTTCCCTCTTTGCTATATTTTAAAAATTTGTTTGATTTGGATTGCAAACAGAACAGAGGCTTACGAGTAGAAAAGAGCACTGTAGCTTTAAACTCAGGAGTTAGCATATTCTCCTTGTATCTTTCCCCTTTGCTAATTATTGTGTTGTTTTCAGAGCAAATATGTCATATCCATGGCGACCGGGCAGGTTTATTGTCTTTCTGAAGCAATAGCTCACATAAGTAATTAATGACTTTCTTTTTTTTCCTCTGGCTTAGGTTAAACAGATCATTCAAGGAAAGTCATATCTCTCTCTTCTCTCTCTCCCTCTCTCTCTCTCTCTCCCCCTTTCTCTCTCTTTTTTTAGCCCAGTGACATAAGAACATGAGTAGAACAAGAAAATACTTTAACCAAGAAGTCAACAGCTTATTTTCCCCCATTTCTTTTCAAAGCTAAAGTGTCAGCTTTCAGACATATGAGGCTGTCATTCTCGCAGCCCTGAGCAGTGCAGTCCACGCCTGGGTTGGAAATCCACTGGAAGGCTGTGTAGCTTGGAAACGAGGGAGGTGTTCGCATGGGGGGGAGGAACCTGGAGGAATTTGCTTTTGAGGTTGGGGGAAGCACTCCAAAATGAGTATTTCTCCTGTATTTAGCAGAATTTAATTAAATTGTTTACAGGAAAGAATTAATGAGTTGGTAGTGATGTGCGTTCCCCCACCTCCCTTCTTTTTCCCAGTCCAGTTAATTGGAAAGAAAAGTTTTTCTTTTTGATTCACCTTCAGCTTCCGCTTTCTCCGACCTTTGTCTCAAGTGCTTTTTCCAGGAAAAGTAGCTTTTGGAATCCCCACTGGTTAATATTTCCAGACGTAGAGTGGGGTTTTTGTTTTTGTTTGGCTTTTTCCCCTTAGACCTACAACTCAGAGCTGGTTTCTTCTTCTCAGGAATCAGCAGCTCTGATGATTGACTAAGACTTGGATTTTTCAACTTTTTTTTTTTTTTTTTTGGATGGGAAGAGGGCCTTTTAGGATGTAGAATTATATAGAGGGCACATCTGCCCTTCTGTATCTCATGTCAGTATTAGAGAAGGTGAAAGCATTTTTTTCCCTGTTTTTTTAAAAAAATCACCTTTTATGATCGGCCCTTTACAAATGGACCTCTGCTGATATGAATCCTCATGATACCCCCCCAAACTTTAGAATGTGCTAGATGCCCTACTAATATTCTCCAGGGCTCACTTGCCCCCTACCCCCATAGAGAGACATTAAGCACATTTATACTGTCCTCTCCCCCTTTTTAAAATTTCATGCATAGCCAAGGTTTGTGTCTGTGTCCTTACAAGGGGGGGAAACGAGATAAAGAGAGAAGCATTTATGTTATACTCAGACACAATTAAAAAGAATATTCTCCCCACCATCTGAACGAAGTTCACAAAGGCTGCAAGTCCACGGAATGAATCTTTAGGCTTTTGGCATTGAAAATAAAAATATAAAGAAGAGAGATTTATTTGGTATCTTGTTTCTGAAGAGGAGAAGAGAAGGCCGAGGCAGTCTGATGCTGAGACTCCAGCGGAGTTGTAATTGAGCCCGTAACCTCTTGATGTCTATATCAGAAAAACAGACATGAGCAGAGGGAACGGAAGAGAGGCAAACAAGCCTGGTAGAGGAGAGGGAGCTCAGGGGGAGATTCACAGAGAGAGGAGAGAGATTTAATTTATAGACATTTTAAAAACCGTAATTTCATTAGGATCTGTTCTTCCCTCTCTCTGAAGGGCAGCCCGGCAGACCGATAAGGCCGGTCCCTGTGCCCGGGATACATGGCGTGGTTGGGAGGGTGCAGGCTGGAGGCATCATCGCCAGTGCCCCAGGTTGGTTTCTTCTCTGCCCACTTTCTCCTGGCTTTCTTATTTTGAAATTTAAAAGTCCCAAATGGCCAAAAGTCAGCCGTGATTCAGGCTGCCTGGCGATCTCTCCTCTGGGTGCCACGCCGCTCTGCTAGTGGGTCGGTCTCCTGCCTGGGCGGTGCCATCTGCGTGGCTCCCTTCGGCCCCAGGGCTGCCTGGGGTGCCAGCAGCAGGAGGCCACTCGGGGAGGGGGCACCCCCATCTCAGCCCCCCTCAAGTTCACCAAGTGAAGTTGCTGTGGCTCTGAGGCCACAGCTTGGGGAAAAAAAGCTAAAGGCTGTCGTAAATTCTGCAAAAATTAATCAACCGTTTAAGAGCTCCAGGTTAACGAGGTTTTGCAGGCAAGCTGGGCCCTTCTCCTGTTCCCCCTGTTCAAAGTCTGGCGGAGTGAGGGGTGGCCTGGACAGTGTGAAGGGAAGGGGGAGGTTTTTTTTTTTCTAAATTGGAATAATTGAGAACAGGGAGAGAGAAGAAAGATGGGTTTCTTGAATAGAATCCTCAAGTGCCCTTCTTCCGTATTGTTGGAATTTTTTTCCCTTTTGATCTGGATTTGTCCTATGTGTCTTTGGTGGAAAAAACACGTAGAGAAAGAGAGTGAAGGTGGGGGGAGAGAGAGAGGGAGAGAGAGAGAGACAGAGAGAGAGGGAAGGATAGACAGGGAGAGAGACAGGGACGCCTCGCTCCTTCGGAACTCATTATCATTCTTAATAAGTCTTAAGGAATAAGGAAGCGCATTGAGTGTAAATGCTGGGTAATCCTAACACTTCTCAAGGAGAGAGGAGTCTTGAGGACACAGAGAAAAGAGACAGCAGAGGAGGGGGTGGGAGGGGGGCGCCCAGAGGCCCTGGGGGAGTGGCAGGCCCAGGGAGGCTCAACAGGAGGCCTGGAGGCTGGGGTGGGGGGAACCCCAAGATGTCCCAGGTAAGATGGGTTGTCTGAGATGACACCGGGGATCTCAAAGATAGAGGGACTTGCTAGGGGCAAGGAGCAAAGGTGATGGGAACAGCCCTGCCTTGGGTGGGGGGTGTGGGCTGGGGCCGCACAGTTTCTGCTTTCTTCTGGGAGCCATGTCCCCAGCTAGCTTGGCCTCTGCCCTCTGGCCTCATGTCCCTGGAGAAGTCCCAGGTAGGGGTAGGGTTAGAGGACACTTGTCCCCCACCAGGCTCCTCCTTGCTGTCCTGTTGGGCTCCCCCACAGTGGCTGCTCTGGGAAGCAGGCGGGACAGCGTGGTGGCTGGAGCTCAGCTCTGGACACTAGGTGGCTTAGAGGAACTGCGAGGTTCTCCAGAGCGGCAGCGGCTGCTGGCTTCCCCTCTCGTCCCCGCTGGTGGGCTCCGCTGTGCGATGCCTCTGCTGGCTGGGCAGGAAGCCCTGGCGCACAGGAGGGAGGACGCTGGCCCAGGGCATGGCACAGCTCCCGGGCCAGCCCTCCCAGTGACCAGCTTCCAGGCAAATCGAGGATGAGGCCGGAGCAGCTCCCGGGTGAGGAGGCAGCGGTCAGGGAGCTTGCTACTAGGACAACTGGAGTCCTGTCTGTGGTCTCTGCCCGCTCCATCTTTGGCCACCTGGGCACGAGGCACTGCTGAGCCCGGCGGGGGAGCGGGCGGGGGGTCTCTGGGCTGTGCTGCTTCTCTTCTTTTGAGTCCACATGCCCCCTTTGAGAATCCTCTTAATAAAAAAAATCTCATAAGCATAAATATTGCTTATACTTTGAGGGGTTTTGCAGATCTTATAAGCCCAATCTAAGGACCCTCTAGGGCCCCCTACTCTGGTGGCCTTTCCAGTTCTCCAGGAAGAGGCGGGGAGCAGGGGCAGGAGGAAGGAGGCAATATCAGTCCCCACCACGTCCCAGCTGCCTTCCTCTGTACTGGGAGAGGAGAGAGCTATCACACTGTCACCAGGAGACCCCATAGGTGGATCGGGGCTAACACTCAGGTTGCCCTCTGAAGAACCCCACCTGCTCAGGTAGCGATGCCCCAAGCCAGGCCAAAGGCAGCTCCCCCAGTTCTCCTATCCGTGGTAATGGATACATCCCCTTAATGGCAGAGCGTTTGGACATGCATAAGGGGCTGTTCTGGATAAGCACATCTCCTTACCTAGCTGATGTTCTCAGGGATTCTAGGATGTTTGAGCAAGGGTCTTAGTCAAGGTCACGTTCCAACCTTGGACAGTTTGCTCTGTGGAGAGAGGTCAGCATAGAGAACAGCACAATTCAGGTTGGACTTACCATATTTAAAAAAAAAATATTTAGTCTCTGTGTTTCTTTTGGAAAGCAACTTCTGGGGAGCTTTTAAAGGGGGTGTGTGGGAGTCAGAGGTGAAGGCTGGTGCCAGAGCCAGTGGGAAGCCCGGAGGGAGAGCGGGATGGGTTCATGGTGGGTGGATTCTGCTTTTCTGTCGTTTAAGAGCAGTAATGGCCAAATTGCATGCCCCGCATGTGCCTTGCTGATGAGATTTACCGAAAGGAAACCTCGCTGCCTCTTTGCTGCTGGTCTCTGGGTGGGTGAGCGTGTGTGCGTGTGTGCGTGTGTGCGTGTGTGTGTGTGTGTGTGATCATGCGTGTGTGTAAATGAGAAGAAGGGGTGGGGGAATGAGCTCTGCCAGGCTGGCACCCTTCCCCAGCACTAATTGCTGGCAGAGTACCCATGAGGGCTGTGCCAGCGTCTCCAGCTCTGTCCGCCCCCCTCGCCCCGGGGAGCTCAGCTGTGCAGCTCGCTATGTGAGGGCCATTTCCGGGCCCACTGGTCCCCACAGCTCCTTTGGGAATTTTGGGGAAACCTGATCCCTGGGGAGGCCATGGGTCAGGCCCCAGCATCTCTGGCTGGGGATTTGGGGACGGGGTGAGACACGGGTGGCCCTGAGCTCCACTCAGGTATAACCGTCCACTCGCCTGCATTTCCTCCAGCCACACACTTAGGGTCTTGCAAGGTGTGGCCTGATAGGCTGTGCGTCTGGGGACCCTGTTCTCATTCTGGCTCTGCAGTAAATCACTGTGTGGCCTTCAGTGAGTCATTTTACCTTTCTGGGCCTTAGTTTCCTGTCTTGTCAAATGGCCTCTGACCCTAGCACCCTCAGAGGGTTGTCCTGATGAAAGTAATTAAACGTAACGAAGAATTTATCATGGTTGGCATTGTCAAGTGCAAGGTGTCCCCAAGGTCAGGGGAGGCGGGTTTTATGCAACACGGTATCAGTCTCAAAGAGGACCCCTGTGAATTCCATTCCAGAAAGCCATGGGCCTGGACGTCCCGTGTGCTGCTGGAGTTACATGTTTGTGTCAGGTTGCAGGTCGGTTCTGTTATCACTGGGAACTTGGGGCTGGATTAGGGGGTTGCTTCTCAGGCAGAATGGGATACGGGGTGTGCTTTGCTGTTTTGTGCCTCTGGAGCCAACGGGTTCATTTGAGGAGCTGGATGTGGTGTAGACAGGGCATTCTGGAGCGAGTGAGCTGCGGATCGAAGTTGTGTGACCTTGCATCAGTCACTTAACTAGCCTGTGCCTCATTTGCGAAATGGGCATAGTAGTACCTACCTCGTGGAGTTGATGTGAGGGTTAGATGAGCTAAGACGTTTGAAGAGTTCGGACCAGGCCTGGTACCTGTGTTACAGACCGATTCGGGATAGGACACGGAAGTGCTTGTGGCTTCTCGGGGATTGCCGCGGAGAGGGGAACCGGGATTGCTTGCTCTCTGTCCATCTGGGGCTGGGACCCTATGAGGTGCGGGTTGAGGTGGTGTCGGGCAGAAATTTTGCATTGTGTCTTTCACCTCTCTGGCCTGCCTGGGGTCCTCCTGGTGTTTTTGCTGCTGAGTCCGGAGGGGATGAGAATAAAGACTCTGCCCTCGTGCAGAGTCAGTCCCCCAAGTGGGGCAGGGGTCATTGCTCTTTCTTTCCCACACTGGCCAGACCTAGAGCTCCTGGAACTCAGTGGAGTGAGGTGGGTCATCACAGGAGCTGTTTGGGACGAAAGGCCAGGGTGGGGTGGGGTGGGGGCAGATCCTGGAAACTGGCCCAAGGTGCTGGTGGCCTCTGCCTGTGTGAGCTGAATTCTGGGTGCTGGCGATCCCAGAGTCGTGCCCATGATGGCACTTGCAGATGGAGGCTGTGTGGCTGGCCGAGGGACCAGTGCGTGGGATCAGGAGCCAGGCTGAGCTGAATGGGAATCGTGTTGCCCCCACTCAGACAGATTCATTCCTCGAATCCTTTGTTTCCGCATCTGTAAAATGGGAGGTGGAATTCCTGCCACGTGGACCATGAGGATTAGATGAGAGGATCCCAGCTGATATTTGCTGCGATTCTACTTTGAGCTTTATTTCACAGATCGAACACAGCCAGGGAGCAGCACATAGTAGGGGCGCAGGACAAGGATAAAGCAGTCAGCGTGGGCTGAGCCTCAGTTGGGTCTCGGCCTGAGCTAATTGCGGAGGCTCAGGGCTTAACCAAGGGGCAGAGGACCACGGGTTTCCCTTTAGACCCTGGCATGGAAGGAGCCGAGGTTTCCCACCTGCCCCGGGGGTGGGTGCTCCCCAGCCTGGGTGGAGGGCCAGGAGAAGAGACAGAGGTACTGTGGAGGCGGTGACCTAAGGAACAAGGGCATGAGGCTGTGAAACGGGGGGCACTGGAGGGGCAAGGGGCACTTATGGAAGATGAGGTGTATGAAACTCCATCAGCCTCTCCCATTTCACTGCGCTATGCCAAATCACCCCGGTTCTTGTTTCACTATCTGAGATCTGGAAGCAGGTTAATTTCCATGACGAACTCCAGGCCACGTGCTTGGAGGATTTATCTAATTAAACGGATGCTTTTTTCTAAGAAAGAAATGAAGAAAGAGAGGGAGGGAGGGAGGGAAGGAAGGAGAAAGGAAAGAAGGAAGGAAAAAGATGAGAAGGAAGGAAAGAAAGGACGAGAAGGATAAGGAGAAGAGAAGGAATGAGAGGGAGGGAGGAAAAGAAGGAAGAAAAAAGGAAGGAAAGAAGGGAGGAAGAAAGGAAGAAAGGAAAGAGGGAGGGAGGGAGGAAAGAAGGAAAGAAGAAAAGAGGGAGGGAGGGGAAGGGAGGGAGGGAGGGGAAGGGAGGGAGGGAGAAAGGCAGGCAGGCAGGCAAGAAGCTGGAGGCTGGCTGATCATTTCTGAAAGGCCATGAAGGAGCAGAGGAGAGGTCTGCTGACTGAGGTGGGGCCTCTCCTGGCAGGTCATGCTCCTGTCCTTGGATGCTTTTAGTTTATTTCCAAAATAGCTCTTGGGGCCGGGCGCAGTGGCTCACGCCTATAATCCCAGCACTTTGGGAGGCCAAGGTGTGCGGATCACTTGAGATCACAAGTTCGAGACCAACCTGGCCAACATGTTGAGAGCCCATATCTAAAAATGCAAAAAAAATTAGCCGGGTATGGCGGTGTGTGCCTGTAATCCCAGCTACTCAGGAGGCTGAGGCAGGAGAATCGTTTGAACCCAGATGGCAGAGGTTGCAGTGAACCAAGATCACACCACTGCACTCCAGCCTGGGCAACAGAGCGAGACACCATCTCAAAAAACAGAAAACAAAATAGCTCTTGGGCTGGGAGGTAGGGAGAAAGCTGGAGGGTGTGGGGTCTGCAGTAGCCACTAGCCCACGTGGCAATTTAAATTAAATTGAAAATTTGGTTCTTCAGTGAACGAACCACAGTTCAGGTGCTCTGCAGCCATGTGCGGCTGGAGCTCCTGCATCGGGCAGCGAGGATGGAGCACTTCCATCATCGCAGGAAGCGCTGCTGGCAGCTTCCCTCCAAGGGATGCTTCCCTCGAACTTGGGCTAAATGGAGGAGCCCCCATGGGACAGTGATAGAGATGGACGGCAGGGCACCCCCAGATGTTGTGAGGGCTCCCTGGGCCAAGGCCTCTGTGATGCCAGGGCGTCTTCTGTTTTGATTCTGCCACAGATTTCCTCTCTCCCAGGGCAGGGCGAGGTGGCCGCTCTAGAGTGAGGCAGAACGGGATTGAAGCCCTTCTTTCCCCACTTGGGACCTTTATGACCTTTGGCCCGGGGCTTGCCTCTCCAGTCCTGTGGAATTGGCCAGGCAGTCAGCAGTGCTGCCTCGCTGGGTTCTTGTGATCATTAGTGGAGGTGACGCGGAAAGCACTTGGTAGAAGTGAGGGGACAAGGTGAGCACTTGAAAAATGGGGACCACTATCATTATCGTGATGATTATAATCGTAGATTTTTTTTTTTAGACCGAGTCTCACTTTTTTCACCCAGGCTAGAGTACAGTGGCACAATCTCGGCTCACTGCAACCTCCGCCTCCCGAGTTCAAGCGATTCTCCTGCCTTGGCCTCCCGAGTAGCTGGGATGACAAGTGTGGGTCACCATGCCTGGCTAATTTTGTATTTTTAGTAGAGATGGGGTTTCACCATGTTGGTCAGGCTGGTCTCAAACTCCTGACCTCAAATGATCCACTTGCCTAGGCATCCCAAAGTGACGGGATTACAGGTGTGAGCCACCACACCGGCCAATATTATTTTCATAAAGATGATTGAAGAGTGTTTGGGCCTGCAGAGTTCTTAAGGGCACTCCCCCAGTAAATGTGGATTCATCCATAATTGACCCTTTCCAGATTTAGTTTCAGTGAACCTCTCCCCGCCATATCCTTTCCTTCTGGAAACTTAATTTGGATTTCTTCTTTCCATCCCTCCTTTCTTGGGGCAGAGGAAGACTTGGAACTGCTCTGGAATGAACTCTTACAGGCCCTTCTTCTAGGGAGATAGAGCCCCTGTCTCTCCCGACACATACAAGTGTGCCCGTGTGCAAATGTACACACGTGTGCACAGACGACACACACATACACTTACTTCTCCAGTGGCCTAGCCGTTAAAAATAAATAAAACCCAAAGTATGAAAACAGGGGTGAGCAGATGTGTCCTGGCAGAGCTGGCTGGGTTGCCTGGGGGCGGGGGTGGCCAGTGGCCCCGGGAGGGTGTTGAGTGTGGATTCCCGGACATTGCCCAGCGCCCTGTGTGCTAATGTGAAGCTGAAAAGTCCCCTGCATTGTGCCGGCTCCTTTCCCCGTGAAAAGGCAATTGAGTCAGTGAGTTCCAAATGGATTGGAGCTGACAGTCAATGAGAATTTGGCAGTGGGTAGAAAACAAGCTCCCCCGACCTCCGCCCGCCACCTAACACACGCTCCCTCATCCCTCGCTCGACTCCCAATGCTGGTTTGGTTTTGAGAGGGATTTTTGCAAAGAATTATGATTTCTTTTTGCATATATCAGACATGATCAGCAGGGGCTATGCTCCAGCCTGCCCCCCTCCCAGGGATGGCCCAGCCCCCTCCCCCAGGTGACCAGCGCCCCTCCCCTTGCCGCCTCGGTGGCTCCGCCAGTGATCCCGAACGAGTTAAGGGCTGAATCAACTCTAGACCCAGCTGTACATTTTACTCTGGGTTCCTGAATGAAGTGATGTGCTGTGCTCAGCAGGATTGGAGACTGTCTGTCCCGGGTGACCCCCCAGCCCCCACCCTGCTCGGCTCCACCAGCTTTCATGGGACCTGCTGCTGGGTCCCAGGACCTCATCCCTGGCAGCTGGGGAGCTGGTGGCTCATGCCGTGGGGGCCTTGTCTGGCCTCCTCCATGTGTCCAGCCTGCTCTTAGAGACCTATTTTAATTTTAAAAGAAAGAGTACACCATTTTAAGTTGGTCTTATGCCTGGTTTGTAGAGAAGGCTTGCAATGTGGAGGGTTCATGGATGCCAAGGGCCCCACCCCATCATTCTCTAGCCCACGGTGTCCACTCCAGTACATCAGTCAGTAGATATCTACTAGTACCAGGCCATCTTGCCAATGGTCCCGTGTCCCCAGACCTCCTCACTTTCCCAGGAGCTGCAGGGAAAGAAACACCACCCCCTTGTAGATACCCCTCCAGGAATGCTTCTCGTCTGTGACACAGCAGCTCTTCAGCCTGACCAACCTGTCTCCCTAGAGGGCTAGCTTCTTCTCTATTCCTGCAGGGCAAGGGGCGGCAGAATTACAGCCTGCCTGCTCCTGGGGGGTGTCTGAGCCCCCAGTGGGCTACGGAGGCTGCTCAGGGGCCTCTTTCTGGGAAAGGTGGGTGAGTCTGCTTGTTTTAGGAGCTCTGCTGGAGGATAGTGGTAACATACATGGGCTCACATCCCTAGTCTCTCCTTTATTGGGACTCTGACTTTGGACCTCTCGCTGGCTCTTCTGAGCCTCAGTTTCCTCACTCGTAAAAGAGGATTCCTGATGGCACTGTCGCATGGGGTTGGTGTGAGGATTAAATGAAATAACGCTGGAAAGGCACCTGGCACAAGGCCTGCCACATGGCAATGAGGGGTCACTACTGTTGCTGCTAGTACTGTCTCTACTCTGTCCTGCCATCTGTCATCATGAAGGCAGTAAGGCAGAGGGCTCCCTGTGTTTGAGCTCCAGGAACCCCAAGGCCAGGCTGGAACCCCAGCCCAGAGGCTGTGGCCACCATAAATCTGGTGGAGCATGTTTGCCAATAGCCAGGCAAACGTGTCCGCCCAGTACAGAGCCCTGGAGGGAGCAGGGAAAAGGCCTGCAGTGCCCAGGGCTGGGCTGTTGGCTGCGCAGGTGGCAGTCCCCGGGCTGGCCTGGACTGCCTGCCCAGGGAGGAGCTGACTCCCGGGCGCTGGCGCCATCTTGGTTCTCCTTGGCCTCTCCTCACAGACGGGAGTGTGGCCCTTGCCCCCCCCGGGAGCAGGTGGCCTTTGCAGCCTGGCACCTGTTCCCAGAGGGTGGCTGCCAAGAAGGCACAAACCCAGGGATCTCCCAGCGTGTCCTCCGAGTCATCGCATGAGGTCTGTGTGCTGGCCGGAGGGGCTGGCCTGGGCCTGTGCTGGTGGAGAAGGTCAGAGTAGGAGCTTCTCTCCTCCCAGAGCCCCCTCCTCGCCTTCCAGGCAAGTCCCAGGAGAGCTGGGGCCAGCATCCTGAGGTCTGTGTGCTGGGGATTTGCTGGGGTGGCGTAAGCAGGGGAGGGAAGGGACTGGTGAGGGATGTAGATGAGGTTGGAGAGAGGATGCAAGAGAAGGGTCTTGCCTCTGTCCCCAAGGGCAGAGAGGAAGCCGCGTTGATTTTACATTTTCATTTTATTGAAAGAGAAAGGAAACAGACATTTAGTGAAGGCTGATAGTGTGTCAGTTGCTGTGCTGTTACTTACTGTGGGATTGAAAGACACAAGGCAGGCAGTGGTTCGATTCCCATTGCACTTGGCAGGAAATAAGACTCTGAGAGGTTCAGTCACTTACCTGATCTCGTTAAAGGAGAGCTAGGGTTCCAGCACTGGTGGATCTGACTCGGAAATGCACTTTCCCCTAGGTGCTGGAAAAATAAAACCATGTTTTAAACAGTTTTTGAAAATAGATCAAAGGGAAAGAAATGTACCCCTAACTTAACCCTCATGAGCCAACCTTGTTTAGCGTCTGGTGTATTTCTGTCTAGTGTCCCCCTCCCATGACTATTTATATTTACTAAACATGTATTTTACATAACTATAATCATAAAAGAATATGGTTCTGGTTGAGACCTTGGACGAGGTAAGAGGGTCTCCTGAGCTGGGGCCCCTGGGGAGGGATTGATTCTTGGCAAAATGGAAACCTGGTTTTGGCTCCAAGCCATCTTTTCGGTAATGAGGTGCCTGAAACTGCATTGGAGAAGGCGAACTGGGTGCATGGAGAGGCAGGCGGACCCCTGTGTTCTCTCCTGAGTAGCTTTTGCTCAGTTAAGTGGTAGAATTTTCCTTTTAACGCACTTCCTCCTTGCTTTTGACAAATGGGAATATTTGTACCATTTTCCCGAATGACCTCCTCTCCTTGGGGTAATGAGAAAATGAAAGTCTTTGCTAAGTGCTTTGAGATATTCAGATATAAAAATGAAGAGCAGAGCGTTGTCATGGGCCTTTTGCCTGCCAGGGCGCTTTATAAAGAGGAAGTGCAGCTCGTGGGGAGTGAAGGTCACTGAGGATGAGGGCCATGGCCGGAACCCGCGTCTCTCTGGGCACAAGGGCCAGGGCACTTCGTGGCCCAGCTCAGGTTGGGCAGGGTGTTGGTGGAGCCTCTCCCCATCT
The DNA here is from genome assembly GCA_963573385.1 of Cacajao melanocephalus. Lineage (NCBI taxonomy): Eukaryota > Metazoa > Chordata > Mammalia > Primates > Pitheciidae > Cacajao > Cacajao melanocephalus. Next base: position 65,163 of record CAUYLG010055431.1, read on the forward strand.
TCCAGGGACACATTCCCAGGCCAGATCCCCAAGGGCCAGGTGATCTGGGCCACCCAGGCAAAGCCTCCACCTTGGCTGGGGTCTCGCAGATGAACCATTCGGTTCCAAGACAGGCCTCCCCTTCTCACCTCATAGGGCCGGCCCAGTAAGAGCACGATGGAATAAATACGGTGTCAACTGTACAAATCATCATCCGAGGATGGTTTCGAAACATGGAAAAATGTTTATGATATGAGCGAAAAAAAAAAACCACCAAATGCCAAGTGCTGTGCACGCCGCAAAAGAAACTATATAAAAATCCAAATGCTTCTGGAGAGCGCTTGAAAGGTGATTCTCCAAAATGAAAATTATAGCGTTAGGTGGTGGGACTACGGTGATTTGTTTTTTTATTTCACAACATTTTATTTAAATTCCCCCCTATGATTAAAAACCAACAAAGCCAACGTGTCGGCCCAGCAGGGAGCCCTGGTGAGGGGGAGGGGGCGGGGCAGCGCCAGGCGAGAGGGCGCCTGCACCCACGGCCCCCGCAGGGCGCTGAGCTCACCGGCTGTGCCAGCCACAGAAACCTATGAGCTCTCGAGAAGCTGAGGCGTATCGGTGACTCAGCCCTCCGTGCCGTGCTGGGCAACAATAGCTTTTGTCCTTTGCCCAAAACCCTAGGCCAGTGTGCTAAAAAAAAAAAAAAATTATAAAATTATGAGATAGTTTGTACTTTCCTCGCCAGCCGGTGCCAGCTTTGGGCGCTTTATTTATTCAAGGTGGGGAGGCAGGGAAGGCGGGGTGGGGCTGGGGGGGAGACAGAAAGGAAAAGAAAAACAAGGTAGAACTCGGACAAGGCCCAAGAAATGTTTGAACCTCAACAACAAACTTCCTTTTGTTTCACCAGTGGGGAGGAAAAAATAAGTGTGAACCAGAGAAAACTCCCTACGTTGAGCACATGGGGTTGATTCCTTCGCCTCTTGTGGTGGGCTTGGCCTTTTCTTTGCGGGTGGGTAGACCTGTTTGTGATGCTCACCTCTGGGCTAGGATGTGTTGGGAGTTGGGACTCAGGGGCCCTGGGAGAAAGGGCTGCAGCCAGTGGCCAGGCTGGGATCGGGACCGCCAGGCGGGTCCCTGGTGTTCTGGCCAGTCACCCCACCGCCAACAGCCTTTGCCCGTACTGCCACTTGGGATTAAAGGAGATTCTTCCCCCACAGTGTCCCAGAAGCCACTCTCTGCCAGGAGGACCTGGAATTTGAGGTAGATCAGGAGGAGCAAGGATGCGTTTGCCTTGGAACGGTTTGGACCGGAGCTCCCCTCCTGGAATCCACTGGAAGACATTTTAGGAATCATATTCAGGAGGAAAGACTGGGACAGGGGAGTTGGGAATGGGTGTCTGTGAGATCCTGTGTTGTTTTGTGGGTGTGAAATTGTGTGCATGTGTAAATTGTTTTGTGAATGATTGTGTCTGAGATGGAGTGATTGTGTTTGAGACTGTGATTGTGAGACTGTGTGTGAGATTTGTGATTATGTGTGAGACTGTGTGTGGTTGTGTGTATGATTGTGGGTAAGATTGGTCTGAGATTGTGTGAGTGATTGTGTATGAGATTGGGTGAGATGGAGTGTGAGATTGTGTGTGGTTGTGTGAGATTGTGTGCTTGTGTGAAATTCTGTGTGACATTTTGTGACATTTTGTGTGACATTTTGTGTGAAATTGTGTGCCATTGTGAGGTTTTTGTGGGAGATGCTGTGTGAGATTGTGTGATTGTGTGTGAGATTGTGTGTGATTGTGGTTGTGTGTGAGATTGTGTCAGTGATTATGAGATTGTGAGATAATGTGAGGTGGTATGTGAGATTATGTGTGCTTGTGTGTGAGATTTTGTGTGAAATTGTGATTGTGAGATTATGTGAGATGGTATGTGAGATTGTGTGTGACTGAATGAGATTGTGTGTTAGTGTGTGAGATTTTACGTGAAATTATATGATTGTGTGTGAGATTGTACGAGTGAGTGTATATGAGACTGCGTGAAACTGTATGAGATTGTGTGTGAGATTGTATGTGGTTGTGACATAGTGTGAGATGGTGTGGTAGATTGTGTGTTCCTGTGTGTGAGAGTTTGTGTGAAATTGTGTGTGTGAGATCATGAGTGATTGTACGTGAGATTGTGCGTGAGATGGTGTGTGGTTGTGAGACTGTGTGAGTGGTTGTATATATGCTTGTGATTTTATGTGGATTGTGTGAGTGGGTGTGTATGGCATGTGTAATTGTGGCATGGTATGTGGTTTTGCATGTGATTTTGTATGATATGGCGTGTGTGAGATTGTATGTGAGATGGTGTGTGGTTGTGTGTGAAAATGAGTGTAAGTGGTTGTGTATCAGATTGTGTGTGGGTGTGTGGTTGTGTTGTGCGTCACTTCTTTCTCCCTGGTTGTAGTAGCTGGGCTGAGTAAAATTAACAGGTCCTTCCGACTGTTTTCCGCGTTACCACTTGGTCCCCTGCCACAGGCCTGCCCTGGGTGAGACGGTGCTGTGGCCGGATCCCGGGCTGATTGGCAATTCTTCCTTCCACGTGAGCTCAGAGGATTTTGTGGGAATGTTGCAGTGGTTTGACCAGTAAGAGAAAGGAGACTTGTGGGTGAAGGGTGAAGTCACAGAGGTCAGAGGTGGCCTGGCCCAGCACTCGGACACCCCCTCCTTGGTCCTCACAGGGGTCCCAACCCTGTGGTCCTTGTCCTGTGCTCAGGAACAGACTCCCAGCTGAGCTTCCGAGGCTCGGGTGGACTCAGAGGTGCCTGCGTGATCATTCCAACATCATGACCCTTCCTGTGAAGAAGGCAGCCCACAGGTTATTGTCCTGGTTTACATGTGGGGAAACTGAGGCCCAGAGGGATGTTGCTTGGTGCCGCAGGCCCCACAGCTAGCCAGCCAGTGACAGGTCTGGAACTAGGACCCCCTCTTTGAGACACTTGAAAACACGATCATCTCCCCCACCAGCTCAGGGTGAAGCTGGCCAGTTCCAGATGTGGAATGATGCTTCCTCTAGTTCCAGGAAGCAAAGGGGCCCTCCTAGGGGATCAGATGGTGGGGCTATGTTTGGGGGTGACTGATTTTGGAGACTGCCTCTGTTGAAGAAAGAGCACTGGATGGTGAGAAGGCGAGGTGGTTCTAGCCCCATCTCCATCCCTGGCAAGCAGCCACGTCCCAAGACGTGGGCTTGAAGAGCAAGAGGGCTGGCCCCTGCAGTGCCATCACCCCTTCCCACTTCAGAATGGCTGGAGCTTCCTGCCACCGTCTGGAGTCCACAGCTGTGTCATGCAGCCAGCCCTCTCCCACAACCTGTCAAACCAGAGATGCCAGTTCCCCCAGGGCTCCCAGGAGCTCCCGCCCCTAGCTGGTACCAGGGAGAGCCTTTGCAGGCTCAGCGGGCAGTGCCCCGAGCCCGAGCCCCGTGCACCTGCTCATTGATCACTGCCTGTCTGGATGTGTCTCGTGTCAGAGCCCTCTGGTGTGAACTTGCCGAGTACTGAGAGGCTGAGACGTGAGACAATTACGAGCAGGGGAAAGAAGTGGTACCCTGTGACAAGCGGCAGCTGTGGGGAAAGGGGCAGGCTCCATGCCCGGGGTGAGCGCCATCTGGGCCAGAGGCCTGGCTTCCAGCTGTGGGGGCTTGGGAAGGGCAGAGCCTGGGAGGAATGATTTTGAAGGCACTACTATGGAGATTAAGGGGATGAGAATGTAAATCTCAAGTAAAAAGGTAATTGAATGTAATAGCAAACACTGCTCGCTCTATGTTAATTTTAGCTCTTCCCCTGGATACAAGACGCTGTATTAGTGTTTTATTACCATTTTGTTTGCACTAATAAAATAGTAAAATTTATTTCAAGGAAGTTGAAGGATGGTTTTACAATGCAAATTTGAAGAAATTGGACTTTTCATTTATGCCTCTGCTATTTTAAACCCTGACGGGTGTAAATTAGCTACGGGGACCGAGCAGACCCCACTGATGGGGACTTGGGAGGCGGGAGCCCTGGCGGAGGTTCCAGGGGAGCTCAGGGCAGGAAGCAGACAGTATCACACGGAGAGGCTGGGGCAGGGGTCCTTGGGGGCCTGATTGGTTGGGGCGGGGTGACGGGTGATGGTATGTCAGGCATGAATGAGTCTATGTGTAGGTGGCATGTCACACACAGAGCTGGCAGAGAGACACTCGTGGCCACAGAGCTCCGGGCTTCATCTTTCCTCTCTGCCCTTTGGCCTCCTTCCTGTCCTGACATTGGGCCTCTATTAACCTGATGAACCCCGAAAGGTAACTGAGCACCTCTACCCTCTGTGCCTAGAGCGGGCAAGTAGGCCAGCTGGTCTGGTCCCATTCACACCCATCCCCTTGCAAAGGGGCTGAAGACTGAAGCGATCATCAGAGCATGGAGGAGAGACCTTGAGCCCAAAAGGAACCAGGGAAAAAGACCCAGGCCTGAAAGCAGCCCAGCTGGGGTCCCACCTTCTCCTTCTCCCTTCCAACCCAGGCGTACTGGAGGAACTGGGCAGGACTTTCTCAAGCCCTGGCATCCTTCACATGGAGCCAACGGTCCCAGACATTGTAGTGTCTCGGAGCCCAAAAGCTAGAGGCGCAATCTTGGTTCACTGCAGCCTCTGCCTCCCAGTTCAAGCGATTCTCCCGCCTCAGCCTCCTGAGTAGCTGGGATTACAGGCACCCCCACCACACCCGGCTAATTTTTGTATGTTTTAGTACAGACGGTTTCACCATGTTGGTCAGGCTGGTCTCGAACTCCTGACCTCAGATGATCCGCCCACCTCGGCCCCAAAGTGCTGGGATTACAGGCGTGAACCACTGCGCCCAGCCAGGACTGAATAAGTAAAAGAAAAAAAAAAAAATAAGTCATCTGAATTTGAGGGAACTGGATGATGGTTATAGGTAGGCGGAGAAGGCAAGGAAAGGGGTGATAGGGGAGTTTCATTTTGAGTTTTGGGTGAAGAATTCAGGTTGGATCTTGTTTTATCCAAACCGGTTTGTTTATCTCTGAAAAATTATCGGCAGTGATGGCCCAAAGCGATGCACTGGGGGCCCAGCTTCCAAAGGGTAGGGAACTGAACAAGTGTTCTAATGTCTGGCAGAGCCTGCAGTGTGTATTGCCCAGGGTTTTCTGGCTGGCTGCCTGGTGCGGGGGAAACGGTGAGCCGGTGTCGCTGGTTTCCAGCCCCAACCCTGGGTCTGGTGAGGCTCTCTCGGTCTCCCTTGTTTGGGTGTTGCGTGTGTGTTTCATGCAAAGATTCAAACTGTTGATTCTGGCAGGGCCAGAGTGGAGCGGAGAGACTGGAGGAGTCGGGAAGAGAAGCTGGAACAGAGAGGGTTGCAGGAGACCCTGGGGATTCATTCCCTTGACTGAGTGTCAGGACTGTGCTTATGGGTTGCAGGGAACTTGGCGCTGGGGCAGAGGAGGGAGGGCTCAGGCCTCCAGCCTCTCCTGGTGGTTCATCTAGGTCTACAGGGTCACATCTGGGGACAAGAGGGGTCTTCGTTGACTCAGGCTGTGGGAGATGCCCAAGGGCTAGGCCGGTCTCTAGCGGCAGGGCCAGCGCTCTGCGCAGTTGTTAATGGAGCAGAAAAAGTCTCCATCTGGGCCTCCTGGTGTTCCTTTTGGATTGGGGGGACTGTGGATGGGATTTCTTGGGATCATGGGGCTTCAGGAATGTGCAGAAGGCGAAGGACTCTAAACCCAGCCCTGCAACAGACTAGGAACCCCTGCTTTTCCTCTGCAGGCTCCATAGGAAGCTCTGATGGTGGGATTTTTTTCCTAATCTCTAATCTCAGGGACAGAGAAGGAGGCCTGTGACTGATGGACAGAGAGGGAGGCCTGTGACTGATGGAGGCAGCCAGGGCCAGGGCAGATTTGACAGTGTGCTGTTGAAAGCAGTCGGAGGTGTGAACGTTTAAAAGTGGCATGTTGTTTAGCTTTTGAAATGGTTTCTGAGTCTCCGAAAGTTGGGAGGTGCACCATGTGTACCCAAGGATTTAGCAACAGTGTCAGGCAGGGGGACACCCTAGGTGGATTTCCACCCAAACTCTAATTAATCCATAGGCAGATGGAAATGGGAAAACGAGATTAGCGCAGTGCCCCTTGCGGGCCTGGCGATGGAGGACGCCAGGAGTGCCTGGCCTCTGTGCAGGCACCTGCCCACTCCTTCACGTCCCACCTCTGTGATGGGGTCAGGGCTAAGGCGGTTTGCCCCGGACCACCACATGGAGCTGCCAGGACCCCCAGATGCTTCTTTTTCTACTCTGCTCTGGATCTCCCCAGCCCAACTCTGGAGAGGTGAGGCCCCTCTGAGCAGCCACAGGGCTGCTCCCACCCTGCGGCCTCTTCTCAACACACGGCAGCCCCATCCTGGACTAGAAGGAAACTCCATTTGGAGTGATTTGGGTTGCTTTTTGGCATGGAATGTGTGTGTGTGAGAGCTGGGGACAGGGTAGCCCGCAAGCACACACACAGATGCTGTCCAGTCTGACCACAGCCGCCCCTGGAAGCTGGAACTCCCACCTGCTGCCTCGTCCTTCTTGGTTTGGGGGAGCCTATTGCCCGGTCCATAGCATCCCCCCGCCAGGTATCCCGAGAAGTTGGAAGCCCGAGGCCTGCCCGCAAGTCTCTGACCCTTCCTCTCAGCACGTTCAGCCCCTGGGGTGTGCGAGACCCCCATTTGGGACCCCCGCTCGCCCGTTCCCTTCCCGGGCCCCACTCCCCGGCACCTGTCAGCTGTCTCACTGACTGTCTGGTTTGGCTGCCACCCATCCGATCCTCCCAGGCCAGCTCCACCCCCGCCCCCACCCCAGCCCACACTCCCTCCCTTCCTGTCTCTGCCCACTTCTGTCTCTACCTGCCCGTCGCCGGCACACCTGAAGATCCGAGGCTGCCTAACGGAGTGTGAGGATGGCTCAGGGTGTTTACCAGACAGCCGGGATAAGGTATTAAATCCCGCTGCTGTCTTCCCAGGCCGGGTTCCTCAGATGGTTTTCCAAATCCCTAATCTCAGTGCCCACATCCCTGCCCAGCCTATGTTTGATGGGAGCTTTCCTTTCTGATTGAAGCTGCACCGAGCAGGATCTGTCGTGGGCTTGGGTCTGGGTTCCCACCGGTGCTCGATGACACGGGCACCCAGCCCCTTCCTCTCCGCGCTCCTTCCTTCCTCCCCTCCTTCCTTTCTTTGGGAATCTTAGTGAGTGGGGGCCAGGATTCTGCCACCAGGTGTTCTAGAGCCTTTGGGAGCCCCATCCTCCGCCATGTGGTCATGAGGCCACCTGCTGTAATGGCAGGGAGAGGTCCCAGATTGGGCTTCAAGTCAGAGGCGAGGGGGAGGAGGTGGGAGGGAGAGGACAGGGGCAGCCCTTGCTGAGCCCACCCGCACAGCTCTTCATGCTCAAAGAAAAAGTGGTCAGTGTGGGGTTCTGCCCCGGGAGAGTCGGTAAAGCAAACCTGTTCCTTTACGGGGTCTCTGCGTTGGTTTAGATGACAGCATTAGGGAGGAGGAATGCGCCTGTGTGGCACTCAAGTGGACACTCCGCCCTCCTTCAACGGGCTGAGCTTCTGGGGTCACAGGAGGGTCCGTGTGCTCCTCAGGGAACAGGGACATTGCGGTACGCAGTGGTGACCATTCTTCATGTGTGGCAGAGGCAGCTTCCTGGGGTCATCTCTGTGGGAGATCATCCAGGGATGTGCTGCCCTTGCCAGGATGGCAGGACTGGGCAGAGAGCAGGGACACCCTCTGACCCTTCCTTTCTCCATGTTCAGCCCCTGGGGTGTGTGAGACCCCTGAGGATTCTCACACCTGGTCCTCAGCCTTCCCTCCCAGAAACAAGGCTGAAAGAGACCAATCCGCTTCTTCCCTTGAAGATGGGAAGTTTCTATGGGGAAGGAGCAGAACTCTAGACCAGTGGGGCATGTGGCCAATGGCAGCAGCCTGGGTCTAGCCCTCTGGGGGTGCCTGGGACTGATGGGTGTGTTCTTTCTCCCAGCTTCGATGTGGCCTGGGCAGACCCTTCTCATTTCAGCTTCTCTCCCTAGCTCCAGGCTGCCTCTTCTCTCTCCCTCCCATGCCCCTTCTCCTCCTTCCTGCAGGCAACCAGAGGTGTCTTAGGTTTCACAACAGCACCCGCCCGAGCCTCCCTCTCTCTCCTGGTCTCTTCACCTTGTTCATGCAGGGCCCCCCCCGGCTGTCACATGCTCCCACCCTCTCACTGTTGCCTTGGCAGTCAGTGTTGCTCCCGGCTTGTCTCTCTGTCTTTTGCTGATATCAGGGTACAGACAGCAGTGGGGAGGTCCCTGGGGGTCAGTCGAGAGGGACTTGGCAGCAGCAAACAGGGCTGGGACAGGACAAGGGACTGCCGTGGCCGACTTCATGGTGGGTCCTCAGCCGGCGTCCTCACTGTCAAGGCTGGAAGCTGGGCTCCAGGGGGAGTCCTGGGTGCCAAAGCAGTTCCCAATTTTATTTCAGGGGTGTTCTTTTTTCTCATATGTGTTGAGCAAAGATCATCAAGAAGTAGAATAGAAAATCAGGGGCAGGCCAGGCTTGGTGGCTCACTCCTGTAATCCCAGCACTTTGGGAGGTTGAGGCAGGCAGATCAACTGAGGTCTGGGGTTCAAGACAAGCCTGAGCAACATGGAGAAATACTGTCTTTACTAAAAATACAAAATTAGATGGGTGTGGTATAGCATGCCTGTAATCCCAGCTACTCGGGAGGCTGAGGCAGGAGAACTGCTTGAACTTGGAGGTGGAGGTTATGGTGAGCTGAGATTGAGCCACTGCACTTCGGCCTGGGTAACAAAAGTGAAACTCTGTCTCAGAAAAAGAAAGAAGGAAAGGAAGGAAGGAAGGAAGGAAGGAAGGAAAGAAAGGAAAGAAGGAAAGAAGACAAAGAAAATAAGGGCCCAGAGAACATCTAGAGGGTGACAGTTGGGCTGGTGAGGAGGAGGAGGAGGAGGAGGAGGAGGAGGAGGGGGAGGAAAGAGGTGAAATTAATTCATTAGAAAAACCTGTTTACTGGCTTTACTAGGCTCCTCCATTTTAAAAGTCTCCGTTTACAATAAGTCGCTAATTAAAATACAAAATTAAGCAACAGCTATGTTTTTTTTCCCTTCACTTTAATTGCATGATTTTTTGTGATGTAATTTCTGGAAACACCCAGTGTACCTCACAGGGCTGATTGTTTGATAACCTAGAAACACCTGAAGCCAACCCCAAAAATAAATATAGAAATCCAAGGGAAACTGAAGGTAGATGGGAAACGGCAAGGAACTGTAGACAGGAGGGAACCAAAATCCATAATCATCATCATAACAAAAAAAACTTCTAAGTAAGGACATCCATCCTGCCTCCTCCCCACACCTCCCCAACCTGCCTGAAACCAGAACAATCTGTGCCTCTCAGGGGAAAAACAAGCTGACATGGAAGCCAGACCAAGTGGGGCGGCTGCTCCCTGGCCCGCACCCCCAGGTTGGGGCTATAGATAAAAAAGCAGGTGCCACTAGGGACCTTCCCTACCTCCATTTCTGGCTGTTCTGCCTTCATCACTCACCTTTCTTTTTTTTTTTTTTTTTTTTTTTTTGAGACGGAATCTCGCCCTCTCACCCAGGCTGGAGTGCAATGGCACCATCTCAGCTTACTGCAACCTCCACCTCCTGGGTTCAAGTGATTCTCCTGCCTCAGCCTCCCAAGTAGCTGGAATATTAGGCACACGCTACCATTCCCGGCTAATTTTTTGTATTGTTAGTAGAGACGGGGTTTCAGCATGTTGGCCAGACTGGTCTCAAACTCCTGACCTCGCATTACTGACGTTTCAAGGGAATTGTCTTTGTCCCCCTTGCTCTGAACCTAGATGCAATCCCAGGAGGAGATGCTTGGGGGCAGTGACCACCCCTCCTGGGAAAAGCACACCTCTCCTTGCACATGCCATGGCGGGCAGTGAGACTGGGGCTGGGGTTGCTGGCCCAGCGTTCCTTGCTATCCTGAGAGCACTGGCTCTTCTGGAAGGGAGAGGGAAAGGGTGGTCCGAAGTAAAAGAGGTGTGGGCTGACATTGCAGACGGCTCCATGGCTTGCTGCCTTCCTTAAGATGTAGAGCTAGGTAATGATTGCAAAACTGCAGAGAAACCTGTCAGAAACTGACTCAGGGTGGGGCTAGGAGGAAGCTGGGTCCCACTGGTGGCCTGGCTGCCGGAGAATGGCAGGCCCAGCATCCTCTGTGGGCTTGGGGCTCCGAGGTGCGGGGCATCTGGGCACTGGGAGCATGCAGGGCAGAGGGGGCCTGGGACTGCACTGCTGGCTCCTTTCCCTACCCCGCAGCTAGGGGCCCAGTTGGCTGGGGCCACAGTATCCCCTCCGTACACTCTGCTGCTGGGAAAAAAAGGAATTGCCTCCTTTTAGGGTCTTTTTAAAAATAAATATTTTCTCCCTGATTATAACTCATACTCATGGTGCATTGAAAAATACAAAAAAAAAAAATGTATGAAGAAAAGAATGTTGCCCAGATTTGATGGCTCACGCCTGTACTCCCAGCACTTTTGGAAGCCAAAGCGGGCAGATCACTTAAACTCAGAAGTTCGAGACCAGCCTGGGCAACATAGTGAAACCCCGTCTCAACAAAAAAATACAGAAATTAGCTGGGCGTGGTGGTGTGCACGTGTAGTCCCGGCTACTTGGGAGGCTAAGGCGAGACGATGACTTGAGCGCAGGAGGTGGAGGCTGCAGTGAGCCGAGTTCATGCCATTGCCCTCCAGCCTGAGTGACAGAGCCAGGCCCTGTCTCAAAAACAGAAAAGAAAAAAGAGAAGACAGAGAAAAGAAAAGAATTTAAAAATGTGTTTTGTGAGTTAGGGAGACAGAAAGACCTGGCCATAGTCCCTGGTTTTACCACCAAGCAGTATGACCTTGAGTAAGTCACTCAACATTTCCCAGCCTCGGTTTCCTCATCTGTCAAGTGGGAATACTGATGGAATATATCTTGCAGGCTGGTCCTTGATTTAGTGTAATGATCCATACATAAAATACTTAGCACTGAACCTGGCACATAGCACCCTTAAATACTATTTCTGGTTGAGTGTGCTGGCTCACACCTGTAATCCCAGCACTTTGGGAGGCCGAGGCAGGCGGATCACCGGAGGTCAGGAGTTCGAGACCAGCCTGGCCAACATGGTGAAACCCCATCTCTACTAAAAATAGAAAAATTAGCCAGGCATGGTGGCCCAGGCCTGTAATCCCAGCTACTCAGGAGGCTGAGGCAGAAGAATAGCTTGAACCTGGGAGGCGGAGGTTGCATTGAGCCAAGATCGTGCCACTGCACTCCAGCCTGGGCGACAGAGCAAGACTCCATCTCAAAAAAAAAAAAGTAATGATTTCTGTTTCTGTTATTATCATTACTAATGACTGTTCCCACTATCTTGGGATAAGAGACATTTAAATTTTTTACACTGGTGAGTTATCTATCTAAACCTGTGCTATCCAATACAGTAGCCCCTAGCTTCTTTAAACTTTCATTCATTAAAGTAAAAGAAAATCGGACATTCAGTTTCTCAGTCACATTGTTCACTTGTCTGGTGCTCAGTAGCCGCATGTGACCAGTGGCTGTTGTGTGGGATAGCGTCCTCCACCGCACAGCCACTGGAGTGTTTTCACCAAACCGTCTCCCACTTTGCTAAGTGTCTCGTAAGGGCTGCGTAGTGCTACGTACTGTGGCTGAATCACACTCTCTTATCGTCTTGAGTTTTCTTTTTTTTTTTGAGATGAAGTTTTGCTCTGTCGCCCAGGCTGGAGTGCAGTAGTACGATCTCTGCTCTCTGCAACCTCCGCCTCCCAGGTTCAAGCGATTCTTCTGCCTCAGTCTCTTGGGTAGCTGGGGTTACAGGTGCTGCCACCACACCTGGCTAATTTTTGTATTTTTAGTAGAGACGGGGTTTCACTATGTTGGACAGGCTGGTCTTGAACTCCTGGCCTCAAGTGATCTGCCCACCTCAGCCTCTTAAAGTGTTATGATTACAGGCGTGAGCCACCATGCCTAGCTTGGCTTGATTTGTCGTTCCTGGGAGGTTGGTGCATTCTCTGGGCTCTGATTGGTCCCCAGGGGTTGCCGCCTCCTGGCACCTGCCCTTGGTGCTTTCTGATTGGTGCCAGGCAGTGAGGGATTCTGGGAAAAGCAAGCCCGGCCGGCTGATTGGCTCTCAGTGGTGATGCCAGGGCAAGGGCCGGGGCTCTGCCTCCCCTCCCCTACAGTGGGCTCTGCCGGGACAGGAAGGGCCGCTCCCCCTAGCACTCTGGGGCACCCCCCAGGGTGCCTCGTCCTCACCGTTCACCCCAGAGGGCTGGAGTCCAGGGAGAGGAGGGCCTTGGTTGAGGGAGTGAAGATGAACAGTAGGCCAGGTGCAGTGGTTCACGCCTCTAATCCCAGCACTTTGGGAGGCTGAGCCAGGTGCGTCACTTGAGGTCAGGAGTTCGAGACCAGCCTGGCCAACATGGCGAAACCCCGTCTCTACTGAAAATACAAAAATTAGCTGGGTATGGTGGTGGGCACCTGTAATCCCAGCTGCTTGGGAGGCTGAGGCAGGAGAATCGATTGAAACCAGCAGACGGAGGCTGCAGTGAGCCAAGATTGCACCATTGCACTCCAGCCTCGGTGACAGAGTGAGACCCTATCTCAAAAACAAACAAACAAGCAAATGAACAATGATGACCCGCCCTGCCCTGAGCAAGATACACCCCGGGGGCGCCTGAGGGAGCCCCCTGAGAGCAGGGTGGCCTGCCCCCTGGGGAGCAGCATGGTGGAGGCAGACCTGGCTCCCTGAGTCCTGTGCAGGCCTCCTGCTCCTGTGAGGGTCTTCCAGCTCCCGGAAGAGCCCTGACTCAGTCAAGACCCTTGTGAGATCCCAGCAGGGTGGGGGCTGGGGTCCCAGGTCCGGGGGCTGCTCCAGGAAGACCTTGCAGTGGTGGGTGACCCTCCTGTGGCTAGGGTTGGAGTGGGCGTTGGGAGGCTGGGGTGATGCCAGGGTCGTGGGCTAAGGGCTGTGGGCAGGGCCAGCAGGGGAAGTGATCCCCGGGGCGGTGGGCAAGACGGAGACGGGGAGCCGCAACCGGACCTGCTGATGTGGCCCTTTCTGCTTGCAGCGGGTCATAAAATATGGCTCAGATTTTCATTACGGGGCTCTATCGATTATCTTCTGGGATGGATGAATTATAGAGAACATTAAATTTTTTTTAAAAAGCAAGTGAGAGGAAATATCTGAATGACTTTGGGTTGTCGATGGCAGAAAGGGCTGAGCCACCAAGCCTGGTCTCCCAGCAGGTGTGGACCGGACCTCTCGGGGCAGGCAGCCACTGACTCCTCTGGCTCCCTGCTTCCCTAGCCTCCCTGGGCCTGACTTTGCAATAGGGGAGGCCTGTACTCCCCTCACCCCCACCCTGTCCCCTCCAGGGATCTGCCTGGGTTCTGGGAAGGTGGAAAATCGGCTGTTTACAGGGCTGCGACCTGGAAATAGGGACTGTCCCAGGCTTTGGGCCTCTGTCGCGGGGAGATGGGGCCTAAGCTCTGCTGTCTGCCCTCCGGGACTTCCTGATTCTGGAGATGCCTGCCTGGGTAGAGGCAAGGGTCAGAGGACATCGCTGATCTCCTGGGGTCAGGACTAGGGTTGGAACGAATGAGGAATGCGGACACCCAGGCCTGTTGGCCACCCCATCTTTTCCCCACACCTCCTTCCTTCCACCCGCAGTCACGGCCCGGAGGCTTTCTGTTTTCCTTGTGAAGTTTGGGAAGAATGAGTCTAGGTCCCACCGCTCTGCCTCTAAGGCCAGTCAGGAAAGAGGACCTCCGTTCAACGCCCTTCCCTCCCTTGCTCCCTCCCCACCCACCTTACTAAGCCGTGTATTGATGAGGCATCAGGCAATTGGGGTTAAATCGTGTCCCCTTGTGTGACCTTGGATGGGGCACATCCCTCTCTGGGTCCCAGTTCTTCAACCCTCCACTCTCCAGTTGAGATAATCATCTACCTCATCGCAGGTTATAGATATTAATTTGTGACGGCTACATGCATTCATATATTAAAATCCTGAGCACACAATGCTTAATAAACATGAACTATTATCATTTTCCTCTTCTGTGGCAGGGTCTAGAAAGCTTTCTTTCTCTGCGTTTAAGCTTTGTGATTGATTTATCAAATGCTTGACAGCACCTACTGTGTGGCGCTGTAAAACCCCTGCTCGCTGGCACTCCCGCTGGCCGGGTGTTACCACAGGCCTCACCTTCAGCCCAGCCAGAAACACCTGAGCCTTTGGTTGTGATGTCTGAGCCCTGTCTGGTGGCTCTAGGGGACTTGGTCCAGGGTACTGTCCTCAGCAAGTTACACGTAAGAAGCCATTTCATCCTCATGATCGTACACAAAGGAACTATCATTATCCCCATTTTACTGATGGAGAAACTGAGGCACAGAAAGGTTAACATCGTTAACCCAGAGCCACAGAGCTTGTGAGTGGCAGAGCCTGGATTCCTCCCTGGACAGTCTGGCTCCAGAGTTTGTGTGCTTAACCATGGTGGCATGCTGCCTAGTGATCTGGCAGAGTGGTGTGTGTGTGCACGTGCTGAACGTGTATTTTGTGACTGACTCTACTTTCTAACCCTCTGCACAATATTTAGCTCCCTCGGATAGATCATCAGTGACCCCTGCATTTTCTGGGGCCCTGCTCTGAGTGGAGCGTGTCTCCCCAGCCCCCACACGTCCCCTCACCCAAGCTTCACCTAGGCTCCTGTGAAAAGGTGGTGGTTTCCATGGATATCCATCTCCCTCTGGCGACACGCCCTTTTTTGTATAACTCTGTTCCCTGGAGTTGATTGTTTTTGGCACACAGCTCTGTAAACTCATCCAACAATTAAAAGGGGGGAGGGGTGGAGCAGAAAGGAGACAGATAGTAACCGTGGGGTGAATGATCCGGAGGAGGGGCCTCTGGGGCGTGTGGGTCCCCTCCCTGTCCCCTGCCGGCAGCAGGACAGTGGACAGTACCGAAAGTGCAGAAGGGGCACATAAGCCGCTGGCTGGGAGTTCCGCTGGCAGAGTTCTGAGAATTCAGAACCTTCCATGTTTCCTTGCACTGGAGCTGCGTTCTTGCCCCATTTCTCCCTCCCTCAGACATATAAAGGGTCCCACGTACAGGGCCAATGAGGCCGTCACCGGAGGTCCCCTGAAGCCGTGAGCTGCCGGCCTGGACAGATTTGCAAATCGACTGCCCTTGTTTGGGCTCATTGTGTGTGTTTGCCCTGTTTGTGTACCGTCGAATACCTGCCGCGCTGGGCGTACCCGTCGTGGGCCGTGTGAGATCACAGATGAAAAATGCAGTGAAAAACACTTTCGTGCCACAACACATCGTGGAGGATTTTTGCATTAAGATGTGGATTTTTTATTGTTTTTTTTTTTTTCCTTTTCCATACAGCCCTGGAGTTGGGCAATGCACACGTCTGTGTTTTTGTTTTCACTCGGGTGGTTTATGAAGTCTGCTCATTAGCGCTCTGCCCTCTCCCCACCCTGGCCTGATCTTCCACTCCGTACCCTCCTGGATAGAAATCTTTCCCCCTCACTTCTCAGTGTCTCCCCTCCTTTGGGGAGACGATGGGTGCCTCCCTGTACCCACATTCCCCTGGGTGAAGATCAAGGGGTTCTCTGGCTCTGCTTCCTCCTAGAAGAGTCTCCGTGGCTGATGTTCATTGTGTTGGGGAGACAGCAGAAATCTCTGCCCCACTCCCCCAAAGATAAAGCCCTTTCACTTTTGCCTTATCTGGAAAGAAGAAATGAAAGTTGTCCTATCCCAACAGGACCTCCTGACTTAGTCTGGAGGTGGCTTCCTTGTACCCATCACATCAGATGACATGTTACAGTGGGCATGGCCACAGCCAAGACCCGATTTGGAAGATGTGTTCAGGGGTGCCTCCTGCTCACCGAGTGTTACCACGGGCCTCACCGTCCCCCCCTTTTCAGCCCGGCCGGATGCAGCTGAGCCTTTGGTTGTGACATGTGAACACTGCCTGGTGGCATTGGGGGACTAGGTGCAGGCCTGTTTTGAGGCCAGGAGAACTGAGATTCTGGAATGGCCAGAACGTCAGTTGTGGGGAGCTGCTGAGATCGCAGGGAGGAGAGGAGAATGACCTTTTCAGTGAGTTGGGCCTTGGAGCCCGTCAGCCCAGGCCTGGCTTTGGCACCTGTGCCTGGTATGACCTTTGGCAAGTTGCTGTGTGTGAAGTGCCTGCCCTCCCTAATCTATCCACGGGGACCATAACCATTTCTGCCTTTGTGTTGTAAAGATTTGGCCAGATCGTGCACATAGGGCACTTGGCAGATAGGAGGCATCGGATTGGTTCATACCATGAGTTCTCACTTAGGCCTATTGGCAGGGAGCAGAGGCCACTCACCGATGTGCCCTTAGACCCAGTGTGCTGCCTGGCACATGGTCCATTCTTATTGGAATTGCCTGGAGGGGATCAAGTAACTAAGGGGCTCGCTTGAACCTGAGAGCTGTTAATCCGTGGGGCTAACAGAGGAGCGGGAGAGACCAAGGACCGGATGGGGCTCAGGGAATTGCTAAACAGGATGGGGCATGAAAACAGCCAACGGGGCCGGGTGCGGTGGCTCACGCCTGGAATCCCAGCGCTTTGGGAGGCCGAGGTGGGCAGATCACCTGAGGCCAGGAGTTTGAAGCCAGCCTGGACAACATGGTGAAACCCCGTCTCTACTAAAAATACAAAAATTAGCCGGGTGCAGTGTTGCGTGCCTACATTCCCAGCTACTCGGGAGGCAGAGGCAGGAGAATCGCTTGAACCCAGAAGGTGGAGATTGCAGTGAGCTGAGATTGCGCCACGACACTCCAGCCTGGGCGACAGAGCAAGACTCTGTCTCAAAAAAAGAAAACAGCCAATGGAACGTTCTGCTGGAGAAGAGAGGCGGAGCTACGCAGGGCCCACCTGAGTCTGACATGTAGTCAGGGACTGGTTCAGTTCCACCAACATGTGTGCTGCCCACGGTGGCCCAGCTGTTGTGCTAAATGCCGGGGACGCGCAGATAGATCACCCAGACCCGGTCTCTGCCCTTGAGGAGGTAAAAGTCCAGTGGTGGAGACAGACTCGTGAACAAATTACTTTAGTCCAGTGTGGATCTAAATGCCATGGTGGAGGACGGAGGAGGAGCAGAGGCAGGGGTGTGGGGGCCCCCCCAGGTAGATTTCGGAAGGCTACCTTGGACAAGCTTGGAAGGAGAGGGTGATGGTGGTTCTGGAGGTTTCTAGAGTGCTTGTCAATGCCCTTTCCCATCCCTCATTGATCCTCTGTGCAGTCTGCAAGGTGGGAGGGAAAGTTGAGGCATCGTCTTGGTTTGGCTGATGAAGAGACCGAGCCTAGGGAGACGGGCTGGCTTGTCGAAGGGCCCGGTGGCGGTTTCGGGGACAGAACTGGGGCTCAGACCCATGACTTCCAGTTCTCAGCCTGGTGTGATTTCTGTAAGCACACTCACTCAGCTTTTCACCTCCTCACCCTGGAGCCGCTGGTCAGAGAGACCCGGCCTCTGCACTCTGCACCTGCAGCCTGTGCTGTGGGAGACCCTGAGTGCATGGAAGGCCCCAGGGCCTGTGCCCTGGTTTGGTAAGTGGGTCAGGCCACTTGGTTGCGGACAGTCCTGGAGCAAGGCCACACCCTTAGAAGATGTGTTCAGGGGTGCCTCCGGCAGGGCTGGAGGATGGCAGGAATGGGGAAGACTGTGGGGGAAGAGGAGGCGGCCTGGCCACACCCTTTATTCAGTCGTTCTTGCTGCCAAAGCTGAGAAGCACCCTCTGCCCTGGGCAGGTCCCTCTCTCCGCTGGAAGAGGCCCAACAAGGGCCCCATCAGGGCCTGGAACCCCCTTTCCTTCCATAACTGGAACCCCCCAAGCTGAGCACGTGGAACACTGAGACTGCTGACTGCTGGCCTGTGGTCAGACCCTGGTCTTTCCAGTTCCTTGCCTGGAGTTGGGGAGGTAGAAGTGTTTCTCTTGACCTTTTCTCTGGGGAAATGTACATGTCCGTTTTACAAAGCTGGAAGAGGGGTGTGTCAGCTCTGGCGTAAGACACTGGCTTTTAGGTGGGGTCGTTTTGATGGGATATTGGAGTGGAGACCCCCAGCAGATGAGCGTTCTGGGAGTAGGAGTGTAGGTGGTGCGAGGCACACCTTCTCCCAGCCAAGAGGGATTTTGTGGGTGAATGGGCTACCCAGGGCTTTGAGGCATTCTGGACTAACAGACAGGGGAGTTTCAGAGCCCAAAGGAGTGAGTCTCCCAGTGGCCCTGAAGTTTCCATTAAAGTGTTTTTTCCTCTTTTTTAAAGAAAAAAATATTCCCAAACTGGAAAACAAAGGAAATCCACTTCCCCCAAATCACACGAAACTCACATTAGGGGCCTGGCGGGAATCCATGGAAACCAGGAAACCCGCTGTTAACCCTGTGTGGGGCCGAGGGGTGGGATGGGAGCTGGGCTGATCCAAGCCTTGGACTGTGGACGCTGTCCATCCCTCATGGCCTCCCCCAAGGAGCTGGCCTCAGTGGCACTGCCCCAGCCAAGGTGGGGCAGAGCTGATGCTGAAGCCCTCACCTTCAAAGAGCCAACTGCCCCTCGCACTCAGGTCCAACCTTGGAAGGCAGGAGGGGAGGGGTTCAGGCACTCCTGCGAGGCCTCCGGGGACTCTAAGGGCTGGGCTGAGTTGGAGAATCTGCAGGGCAGCTGCCCACACCATGCCACACTGCAGAGGCCGGGCCCAGCCCGCTCACACGCTTTAGGAACGCAGAGCTGCTGTGGATGCTGCAATCTTCCCACAAAGGTAGAAGGAAGGGGCCAGGATTTCAGTGGCAATCTTCCTGATGCCAGCTCCGCAGGCAGGGTGGGCAGGAGAATGGACCGAGCACCCCCTCCGACTTCTCTGCACTCCACGCTCACATCCTCGAGGCCCAGCTTCTGGGGCTGGGAGGTCGTGCGCCGGGTCTCGTATTTGTGTTTGCACGCACATGGGCTCCTTTTTTCTAAAAATGCTGAAAATATTTACAGGTTTGAAGTTGAAACGCAAACAGGAAAAGCCCTTTAAAAAGTGAGTGTAGTGGATATTCAAAACAGGAATCACCATGGAAACGCCACAATATTTGTTTAAATTGACACAAAGGTGGCCGGTAACAGGGCACCAACTTTCTTTGGCTAATTTTTTTTTGTCCCAACACCTATCACAACTGAATCTCAGCAGCCCCCTCTCAGGGTACGGCCCACGCCCTCTTTTCTTTTTATAAAAGTGAGTTGCACGGCACCAGAGTGGAAGTGGGGAAGGAAAACCAGAAGAAATTAAATTCACCATCTTGGGTTGCTGCAGAGACACCTGTGGATTCCCTTTTTAGAGGCTCCCAGAAGGCCACCCAGGGGTCAGGAGAACAGCTGGGAACCAACCGGTGCAGGGAAAGTGTGGTGGGAGCAGGCCTCGGGAACCCAGGGGTTGGTTTGGTTACATGGGCTTGATCTGTTTCCAGCATTGGCTTGATCCATTTTCAGGCCTGACCTTTCACCCTGGATGCCGAGCCTTGGGTGTGATCCTTCTGTGTTACCCGGGGAGGCACCTGATTGGCCCAGTATTGTTTCTACCTGTTTGCTTCTTTTATTAAGTGGGACAACTACGTAGCAATTGGCTAATAATTGTGCCAAGGGTGCCTTGGTTGCAGAGTCAGGCGTGGTACGTGCCGTGGCAATGCCATCTGCTGATCGGCAGGCAGGAATGAGAATCTCTTACCTTGCTGGAACCTTACCCTCCATTGTCCTCCAATGCAGGGTGGCTTTGTGGGTGTCGGTTGTAGCCTAACCTTTTTTTGTTTTCCTCTCTCATTTTGGTAGGCACACAGACTTCGCTGACTGAAGGCAAAGACTCCTCCTTCCCACCTACCCTCGCAGCTGCCACGACCATCGTCCCCTTCTTTACAAGGGGCTCTCGCAACTCCCCCGCGGCGCGTGTTGGAATGGACTTCGGACCCTGGCCTCTTGGGATGCAAAGGTAGCTGCTTCCGGTTCCCAAGATGCCACTGGGAAGCGTGGGTGACCAGTGTGGGGGTTGCTCCTTAGGGTACGGACCGTTCAGAGCCTAGACTCACCTTTCCCAGTAGGTTCTGATCCCGACAGTGGTAGCTTGAGCAATATCTGTGAAAATGAAAAAAGTGTGGGATGGAGCAGAAAGCCCCCGCCCGGGAGCAGAGCACCTGCGTTTGGGCCTCGGCTTTGTCATCGACTCATGACTTACTCTCTGGGTCTCGGGTTCCCCACCCATGAAATAAAGAGGTTGGTGTAACTGGGCTTTTAAGGATCTTCCGAGCATTTCTATGGTATGACATTGAATGGTGCCAGTGGTGCCCAGGCTTTGCGGGCAAGGACCATTCTCCATCAGATGCCACTCGCAGATCTAAGCAGTAGGTTGGAACTTCACCTTAGAAGGGCCGGACAGTAGTTCCAGCCTTTCTCCATCTCCGGAGGCTGCTCTGCTGTGAGCTCATGTGTGGTAGGAGCTGGCCTGGGACGATTTATGAGGGTGTCTTCGGTGGTCCTCCAGCCCCAGTAGGACCCTTCATGGAGGAGAAGCAGTAAGTGCCTTTTGACCCAGGCTTGGAAATAGCCCTTTGCCTAAGGCAGGCCACTCATGCCAGGGAGGGGTAGTCTATGGAGCTGGTGTTGTCAGATACTCACCTGCAGGTATCAAACGTGGCAGTTCTTGGGGTGAGGGTGTGACACACAGTGGGTGACTCATTGCATGTTGGTCATTATTCAGTATTTTCTTGAGATCCCAAAGGAACCATTCCAGAGGGTTTAGGTGTTTGTGAAGTTCATGGGCAAGGTCCAGGGGAGGCAGCGGAGGCTGAGGGCCTAGAGGATGTCTGGGGAGGGCCAGGCTGGGGGCTGGCTCTTCCTGTTTGTGTGGAGCCAGCGGCCCTGGCTCACCTACCTGTGCTCTTCCTCCCCATGGTCACCCTGGGCAGGTGTGTCCTGCCCCTCCCTCTGGGGCTGGGCTCCGCAGCCCTGGACTTTGAACTTGCAGGAAGGAAGCGCTTGCAGAGATGGGTGCCTTGGTGCCCACTGGGGTTTGGTAGGTCCCCGAAGCCGCAGACCTGCTTGAATCCAGGCCATACCTCCTCGGGAACTAGCTCTGGACACAGCCCAGAGATTTGCAAATCAGATGCAAATTCGGCCTTTGGTGGCTGTGGAAGGGTTGGGCAACTGTGTGGCTGCGACTCTTCTTCCTGGTGTCCAGAATGCTATCGCGCTCCTGCAGTTGGTTGGTCTTACTGAGGATGTGCTGCCATTGTCCCCTGGATAGCACTGGGGCCATGTAGACTGTCACCTGGAAAAGGCCGTAGGGGCAGTTTTGTGGTGCTGAAGTCTTGCTTGGGTTTGGCGCCGGCACCTGCACCTCTGACACCTTCCCAGCTGTTCTAAACAGACTCTGCTTCCTCGATGATGATGAATCCTGGGATGCGGGTTCAAGTGCGTTCGAGCCTCAGGGTGGTCTTGCCCAGCCGTGCCCCTTGCCCTGCCCATGAAGAGGCCATCAGAGTGCCTGCAGAGCCCGCTCTGAGAGGATGCTTGCCTGCTCTGTTCTCAGTAACAGGCTTTTTGTTTTCTTCTTAGGCTGAGCAAAATACGCCCATTAGTTTTTCCCTTTCCAAAGTTTCCGATCGCTGTTGATCCCGGGGGTCATGCAAGCTGGGATTTGTAGCTGGCGTGGGGTATGGGCTCCACAGGTCCGGCGGGACACCAGCATCCTGGCATCGGCTGTCTTGGCCTTGATAATGAAGCTTGGGAACTCCAAGGGCTGTGAGAGAGAATGTCATGGCCAAGTCCCTCCTCACTTAGCCCTTTCCAGTGACCAGGCTGGACTGCAGGCGGGTGTCCTCTGTGGCAGGGGTGACCCATGGTCTCAGAGCTATCATGCTTCTCCAGTGTGGACTTGGGGCAAGCCTGTGCTCGGGTCTGGTCAGCAGGCCTGATCCCGTCTGGCTTAGATTCCCCCCATCTCTGGCTCCTCTGCATAAGAGCCGGTTGCATTTATCCAGCAGTTACAGAGGATCTGGGGCTGGGCACGGTGGCTCATGCCTGTAATCTCAGCACTCTGGGAGGCCGAGGTGGGCAGATCACTTGAGGTCAGGAGTTCAGGACCAGTTTGGCCAACATGGTGAAACCCCGTCTCTACTAAAAGTACAAAAATTAGCCGGGCATGGTGGTGCATGCCTATAATCCCAGCTACTTGGAGGCTGAGGTAGGAGAATCACTTGAACCCAGGAGGCAGAGGTTGCAGTGAGCCGAGATCATGCCACTGCACTCCAGTCTGGGCAACAGAGCAAGACTCTGTCTCAAAAAAAAAAAAAAAAGAGAAGAGGGTCTGGGGTCTGCCAGTCACTCACCGAAAACAGAGCGGACAAGAGAGTTTCTGTTCTCATGGAGTCCGTAAGGGAGGCAGCGTGAAACAAACCCACAAAACGAACAAGGAAGGTGCCAGCGGAGAATGGAAGTAGGAGATGGTGATGGGAGGTGACTGCCTGGCACTCCTAGCGGGCTGCTCAGAGGAGGTTTCTCAGGGACGTGATGACATTTAGCTGAGATTGAAGGACAGGAAGTGGACAGCCCACTGAAGAGCAGGCAGGAGAATATTCTAGAAAGAGAGAACAGCTAGCCTAACGGCCCTGAGGTAGAATGCCCGCAGTACATTCAGTGACTGGAAAGAAAGGCCGACTGGCTGGGCATGGACAGGGTGGGTGTCGGGAGGTGCAGGGCTTTGTGTGAGGGGGGAGAAGTTGGGATTTTATGCTTCAGTGACGGGAAGCCACTGGAGGGTTTTGAGCAGGGAGGTAAAGTGATGTGATGGGTGTTCGTTTGTTTGTTTTTTGAGACAGAGTCTTGCTCTGTCGCCCAGGCTAGAGTGCAGTGGCACAGTCTTGGCTTACTGCAACCTCTACCTCTCCATTCAAGCGATTCTCCTTCCTCAGCCTCCCAAGTAGCTGGGATTACAGGCGCCTACCATGACACCTGCCTAAATTTTGTTTTTGTATTTTTAGTAGAGACAGGGTTTCACCATCTTGGCCAGGCTGGTCTCAAACTCCTGACCTTGTGATCCACCCACCTCAGCTTCCCAAAGTGCTGGGATTACAGGCGTGAGCCACTGCACCCCCCCGGGATTTTTTTTTTTTTTTTTGAGATGGAGTCTCACTCTGTCACCCAGGCTGGAGTGCAGTGGCACAATCTAGGCTCACTGCAACTTCCACCTCCTGGGTTCAAGTGATTCTCCTGCCTTAGCCTCCCGAGTAGCTGGGATTATAGGCACGTGCCACCATGCCCAGCTAATTTTTGTATTTTTAGTAGAGATGGGGTTTCACCATGTTGGCCAGGCTGCTCTCGAACTCCTGACCTCGAGTGATCCACCCACCTCAGCCTCCCAAGGTGCTGGGATTACAGGCGTGAGCCACTGTGCCCAGCCAATGTTTGTTTTAAAAAGGTAGTTGGGGCTTCCAGGGGAAGAAACAGGGAGGCCAGATGGTTGAGAAGATGCTGGTGAGGTGAAGAAGAGGTGGGCAGGCGACGAAGGGGTCGGAGTCCCGTATGTGTGTAGAGGGAGAGTTAGCAGGACTCACTGATGGATTGAACGGGGCAAGGAAAAGAGGGGACCCCAGGATGACTCCAGCATTCTGAGCCCCCCAGTTTGTGCCTCTGCGTCTTCTCTCTCTCATGCCCCCTGAAAGCCACAGTACCAAGAACGACCCATGGCTGTGAGAGGGATAAGGTCTTACGCACAACGGGAGAAGCGCATCTTGGAACCATGCTGGCTGCTGAGAAAGGCTTGTTTGATGGGTCGGGCTCCTCGTGGCAGGAACTGCGTCTCTCCAGCACCATATTCAGGAGTGAGCCTGACAGCAGGCCGGGACACACACTGTCCATTCCGCCCTGGCTCTGCGCTGAAGCTAGCTTTGTGTCTTTGCTCCCTAGGTTCTGTGCTGGGTCTGAGATTGGGTCTAGACGTTGACAGTTTCTCTCGCTGTGGCTTTGAATGTGATCTGTGCGCACCTTTCTCCATGTGCCAGGTCACACAGAGCCTCGTTGATGAGCTGGGAGGGCTGGCAAATGGGTTCGTCTGAGGCCTCCACATTTCCATGGGAACAGCCTAGCCTCCAGCCCCCGCCCATCGGCAGGGATCCTAACAGTGTTGCCACTCACAAAGGTGTGAATTGCCCCAGTTCGCCTGGGACCCTGGCCAGTCTCCCTTTATCCAGGGACTCTGACGTGAGGCTCCTCTCTCCTGGGTCCTGACACCATCTGTGAGGGCCAGGTTGGGGCAGGCAGTCCCAGCATCGATGCTGTGATAGCAGTGATCCCAGCTCCCCCGGACAGGCCCCGAGCCGCCCTGGGCACTGCCTGGTAGCCCAGGAGCAAGCCAGAGGTCTGGCTGGCGAGCATGAAGCTGTCACAGCCGGCTGGCGGGCTCCCGTGAGCACTTGCCCTTGCTGGCAACGTATTCCCAGCCATATGGGCCAGCCCAGCCTTCCAGGAACATTGGAGACCTGACCTCCAGGGGGGTGACAGGAAGGGAGGGCTGGTGATGTCTTGCAGGGTTGAGGGTGGGGGGTGCGTCAGGGAGGTCCCCAGTGGGAAGCAATGTGTGGCGCAGCAGCCTGGCCCTGTAGGAGGCTCTGGAGGCCTGACCTCCAGGGGAAGCGACAGGAGAGAGCAGAAGTGCAGGCGGGCAGCGGCTTGAGGGGGGTGGTGGGGCTGTCCTATGCCTGCAGCTGGTGCCTCTGCCTGGCTCTGAGGGGCGTGTCAGCCAGTCTTCCTGGGCGTGTCTGCTGGCCTCGGAACACTGGGCCGGCCCTGGGGGAGGGCGTGTCCAGGTGGCAGGTGTGTGCATTTGTGCACGCGTGGGAGGTTTTTCCTGCTTTCTGCCTCTGTGGTCTGCACTAGATCCATGACCTTCACTCCTAACCGGACTGGACAGTTCGTATGCCATCCTCCACGGCTTTGACCTGATGCGAAGCTGGCAGTTTCAGGGCCTGCAGCTGGGGTGGGGGATGCAGAGGGGTGGGAGCAGGAGGGTTCCCCACCTCCCGCCATGATGTGAGGCTCCAGAGGGTGGATGGACTCCAGGGTCGCCTTGGGCTGGACAGAGATGTGGCCAGGAGTTGGTCTGGGAAAAGTTACTGATCTTCTTGGTTTCTGATCTGGGCAAGCATTCCACCTGATGGTGCCAACGCCCCAGCCTGGGCCTCCTTCCTCCGTTCTCCCCATGCCCTCTGCCTTCAGAGCAGACGCAGGAAACCCCATGTCCTGCCATGCACGGGTCCCAGGGAAGAGGGATTGGGAAGGGCTGGGAGCACCTGCCCTGTCTGGAGCTACTCAGGGGACTTCTCGGCGGGTGAGGCAGTTGCTTCAAAGGATGGAACAACCCATGGATTTGGGAGGGTTGATGCCATGTGGCAGACAAGGGCAGAAGCGCCCCTGCCCTGCCTCTGTCCCTGATCGCCTGTGGTGAGAAAGGCTGGCATTGGAGAGGTGACGTCGGGTCTCACACATGGAGGAGTCCCGGTGTCCCAACTGCATCATCTTCTCATGTGGGCCTTTAAGCTCCTCCTCTCTGTCTCCTGCCAGGTTTCCCATCCTCTTTTGTTCTGGAATCAACCCAGGGATAGGCCTGGTCCAGCTGAAGGCCCTGAGCCCCAGAGCCACTGCTCCGAGGCATGAGGCGGCCAGCGATCCCCTTGCCGCCCGCCTTCCCCAGGACCCCGGATGCTGCCCATGCTCCCACCCACACCACTGCTGCTTGCTCTCTGCCCCACAGCCTGGGAGTTGCTCCCCTCCCGCTCCCCACCCGAGTTTCCCCTCCGGTCCGGCTCCTTGACTTCCCTCGGGAGCAGGGGTTTTTCTGAGCCTGGGACTGGCTCTGGTAGCTGGGTTGGGACCCTCGTGGCCAACAGGGTAAGAGGAGGAAAGGTGTAATTAAACACTAGTTTCTTCTCCAGAAATGCTAATTGGGAAAAGCAATTAAAAGCAACTTTTTTTCCCTTAGTAATGTGTGTTAAGAGCTGGTAATGAAGTTTAGGGCCGTTGTGACTCAATATTTCAGCTTCACCGACTCGGGTCAAAACAATCCAAGCCCAGGAGTTTGCCAGCAGCTGAGCTGGGCCCGGGCAGCAGCTGTGAGTCCCACCCCGAGCTGCTCTCCGGGCAGAGAGAGGGTCGGTCCCAGCTTCCGGGGCAGGGGTCTGGTGACACAGAGATGAGTCCCCTGGGGCATCCCTCAGAAGACCCTGGAAATGCCTCCCAGTGAAAATGCTTAGGACGAGGGTTAGGGGGCAGGACTGAGGAAGCGTGGGGTCCGGTAGGGTCAGGGGAGAGGAACTGGGTGCTTGAGGAGCCCACCGGCTTGGCCAGGCCTCAGCCTTGGGGGTTCAGAGCCAGGAGAGGTGGTGGTCCAAGTCCTGAGCTGTCACCCTGGCCACTCACTTTCCATTCCCATTCATTCGTCGGGCATTTTCGGGCGACACTGTGGGTGGTCACTGCAGGTGCTGGAAACGAAGAAGAGGCCAACGTCCTGCCCTCGTGAGGTTTACGTTTGGATGGAGGGAGGCCAGTGATAAATGAGGAAAAGGAAGAACGGGGGTGCCGGATGGCAGCGCTCAGGAAGGAGAAAACCAGAGCAGCTTTGGAGAATGGGATAGGGAGCGGGTGGGGCGGGTGGGTGGATGGCTTGTCATTTTAGATGTGGCTCCCAGGGAAGGGGTCACTGCGATGGTGACATCTGAGTGAAGACAGGAAGTGAGGGAGTGACCCAACCTAATCCATATCTGTAGGAAGAGTGTTCCCGCCAAGGGGAACAGCAGGTGTGAGATCCCGGAGGCATGTTGGAGAAGCAAGGAGACAGTGTGGCTGGAGCATAGTGAGGGACAGATGCCATCTGAGGTCGAGGGGGTCAGGGTGGGGGGCTCACAGATCCTGCAGGCCTGATAGGCCGCTGTGAGAACGCTGGCTTTTACCCAGAGTGAAATAAGAAGCTTTTTGAAGAGTTCTGAGTGCCATGATCTGATTAGGAACAAGCTCTTTATTAAAAAACAAGATGCACCTGTCACCGACTCCGCCTCTCTCAGGTCGCATGGGTGCCCGGATCTCCCTCCTTGAAGGCATTCTCTCCATGTTTCATCCAGGAGCAGGCAGAGGGGGCACAGAGGGTCTGTCTGGAGCTCGCCCTGCTCTGGCCTGGGCCTCCTTCCCCCGGCCCTTCCAGGAAGCCATTCAGAAACGGGGTCTTGTCACTTTAAGCAGCTCCCCCCCACTGCCCTCCCCCCACCCCCCTGGCCTGCTTTATCTGAAGTCCACGCGAATGTTGTTCCAGGACCGATCCGCTTTAGCTAATTAATAATCTGACAGGAGCCACCCAGGGGATTAGCCGTTGAGCTGAGCTTCGCCAAGCCCCAGCAAATGAGCCCTGTGCTCCTTGGGGACGTGGAGGTGACTTTGGGGGGTGCAGCGAGAGGGGACCCCCACAGGTGAGCCGTGGTATTGGGCAGTGCATAGTGACGTGTGAGGCGGGAGGCTGCTCAGGGCAGACAGTTCTGAGAAGGGCCTCTGGAAAAGAATCTGCTGTGCTGAGATGGACAGGGACCTCCACTCCGCCTCACTGCCCCTTCTGACCTGCTCACCTACCAGGAACTGTCCCCCTCTGTCAGGTGCTACCTGCAGAGTCACCGGGACAGGGTTGCCAGAGTTAGCAAATAAAAATACAGGATACCTAGTACATTTAAATCTCACACAAATAGCATGGAAGTTTTAGTGTAAGTATGTTCCATGCAATGTTTGGGACACACTTATATGAAAATAGTATTCATTGTTTTGTTTTCTTTTTGAGACAGAGGTTTGCTCTTGTTGCCCAGGCTGGAGTGCAATGGCGTGATCTCAGCTCATTGCAACCTCTGCCCCCTGGGCTCAAGTAATTCTCCTGCCTCAGCCTCCCGAGTAGCTGGGATTACAGGTGCCCGCCACCACGCCCAGCTAATTTTTTTGTGTTTTTAGTGAGACAGGGTTTTACCATGTTGGCCAGGCTGGTCTTGAACTCCCGATCTCAGGTGATCCACCCACCTCAGCCTCCCAAAGTGTTGGGATTACAGGCGTGAGCCACTGCACTCAGCCATATTCATTGTTTACTAGAAATTCACATTTCGCTGGGCATCCTGTATTTTCTCTGGCAGCCCTGAGCAGGGAGGGCTGGCAGCTGGGGGCTTCCTCTCCAGGGCAGCCCGGACCTCCCTCTGGAAGAGGCAGCACTCCCGGGGGAGCTTCCTGGGTACTTGGTAAGCAGGGCAGGGCTGGGGTCACAATGACCTCCACTGCCACAGTACAGAGGGAGGAGGATGGAGGCAAACGTCAGCCACTTGCTGGAGTCTCCCAGCCTGCATTTGGGCCACTGTGGCCCTTGGGTGAGTCGAAGCTAAGTCCCCACAGGGGCATCTGTGGCCACCAGGCTGGGGAGCAATTCCCCAGGACCGCCTCCCCCGGCGAGGTTGCTGTCTAGGAATAGTCTGGGTGCTTCTCCAGAGGGGGTGGCCTGAAGTTTCTGGGGTAATTTGGGAGGATGGCCATCCGCCTAGGGCATCTGTTCTGAGCCCAGGGATAGATGGCGGGGATGGCCCACTGTGTAGGAGGCACTAGACCAGGCCAGGCATAAGGTCGGGGTAGCAGCCTGCCACACAGGGCCACCTCTGTGTTTCAGGACCTTTGCGCAGTGAGCAGGAATCCCCGTCTGCTGCCCTCTCCATGCCCACCCCAACTGGGCAGCCCATGCCAGCTCCTTGGGGAGGGTGTGCCCTGCAGGGGGCTGGGCTGCCTGGGCCGTCACTGTGGGTCAGGGAGGGGAGCGTCAGTCTGGAGTGGAAAGCTCGATGGGGTCCTTACTGCTCCCACTAGTGACCCCTCCACCCTGGCTCTGTTCCTGTGGCCAGGGAGCTTAGGGCTGCCAGCTGGTTGAAGTCCAGCCTCCTGCAGCCAAGGGGCCTGATGCCAGGCAGGCAGTGCCCCGAGGTGGGAGCTCTCTGCTCCAGCTCTGTTCTCTAGGAGTTAACAGCGTCTTGTGCCCTGGGAAGCCTCCTCTCCCCTGGCCCCCCGGGCTGCCCCCACCCCCCGCCACCAGCCTTTCCCGGCACAGCCAGCCAGGGCGTCTTGTGGTGGGAGCAGAAGGGGGCCGGGGGTGCCGCACGGGTAGGAACCTCTTCCGCTTCCCGAGCTCTCAGACTCTTCGCCAGTCTGCCCGGTGGTTTGGCCCCGTTTCTCGAGCCGGCTGCTGCCCGTGTTGCCTCTGACCAACATCATTAGCGTGGGTATTTATATTTCATTAACAACATTAAGCCCAAATGGCATTAAAAGCAAAGCTGGTGATAAATAGCTTATTAATAAACAGCGAGTGCTCCGTGCTGCCTGGCCTCTCCAGCCCCGGTGTTAACCCTTACTGCCCTAGAGAAACATGCTTCACCCCAAAGACCACCCCCCTTAAGATGGGGCCAGAGGTACAGGTCCCTTCTCCGGCCTCTGTCCACTACTCTGAGGCCGGTGTGTCTTGGATTCTATGCCAGGCAAGTCTGGGTCGCTTGAGTTCACAAAACCTGGCCAGACCCCCTCAGGGCCGCTAATCAGATCCTTGTCACCCTGTCCTCACTGGTTTTGATTCTGGGGATTAATAATTTAGGAAATGTGGCTTTTCTAGGTTACAAGCTCAGATCTTCCCCATTCCCTTCTAGCTGCATCTGAAACAAGGTTTACAGATTCAGAGAGACTCATAATAATAATAATAATAGTAGGCGGGGCCAGGTGGCTCTCACCTGTAATTTCAGCACTTTGGGAAGCTGAGGTGGGTGGATCACCTGAGGTCAGGAGTTCGAGATTATCCTGGCCAACGTGGTGAAACCCCATCTCTACTAAAAATACAAAAATTAGCTGGGCATGGTGGCATCCGCCTGTAATCCCAGCTACCCGGGAGGCTGAGGCAGGAGAATCGCTTGAACCCAGGAGGCGGAGGTTGCAGTGAGCCAAGATCACGCCACCACACTCCAGCCTGGCAACAGAGTGAGACTCCATCTCAAAATCATAATAATAGCAACAGTAGTTACAGTCACAGCCAGCACGCGCAGGGTGCTCACCGTGAGCCAATGTCTCAGTGATCACTCCACTCACGGCAGCTCTCAAACCCTCCAGTGACCCCATGAGCATCCAGCTCAGCCTCCTTTTATTTTTTATTATTTCATTTTTTTATTTTTTTGAGACAGAGTCTGGCTCTGTCACCCAGGCTGGAGTGCAGTGGCGCGATCTCGGCTCACTGCAACCTCCGCCTCCCAGGTTCAGGCGATTCTCCCGCCTCAGCCTCCCAAGTAGCTGGGATTACAAGCATGCGCCACCACGCCTGTCTAATTTTTGTATTTTTAGTAGAGATGGGGTTTCACCATGTTAGCCAGGCTGGTCTCGAACTCCTGACCTCCTGTGATCCACCAGCCTTGGCCTCCCAAAGTGCTGGGATTACAGCGGTGAGCCACTGCGCCCAGCCTCAGCCTCCTTTTATAAGTGGGCAAACTGATGTCCAGAGAATTGAAGCAGGGCCGGGCAGGTGGCTTATGCCTGTAATCCCAGCATTTTGGAAGGCTGAGGCGAGGATTGCTTGAGGCCAGGGGTTTGAGACTCCCATCTCTTCAAAAAAAATTTAAAAATAAAAATTAGCCAGGTGAGGTGGCGCACACACCTGTAGTCCTATCTTTGGGAGGGGAGGCTAAGGTGGAGGATCACTTGAGCCCAGGAGGTCGAGGCCGTAGTGAGGCGTGATCGCACCATTGCACCCCAGCCCCGGCAACAGAGCTAGACCCTGCCTCTTAAAAATTAGAAAAAAAAGGCTAGGTGTGGTGGCTCACGCCTGTAATCCCAGCACACTGGGAGACCACGGTGGGTGGATCACGAGGTCAGGAGTTCAAGACCAGCCTGGCCAACATGGTGAAACCCCATCTCTACTAAAAATACAAAAATTAACCAGGCTTGGTGGTGCGTACCTGTAATCCCAGCTACTTGGGAGGCTGAGGCAGAGAATTGCTTGAACTCGGGAGGCGGAGGTTGCAGTGAGCCGAGATCACACCACTGCACTCCAGCCTGGGCGACAGAGCGAGACTTGTCTGAAAAAAAAAAAAAAAAATTAGAAGAAGCAAAAAGAAAATTGAAGCAAAACAGTGTCAGTAGCCAGGGGCTCATGTCACACAGTCCCCAGGCTGCTGTCACTGTGCAGTCAGCCCCAGAGAGAACCGTTGCCGAAGAGCCCATCCCAGCTCCTGGGCCTCACACGTGCCAGGGTTTCTCAGAGCTGTGGCTCCGGCCTGACACTCCCTGCCCCCAGGTCCCTGCCACTTCACCATGCAATGCCCCTGCCTAGGCAAGCTGCCCGTACACAGACCAGCTGTCCAGAGGGCACTGTTATGGACCTTGCAGGCCACCACTCCACCTAGGACCCAGAGGTGCCAACAGAGAGCCAGCAGGGGTGTCTGTGATGCTCAAGAGACCCAAGTGAGCCTTCTGCTTCTGATGGGGCACCTGCTACTCGGTGCTCTCCTGGGGAGGGGGGAACAGCCAGGCCTTGGTTGTTAGTATTAATAGGCCGGGCTCAGTGATGCATGCATGTAATCCCAGCACTTTGGGAGGCCCAGGCGGGTGGATCACGAGGTCAAGAGATGGAGACCATCCCAGCCAACACGGTGAAACCCCGCCTCTACTAAAAATACAAAAATTAGCTGGGCATGGTGGTGTGTGCCTGTAGTCCCAGCTACCTGGGAGGCTGAGGCCAGAGAATCGCTTGAACCCAGAAGGCGGAGGTTGCAGTGAGCCGAGATCGCACCACTGCACTCCAGCCTGGGCGACAAGAATGAAACTCTGTCTCAAAAAAAAAAAAAAAAGTATTAATATGTGTTAGATGTAGGGTCATCTTTTAACACTTTTAAAAAATAGGGGCACACTCAGCCCTGGGTACTCTGCCAATCCCAGCTCCCCAGCTGAACTGGCTGAAAGTAAGAGGAGAAACTGGAACCTTGTCCAGACCGACAGGCTCCACTTAGAACTTCCTGCTACAAGAGCCTGGTCCGTTCAGGGCTGTCTGGGCCACGCCTGGCTGAAGGGGGAATCGGGGCTCTCTTGGAATTTGCAGCATAAAAGGGCAAGATGGAGGGAGAGTGGAAAGTGAAGCCACCGCGTGGTTGCGAGGAGGGGACAGGGTGGAGGGCATGTCGTGGAGACCATCTGGCTGTGTCTGTGAGCGCTCAGGGAAGACGGAGAGCTCATTAATTAGCAGGGCTCCCACTGTCTGCGCAGGGCCCAGGACTGCTTCTCCCAGCCCATTCCCAAGCTGTGAAGGAAGTTGGGACGCAGCAGCCATAGGGCTCCTCATCAAAGAGGAATCCCACATCTCATCCTGACGCCTGCAACCTGACCAACCACTCCCCAAAGGGAGAATTGAGCAGGGGGACCTGGCAGGGAGGCCTCACCGGACTGACTCGGCAATGTTAGGGCTGCCTCAGGAGGTCTGATTCGCACCTGCTACTTCTGCCTTGAAGACCTCCATGCTTGCTTTGGCCACGCGGGTCTTGGCCATCATGGTGGGTGGCTGGGAACTGGAGACACTGTGGAGTTGATGACTGTCACGTACATTACAGTTTAGGTGATTGTACAGGCATGAAACCAGTGGTCAGAGACCCCAGACCAGGAGCAAGTAGTGGGGAAGGGCCAGCAAGGCCTGCCCCTGCCTGGATTAGTGGTAGGTGGAGAAACTGATTGGGTGAAAGCGGGGAGATGGAGAGACAGGCTCTGGAACCAGGCTGACCTGAGTTGCAGTTCAGACCCACCGTTTTGGTTTTTTTTAGACAAAGTCTCTCTTGACCCCCAGGCCGGAGTGCAGTGGTTAGATCTTGGCTCACTGCAACCTCCACCTTCCAGGTTCAAGCGATTCTTCTGCCTCAGCCTCCCCAGTAGCTGGGATTACAGGTACCTGCCACCACGCCTGGCTAATTTTTGTATTTTTAGTAGAGACAGGGTTTCATCATGTTGGTCAGGCTGGTCTCGAACTCCTGACCTCAAGTGATCCACCCGCCTTGGCCTCCCAAAGTGCTGGGATTACAGGCATGCACCACTGTGCCTGGCCAGGCCCACCGTTTTATAGATGTGGCTATCACTTACAAGCTTAGCCTCATTGTCCTCTTCTGTGGAATAGGCACAGTAGCACTGTCCTTGCAGAGATGCATTCTCTAAAATGCCTGTGACCGGACCTGGTAGGTACTGAGTAAGGGGTCACCGCTGCCTCTACCACTGTTAGGCCCACTTCTAATTTGTTGTTGCTAACGTCTATTTGAGAAACAGGAAGGGGAATGGGTGGAGAGCATGGTATCCACACAGGGCTCGGCCTGCCGCCCCTGCCCGAGAGTAGCTGCTGCAGTCGTCAGGACACGCCAGGCCTTGCAATTACCTTCTCCTCTGCTGGGCTTAGAAGGGGAGCTGGATGCAGGGAGCCT
Organism: Cacajao melanocephalus; assembly: GCA_963573385.1. Taxonomy (NCBI): domain Eukaryota; kingdom Metazoa; phylum Chordata; class Mammalia; order Primates; family Pitheciidae; genus Cacajao; species Cacajao melanocephalus. The sequence goes on from CAUYLG010055431.1 coordinate 98,771, forward strand.
TCGAAAGGCGAGCACAGTGTACCCTCTCTTGGCGAGTGCTCGTTCTGGAGGGGGAGCAGGTGTGGTGTGACTCCCCTAGTTCCAGGCAGCTGCAGTGACCCACAAGAGAGCACAGTGGGGGTCTTCAGCGTGGTCGCCCCTGCCGCCTTTGATGCCACCTGTGCCAACGCAGGTTCTCTCCCGTCCCTTACACGTGGGCTGGGCTTTGATGAGGGACCCTGAGCCCACCTCACCTTCCCCCGCTCTGCGAAGCCTGGGACAGGGACTGCAGCTTCTCCTGGCTCACTCCCTAGAGGCGTGCTGAGAGGCGTTCCACCCCAGCGTTCTTCCCTGATATCTGGGTGGAACGCCTTTCATCTGCCGCTGGGACCTGGCCATGGTTAGAGCTTCAGTGGCCGCCATTGCTTCCGCCACCGTTTGGCCATGCTGGACTTAGCACTTGGTAAGATCCCCCGCCCGAGGGATTTGGTTGGTCTGCTGGGTGGCATCTATGAAAAATGAGGTTGCGCAGACCCCTGCCTCTCTCTGCAGACCCCACCTTCCCAAGGATGGCTTCCCCTTGTCCTCCCAGTCTCAACCTTAGCCTTGGGTCTCCTATGGCTCCAAGGGCCAGAGGCTAAGAGGGGATGAGGGCAGGTGGTGGGGTGGCCAGAGCTTACCTTGCTTTAGGGGAATGGCACTGCCATCATGTGCCGTTTGTCACTCTGTGGCCTTCTGGGCGTCCACTCCTTGTTAGCAGAGACTATGAGGGAAGAAGCCTTGGGGTCATCTGTCTTGCTCACATGATCTCAGAGCTACCCAACCCCACATGGGCCCTAGAGAAGGGGCAGAGGGGCGAGAGCCAAGAAAACGGCTCCTAAAGGAGAGAAGGTGACCTGTGCATCTGTTGCCCCATGGCCCAGGAGCCAGGCCTTTTGACTTGATGGGCAGACTTTCCAGTGGGTCAAAGGCCACTCTATATCTAAGCTTTTTCTTTTCCCTGCTGTCACCTCCAGGGGTGGTAGAAAGAGCTCACCCTCCCCTCTGCCCTATGGTGGCCCCAAAATGAGGCCCACCATGGGCTGGGGTCTAGGGCAGCTCTAGAAGAAGGTCCTGGGCCCAGGACAGCCCTCGTTTGGGGTGCCAGGTGCTGTCTTGGCTCTGCGCCTGCCCCCAGCAGTAGGCGTTGCCAGCCTTTTTAGCAGACACCCCTGATGCCAGCTCCAGGCAAGGGGGCCCTCATCTGAAGCCACGGGGCTGGGGAGGCAGAAGGGATCCCGCGCAGACTCCTTCCTCTGGGAGCTTCTCCTACTTTCATTTTCTTTTCGCCACTATTTTTTCCTGGGGTCTAATTAAAGACTTGGAGCCGTTTACAGCCTGTGGTTGGCTTTTTATTTGGATCTTTGGCAATTACTTCCTGCCCTAAAATAAGTTTCGATGCAACAGGGGTAGGATTTTTCTTTTTGGCCAAGTTCTCAGCTTTAATTTTGCCATGCGTGCGTGTGTGTGAGCACACGTGTGAGTGATGGAGGGTAATGAGGCCCTTCCCTCCCCGCTCTTCCAAATCCTGCCTCCTTGTCACTCTCCCCATCTCAAGTGTCCTGTGGCCAAGGCAGGGACCTGGACGGCAGGAACAGTATGTCCTCAGCCTCTTCCTGCCTTGAGGCCATTCTGTGATGACAACAGGCAGGCCATCTGTTGACTCTGTCCCAGTTTCTTCACCTGTGAATGGGGCCAGTGGGCCGGGCATGCCAGAGGCTTCCCTCCCCGCTGCTTGGTGGCAGACCTCTCGCCCAGCAGAGCAAGGCGATCCCCAGGGCGGGACTAAGCCAGCACCACCACCATCAGGCCTCCTCTTCCCCTCTTGATCCACACCTTGTGTTTGAATAGGAGCTCATGACCCTGTGCCCAAGGCTCTTCCTGTTTTTGTCTCTCGATTCTCCTGGCTTCTGTGTGAGCAGGTATGATCACCCCATTTTCTAGGGCCATAGGGCCATATTCTCTAGATCTTGTGGCCCTAAGGGTCTCCCCTATGACCAGAGATCATTAGTGGCTTTTTTTTATCTCTCTCGGCTTGAGAGGGGACAGAGCACTGGGAGTCAAACCCAGGTCCTCTGATCTTCCAAAATCCACACCCAGCATTGACGACATCACTTGTGGGGCCTCCTGTTCTAAAACGACTCAGAATTTCATGACAGTGACAGCAGGACGACGTTCAACCCAGCAGGTGCCCTTTGAGCGTGAGGCCCTGTGTGGCTGCATGGGTTGTACACCTAGGAATCCGGCCCTGCCCACACCCCCTGGAGTCCCCATCTCATGTTTGCCTCTGTTTCAATCCACGTGGCGACGGGTGAGAGGCCACCTGTGTTCCGTGTCCCTGGCGCCATGGCTCACTCCTGCAGATGGGAAGCACGCTGGATTCTCCCAATTCTTGGCCTGTCCCATCTGACCTCTGTCTTATAAGCACAATGAGGGCTGTCTGGGGTTCCCTGAGTCTCTTAGGGGACTTCAGACCTAATTAAGGCCACCTGAGACTTCACGTGAGTCAGAAGTGAGGAAATTTAAAAAAGACAAAATTTGGGAAGAACTCTGTTTCCTTGGGGCAGAGGGTGAAGCTTTTGGGGATTGGTCCTCGCAGTCCCATTTAGGAGCCCTGTGGGAGCTCTTTGTCAAGCAAAGCAAACAGTGACCTGCCAAAAATATCCAGATCACACTGGACTTTGATTGCTCTGCTTGGGCTAGAAGGTCAGGTGGCCTATTCCGTAGGCTCATCTGGAAACTTCTTTGCCGGTTTGTTGGGGACTTGGAGTGGCCATGGAGTCTTAGGGGGTAATGAGTGGATCAACGGAGCACATGGCCAGGCATGAGTCTGCATGTCCTGGGGTGTGTGTACGCTGTACCGTGTCCCGGGGTGCGTGTGCGCTGTACTGTACCGGGGTATGTGTGCTGTACCATGTCCCGGAGTGCATGTGTACTGTATCGTGTCCTGGGGTGCATGTGTGCTGTACTGTGTCCCAGGGTGTGTGTGCTATACCGTGTCCCAGAGTGCATGTGTGCTGTACCATGTCCCAGAGTGCGTGTGTGCTGTACTGTGTCCCAGGGTATGTGTGCTATACCGTGTCCCGGAGTGCATGTGTGCTGTATGGTGTCCCAGGGTGCGTATGTGCTGTATTGTGTACTGGGGTGCGTGTGTGCTGTATCTTGTCCCGGGGTGTGTGTGCACTGTACCATGTCCTGGCGTGCGTGTGCCCTGAACCGTGTACTGGGGTGTGTGTGTGCTATACCGTGTCCTGGGGTGTGTGTGCACTGTACCTTGTCCCGGGGTGCATGTGCGCTGTACCGTGTCCCGGGATGAGTGTGCTCTGTACCGTGTACTGGGGTGCATGTGCGCTGTACTGTACCGGGGTACGTGTGCTGTACCATGTCCCCGGGTGCATGTGTTCTGTACCGTGTCCTGGGGTGCGTGTGTGCTGTAGTGTGTCCCGGGGTGCATGTATGCTGTATCATGTCCCATGGTGCATTTGTGCTGTACCGTGTCCCGGGGTGTGTGTGCTTTACCATGTACTGGGGTACATGAGTGCTGCACCGTGTACTGGGTGCATGTGTGCTGTACCATGTCCCAAGGTGTGTGTGCTGTACCATGTCCTGGGATGTGTGTGCTTTACCATGTACTGGGGTGCATGAGTGCTGTACCGTGCACTGGGGTACATGTGTGCTGTACCGTGTATTGGGGTGCGTGTCTGCATGTACCGTGTCCCGGGGTACGTGTGCTGTACCGTGTCCCAGGGTGGGTGTGTGCTATATCGTGTACCGGGGTGCATGTGTGCTGTACTGTGTCCCAGGGTGGGTGTGTGCTGTACTGTGTCCTGGGGTGCATGTGTGCTGTACCGCTGGGGGCTGCATGTGCTGTACGGTGTCCCAGGGGATGCGTGTGCTGTACCGTGTCCCAGGGTGCATGTGCGCTCCAGTGAGGACACAGCTGTCCTGCATGCCAGGCAGGTCTTTGAATAAGAGCTGTGAGGCTGAAGGGCTCTTGCTGGCTCCCCAGACAGACAGCCCCTGCCCGCCCATTTGGGACCATGTTCCCCTGTCAGGACACACCTGAACGTGGCGCCCTTTCTCTCTTCTGCTCATGCCCCCCCCCGCCCCCAAGAAGTCTGGGTACCCAGGTTGCGGCCCCAGGACCCCACCCTTGGCTCTCTTTACCACACCACCTGCTTCCTGGAAACTGTCTAAATCCTGGACCTTGGGCAAGTTTCAGGATAAAAGGTGTCCTAAAAGCCACAGCAGCTGTTTTTGTGGGTGGAGTGGGGAGCAACTTTATCTGAAATCGGCGGTGGGGGGGGCGGGCAGGGTGGGGGTGGGAGCACCCTAGGCGCAAGGGCTGGAGCAGTTTGAGTCTAAGAGGGAGAGAGTGCCCGAGTTTCCAAGGACTGATTAGATGGTATGCCAAGTGTATTAAATTTTGCAGACATTTTAACAGCAATATGCTAGATAGTTGGGTGTCCCCTGAGGCGGCTGGATTTTTTATATCCTTCACAGAAGGTCAGAACCCTCTTCTGCCTGCCTCCCCCCGCCGCCCCATGCTCCCCGCTCCTCTGTCTCTCCCCCTCCCTCCCTCCCTTTCCTCAACAATTCCCCTTGCTTCTTGCTCTCTGCTCATCGGGTACCTAGAAGACATCTCCCATCCTGCCTGCCCTCCCGTCAGGGGATCGGGGTCTCCACGGCTGGAGGGGGGCACAAACAGGGCGCTTGGTTTCTATTTTTTCTCCCCTTTTCTCTTCTCCTCCCCCCACCCCCCCCCCCCATTTTGGAGACTGTCGTAAGACCTACTCCCTCCCTCCTTATTTTTATAGAAAAAAAAAAGGCAGGAAAAGAATCCATCTGGCATATGAATAATTGAAATGGCTCAACTCTGTTCCTGTTGCCGCTGTTTGTTCTCAGCTCCCCCGGCCCCCAGCCCATCCCCCTGAGTACAGGTCTCTACTCGGAGGATGCGGGGGCACACTCAGAAGGTTCTTGGTGGAGGCCAGGGCTCTCCAGGGCTCTCCCTCATCCTGAGCCCTTTCTCCGCATGAACCAACTGATGGGTCTGAGTGGGGGCACTTGGGGATGTAGTCTCTTTCTCCCTGACCCTGGGGGACAGCCAGCCTCGGTCTAGAGTCTCCCCAAACATCACTCACCCTTGAATGGCTCCCTTGGCCTCTTGGGCCTCAAGGGATAGCTAACTGGATGCTGATTTCTCCCAGGATCCCCCGGGATTCTCCGGTTTATGCCCCAGACTCTGCCTCTCTGTCCTGAGGGTCCTAGTGCCCAGCCTGAGCTTCGGGAACCATGGGGATTCCTGTTTGGGGAAAACTGGCTTCGGCAATACTCCCTGAGCTCTTGTTCACTACGACTTCCAGGGGGCTGCTCCACCCCCACGAACTGACCCAGGCTTCTTGCTCAGAGGCTTCTTTTTTCTTTCTTTCTTTCTTTTTTTTGTGAGACAGATTCTCGCTCTGTTGCCCAGGCTGGAGTGGAATGGCATGATCTTGGCTCACTGCAACCTCCGCCTTCCGGGTTCAAGCGATTCTCCTGTCTCAGCCTCCTGAGTAGCTGGGATTACAGGCATGTGCCACCATGCCAGGCTAATTTTTGTATTTTAGTAAGACAGGGTTTCACCATGTTGCCCAGACTGGTCTGGAACTCCTGACCTCAAGTGATCCACCTGCTTCGGCCTTCCAAAATGCTGGGATTACAGGCGTGAGCCACTGCGCTGGCCAGGGGCTTCTAACTCCTCACCAACCCATTCCCCTTCCTCTCCTTCCTCTCAATGCGCTCAGACAAGGCCTTGCCTGTGGCTGGAGGATTTCAAGTCCTTCACTTCTAGAATCGGCCTTTTTTATTGGGAGTCATGAAAGACAGAGATTTTTAACTTTATTTTCTGCAACAAGTTGGGAGAAAGCACATGGGCAGGAGGTGGGGCTGGGCTGGGGACCGAGGAGAGAATGGACTCAGGCCTGGCTGGAATCACTGCCTGTTCACTTTCCCCAGCCTGGACCCGCTGCACACTAGGTCCGAGCCGAGAATTCACTGTCTCTTTAAAACCATTTAGAGGAAAAACAAAAGAACTTTAGTGCATTAATTCTAGATGAAGATGGGTCTCCAGATGACAGCCCGATCCACATTATTCTCTACAAGACAACTTCCCCTCTCCTCCGCCCCTCACGCCTTCCTGCCCCTCTGCCAGGCTCTTTGTCCTCCTCCGTGGTTCTTGCTTTGTGAAACGCGGACACCCAGGTGGCGTGAAGCCTAACCGTGCGCTTGATGTTTGAGAAGTCAATACTTCTGTCTGTTGGGGACGTCACGTTCGTGTCATATGTGAGGTATTGACTTGCAGCCCAGGGCCCTGTGGTTGCAAAGTACCGGGAGCCAGCGTGTCTTAGAAGCACTGAGCAGCTGTGCTGGGGTTGCGGCTGGGGTCACGTGAGAAGCGGTCAGGGGTCCCTGTCTCGGTGCTTTCTGCGTCAGGCACTCTAGGTCTTAGAATAGCACCAAAACGTTCTAAATCTTTCCTGGCTTTGGGGAAAACACATACACACAAACTACCCAGTAAGTAAAAAATAATTCAGATGAAATTCAGATCAGGTTTGTTAATATATAACTATATATATATATATTATATTAACTATACAAACTACTTTTATATATATAAATATATATAAAATATATATAAATAAATATATATAAAATATATATAAATATATATATATATATATAAGTCGTTTGTAAAGACTCCTACACATGTTATAAAAGCTGCAAAATGTCTGGCATTCCAGGGCCTAGTAGAAATAATTAGATATTTATATCCAATAAAACTGGTTTGATGGGGAAATCGTTTCCCTCCGTGTGGATTCGCAGTTCAGGGCGAGTTTCGGTGGTTGGGTTTGTTTTTTTCCTGACAATAAAACCAGGGGTTTGGCACTAGCAAATGTATTTCCCGTAAATATCTAAATCTCTTTTTTCCACTGTAAGCTCTGCTAGACCGGCCTCGTCACGCCAACCTAGCTCGTGCTGATCTTCACTAGAGAGCTGTCTGCGTGGAGCACCCGCCCCAGACTCTCCGCCTGGGCCAGTGCTGGAGATCCTGTGTGCCTGTGTCTGCTCCCTGGGCCCCGCCGCCCCCGCCCCCAGCACAACTGCTGGTGGCTCTTTTCCGGCCTTTGCTTTGCTGTTTTCTTCTTTGAACAAGTCCCTAGAATGGGGCCTCTGCCCTCATGTTCTTTAAAGCCCAATCTAGAGCCAGGCATGGTGGCTCACACCTGTAATCCCAGCCCTTTGGGCGGCCAAGGCAGGCGGATCACGAGGTCAGGAGTTCGAGACCAGCCTGACCAACGTGGTGAAACCCCATCTCTACTAAAAATATAAAAATTAGCAGGGCATGGTGGTACACACCTGTAATCCCAGCTACTTGGGAGGCTGAGGCAGGAGAACCAGGGAGGCAGAGGTTACAATGAGCTGAGATCGCACCATTGCACTCCAGCCTGGGCAACAGAGTAAGACTCTGTCAAAAAAAAAAAAAAAGCCCAATCTAGGCATTTTTCAGACTTTTTTTTTTTTCCAGACAGGGTCTCACTTTGTTGCCCAGGCTGGAGTGTAGTGGAGCCATCATAGCTCACTGCAGCCTCCACCTCCTGGGCTCAAGAGATCCTCCCACTTCACCCTCCAAAGGAGCCAGAACTACTGGTGTGCACCACCCCATCCAGCTAATTAAAAAAAAAATTTTTTGTGGAGACACAGGGTCTCACTATGTTGCCCAGCCTGGTCTTGAACTCCTGGCCTCAAGTGATCCACCCTCCTTGGCCTCCCAAAGTGCTGGGATTACAGGCATGACCCATCGTGCCCTGAAATTTTTCTGATTTTACCCAGGACTTCCTACCCTCAATTTGCAGTTTCTCTTCCTCCATCTCCTGCTTCGAGATGCTTCTCTCCCACCTCTCCTGAGCTCTGCTTGGCCTCCCAGCCTGTCGCCTTCAGGGCCAACGATCTTGGGGAGACACTCTACCTCAAAGCCCTGGCTTGGGGAGACCTTCAGTCCTACCCTTGTTTCTCTCCCGTCTGTTACACAGCCATGAACAGACGGAGCCAGAAGGAGCCATAGATACCCAGGACCTCACTCTCCCATTATACAGATGTGGAGCTGAAGCCCCGACTGGGGCGCGTGGGCTAGTGGGAGGGGCTGCGCTGGCTTCAGGTTCCCCACTGGAATGGGGCAGACCTGGGGCCTGAGGTGGTGCCCTTGACTTCCAGCAGGTTCTGGGAATGGGAAGATACACAGGCCTTGCCTCGACATTGAGCCACTGTGAGACATTGGGCAAGCGGCCTCCCCTCTCTGAGCCTCGCTCTTCCAATTGTGACATAGAATCGGTAACTTGTATCCTATGGGGTTGTAGAGAGTAGGCTGGTGCTGGCCGTGGTTGAGGGGGGAGCAGTTTCCCTATAAGGTGGTGGCAGTTGGCATTCACCCTAGCTGCAAATGAGGACATGCTGTGACACCCGGCCACTGCAATGAGACCTTGTCTGTGGGCTCCACCTGTGTGGTGGGTTTGTTGAGGACCCTTTCTCCCTGAATGTCTGAGTTTTGCTCTTTCAGGAGGGACTCATCTGGGGTCCCAGCACCTTGCAGCTTCCCAAGTCTCAGCCTTCACTCATTCGGCCAGGAAGGAAAAGCCAGGAACAGTAGGGGAGCTGGCAAAGTGCATGTGCTGGAGGGTCAAGGTGTAACCAGGAACTGGAACCCCAAAGAGAGGGCCCAGAGAGACAGGAGGGAGGAGAAGCAGGCCCAGAGAGACAGGAGGGAGGAGAACCAGGGCACAGAGCCACCCTGGCCGGGACATTTGGGCCAAACTCTAGCTTGGGCTCTTGAGGGGCTGGTGGCCCCGTTGTTTTGACAAAAGCCTTTTAGATCAACGACAAGAAGGTCCCTAAAGGCTCTGTGGGGAGTGGAAGTAGCCAGCAGGGCTGGGAGAATGGGGAGTGGGCCCAGGGGGCGGAGGGCTCAGAGAAAGATCTGGAAGCCTGAGTGGGAGCAGCCGAGCTTAATTACAGAGCATTGAGCGTGTGAGAACAGCCCGTGTGGGCCACGCACATGCTGTGCTCCATGCCCTTCCCTGCGCATGTGGTCCTCCTCCCCGTCACCAGGGCCGCCCAGGCTCGGACCCCTGGGAGGGTTTCCCTCAAAGTGACACACACAGAGTGGCACATGTGAGCTTTACCTGCACCCCTGCACAGACAGAGAGCAGGGGTGACCCCCAGGCGCACACGCCCACCCGTCCCACAGCTGCAGGCTTCAAGGCACGCTGGACGCCCCGGGGACTGGCTGCCGGCCTGAAAAGAACAGCCACCCTCAAAAGACGCCTGGGTGACTTGTTTTCCATGATCGTTGTTGTTGCTTTGTTTCCCCTCTTCCCCCGGACCCCCAGCAAAATTTTAAAAAAGAACTCCACGAGAAGCAGAGCCCAAGCTCCCGATGACTGGTTCTCAGAGAAGCCAGTCAAATCTCCCCTGGCTGAGAACATTTTGACAGCATAAAATTGCTGCCGGAATGTGACTTTAGCGAAAAGTAAAAAAAAAAAAAAAAAAAAAAAAAAGAAAGAAAAAATCCTTCCTTCATGCATATGGAGTTTTTTGGAAAAAAAAAAATGGTATTTTAATGCTTTCTATTAAATTGGGACTAAAAGTGGTGTCTTAATTTGCATGCATTAGCATATTTGCATATAGATCACTGAAATGGTGGAAGAGAGAAGAGCCTTTAAATGAAAATTCTTTTAAAGGCACAGGCCTGCCTCCTTCTCCTCCCCCTCTCCGTGTGGGGTTTGTGCTTGATCTTTTCCTCTCACCTCCAGCCCCACCTTTGTGTCCTCCCGTGAAGGGCCAGCTGGGTCGAGGCCCTGCCTCTCTGGAGCAGGTTTGGACAGGGTCGAGGGGCGGGAGAGAGCCCTGGCCCAAGTCGCCTCCTGGCCCTGCAGCCTCCTTGTGCAGGCAGGATTCTAGCCGGCCTGTCCTGGTAGAAGCTCTGGAGGAGGGGACTGTGTCCAGAGCCAGTAGGCAGGTGGCCTCTCTGCCACCGGTCATCCTGCCCCCTTGCTGGCCCTTCCCCTCCCACCCACCCCTGGCCATGTTACTTCTTTCAAGCCTGCTGTGGGCACCCGTCCTGCCAGCCGCTGGCCTAGGCCTTTGGCCACCTGGCACCAAAAGGAGGGGGTGGGTGGGGTGCTCTGCATCCTTCCAGGTTCCCTGTGGCCTCAGCATCCCAGGACTGAGATGTTCCCAACTCCCACTTCCCACCTTCCTCACCTGGAAGGCCCAGGCGGCCCTGTTCCCTTGGGTCTCTGGTTCAAAGGCCACCTCCTTGGAAGTAGCTGAGGCAGCCTCGCCTCTCTCCTGGGTCAGCCCTCGTCACTCTCCTTGTTTTATTGTCTTCATAGAACTCATTAGTTGTCGTTTATTAGTGGCTTGAATATTCGTCCCCGCCCCCACCCTTGCCAAGGGTAAACTCCACAAAGAAGGGACTTGCGGGCGTCCTGGCTGAACCCCCAAGCTTGGACAGCATGAGGCCTCGTGGGTGTGGAGTGACTGTGGAATGAGTGCAAGGGGACTGGGACCCTGCAGGAGCTGAGCCTATGTCCCCAGCACCACTGCCTGACTACATACAGCGCCCCACAGGGTCGTGCCCCAGCCTTCCTGAGATGTCCTCAGCCTGGTGGGAAGAGCAGGCCTGGAGTGGGCCGGGCCTACTGGGCTGATCCGAGGCCCTCCAGGCAACTCTGCCCACTGTCGCTCCTTGAGGGGACAGGCTGTGGCCAGGGCCTGGCGTTGGTGAGCGGGAGGCCCGGGTGGCCTGTGCCAGTCTTGCAGCTGCAGGCAGTAGGAGAGGCTGATGCAGCTGAGGGCCCTCTGGCAGCCCACAGACTCTAATCCTTACAGTCACCTCACTCCCTTGGGGACCCTTCTTCCAGGTCTGGGAGGTCCCCCAGACGTATCGGGGTACACAAACAAGAGCCCAGCTTTCTGTGTCTAGGTTGCATGCTCAAGGCGGGCCCTGTGTGGGTGGTTAGAGTCCTAGGGAAGCCCCACCCGCTTCTCTGCGCTCCAGCGGGGCACCCAGGACGTCAGGTCTGGCCCTTGAGTTCTGTGCCCTCTCTCACTTCACCGCTCTGGTGGGCTGGGCCTTCCGAAGGGCCCCTCCAGGCTGATGGCAGCCTTGGGCTCCATGCCCAGCCTGAGTGGGGAGGGCCTGCAAGGGTGAGGGGGACGCCCAGGGTTGGAGCGGGGCTGTGCCTCCACCGCTAATGAAAATCGGAAACCAATTGAGCAGGACAAGGTGCCCAGCCAGCAGGTTGTGGGAACGAGGGCCCTAATGGATGTGGCTGGGCGGGGAGCGGATGCCTCATTGATCGTCCAGTGTCTATATTTATCCACCTTGGTCTGTGGCCCCAGCAGCTGGATGGAGCAGGGATAAATAAATGGCCATTGAAATATTCATGAGCTGCACATGCACATCCGTGGTCAGGGGACTGCCAAGGGCCTTCTCTTCCTTCCTTCTCCCCCTCTCTGCAGAAGCCTTTCAGGAAATTCCTCCCACCTGGGCCAGGTGAAGTGTGGCACAGCCCCAATGGGCACTCGGCCCAGCCCACGGCCCCGGGAGCACCTGCGGGCCCAGGCGCCTCCCGCCCAGGCGTGCCAGTCCCTGCCTTCCCTTTGTCCCCTCGCTGCTCCCACGTCCCTGTCCCTCAGTGATGGATTGGACACGTGGTGCTGTGGCTGTCTGCCTGGCCCTGTGTCCAGACGTACTCCTCAAGGACAAGCTGGTGGTTCACTTGTTCCTTATTCCCCAAGTGGCCTGGCATGGTGCCTGTTACGTCCTTGAGAGAGGGTCCTTGTAGGTGATGAATGAGAACTCGGAGTTGTGTTTGAATCACCGCTCTGCCGTGTTTGTTTTGGGGAGTGACCATGCTTTGCTGGACTCAATGTACTCATCTGCAAAATGGGATTAGTAGCAGCGTTGCCAGGGTTTCTGAAGTGTGGGTCTGGGACTGCCCCGATCAGAATCCTGGGTGGAGCAGGTTAAAAACAGCACGCTTGGCCCCATCCAGACTCACCAGATCCGAACGTCCGAGGAAGGGGCCAGAGGACCCCCTGGAATCGGCCTTCTCGGTGCTAGACTGCTCACTAAGGCCGGGAGCTCCTGTCTCGCTGCCTGCTGATCCTTCTGTCCAGGTGGCAGATGTTCACTGTGAGCCCAGAGTTCTTCATGTGTCCCCTAGGACCTGAGCAACGGGGACCAGGAGTGTGAGGGAGGCAGATGTGATTCTGACGCGTCCATCAGTTGGGCATTCTGGTGACACTGCCTGGCTTGGGGGTTCCCAGAGACTGAGCTGAACTTGGCACCGTGGTGCTGGGTGGCAGGGCCTAGAAATGCTGCCAGTACCGCCCATCAGCAACAGGTGGGCGGGGTCAGGCGAGGCCACTGGGGCATCGTTCATGACCTAGGGGGTCTGCTGCAGGACAGAGTGATCTTTGCGGTTTCCTCTGCCTTAAACTCTGCATTCTCCCCTGGCTTTAAGGAGGTCAAGCTGCCCTGCCCCTGGGTAGGAGGGAGTGGTGTCAGCAGAGCAGCTGCCTGACCAGAGCCGGCTGGAAAAGCGCATTTTTCAACCAGCTGTGCCTGGGGCTGCCCTTGATCCTAAGCCACTGCCTTTGGACAACTCACCGTGTCCCCTTGGGGCAGCCCAGAGCCAGATACTGATGGCCTGTCGGGTGACACCGGGCCTGTCTCTTGGTAGGCAGATGCCCGCAACTTAGAAACCGTTTGACCCCATTTAACCGAAGGGACTGAGGGTTCAGCTGGCCATCTGTGGTGGGTTCTCCGAGGACTCACGGCACAGAAACCAGAGAGTCATTTGGGATGGGTAAAGGCAAAACTTCTGTCACTGGCACTTGGCTAAGAGGCACCAGCCATTCCTCCTTCCTGCAGCCCACCCCCTCCCCCAGGCAAAGTTTGATCCAAACAGAAGCAAACTTTGGGGACAGCCCTGGCACTGCATGGAGCTGGCTGAGCCTGCGAGTGGCAGCGGGAGCAGAGGGAGGCAGCCCCGGCAGCCCTGGCGCCTGACTCTGCCGGTCCCCCGTCCCCTCCCAGAGCTCCCGGGCCTCACCCGCGTTTGCAGGCGCCTCTCTCGTCAGCTCAGAATGCAGCTTGGGGCCCGTGGCGGCTCAACCTTTCCCTCTCCCAGAGCCCCGGTCTAATCAACCCCTATAATTTATGCAGAAAATATGATTTATATTTAATTTCACCACACTTGCATTGTTAATTTGAGATGTAATTAACCCGTCGCCATGACAACTAATTTTGTGATGCCGTAAATTACCGCCGTCTTTTCATCAAAATTCAGTTACTTTGGCTCCTGTGTGCAATGTACTGATGCAATTAGGTTGCTAAGGGCAACTCAAAAGTGTTCAATTTCTTTTGTGCAACTGCAATGGGGTAGAAGCTCCCTTGCGTCCTCCCAGGGTCCCTTGGCCACGGGGCGGGGAGTTGAGGGTCTGTGGCCGCCCTCAAGGGAAGCCTCTGGAAAGCCGGACTGTGTGGGCGCCTGCGACCCCCCACTTCTCTCTCGCCCATCCTCTTCTCTCCAGTAATTGTAAACAAACAGTGACCCCCTAGATGTACACTCCCCAGACCCTCTGCAGCACCCCAGGGTAGGCGTAAAGGGCCCTCTGCTTAATGGCATGTACTGTGGCATACACCTTCCTCCCCTAAACATCGCAGTGGCCCGGTTAGAGAAAGAGAGAAAACCACCCTGCCTTTCTTCTCTCCTGGTGTCTAACTTGTTTATATAGATCTTCCCTTCTCCCTCTCTCTCTTTCTCTCTCTCTTTTTTTCTTTATTTAAAACAAAAACCCTCTGTGTTGCTTTTGTCACGTTAATTCCCATTTTGCCAACACCAGGGGCCCAGGCAGACGAGTTACCAAGGAACACAAAATTTTAATTAGTGTATTTTAATCATTCAGGCTTTCCGAGCTAATCCACATGCCCTGGAGAATTCCCGAGATGCAGCTCTGCCCTGCTTTACCATTTATTGTTGAGTCTATTATAATTACTGTTAGCAGGTGGGGACTGGGAGATGTTTATTATGAGTTTTTCATCTTTAGTATAATTACCGAAAAAAACAAAATAAAAAGATGTCGTTGTATTTTGTTTCCTAGAATTTTTTTTTCCAAGGGAGGGCACGGCCATGGGATTTTTTTTTTTTTTTCCCCTGCTTCTTCCCAGGCAGGTGAGTTGGAGTTTTGGTGCTGGAAGAAGACATACTCCTTGAGATCAGCGCGGAGTCGTGTTCGGTACTCCACAGGCTCAGGAAGGGGGGCGGCTGCCACCTCTGCCTGTCATCTGCTCGGTTGGGCCCTGGGGTTGTCCCCTGCCGCCCGTGTGTGCTGTTGTACATTGAGAGCGCAGGGCCGGGATGTACCAGCGCTCCCCCTGGGCTGGTAGCTCTGCCTGATTGGGTCGGCCTGGGGGCCTGGCCAGGTTGGATCTGTTGGGGTGAGACCAGCACTTTTGCTAGTTATTAATGGAACCGTTAGCATTTATTCAGTGCTTAGTATGTGCCAAGTGCTGTGTCATGCCCTGTAGCTGCATCATTTCATGACTCTCCCTCAGCAGCCCTGTGAGGCAGGTATCAATATCATCTCTGATTTTATAGAAGAGGGGGCCAAGGCTGGGGGTCCCAGAGCTAAGAAATATTAGGGAAGGATTCCCACTCAGTTCTGTCCCCAGAGTCCATGCTTCCCAGTACTGACTACAGTGTACCGGCTCCTCTGACTGGTCTTCCACATCTCATCGTAGATGCCACCTCCTCCCAAAAGCCTTCCAGGATTAGCGGAGACTGAGTTGGGGCTATCTTCCTATATTCATACAGCTTTATTTATAGCCTCAGTGCCCGTCCTTCTGAGTTATGATTGCCCGGTGACTTCTTTGCTGGCCTCTATGAGCAAGGACCAGTGAGGGTGGAGGCCTTTTTGCCATTGTCCCTGATGAACCTCTAGCATTTAATGTGGTTAAAGGAACCACAGGAAGTGTGTGGGATAGGCAGCTGTGCAGGTGGGCCTGGTAGGGTGCTGTGCCCTGCCCTTCCGTTGGTAGTGGCGGGTGTCAGGGTCTCTGGACACAGATGTTTAGCTGGCCGGACGTGGCACTCTCAGCAGAAGCCACAGAGCCTGTGTGTCCCTGAGCTGCACATTCTTGGATGGAGGATGACCTGGGGCCCCAGGTCAAGTTTGTGTCCTGTCCTGGGGACGCTGGGTGTAAAATGAAAACACACAGCCTTGACTTTCACATCCAGTCCCCCGTGCTGGGGGCACCCCTGGGAAGCCTGTCCTGTCTGCTTTCTTTCCTTTCTCCTCTTCAAGATCAGTTTTCAACTATCTTCCCCTCTCAGTGATGATTTTGAAGTTTCCCTGGAAAATTCCATATCTCTGCTCTAGAGCCAAGCCTGGGGCCGAGGACCGTGGGCTCTCCCAGGCGCCACAGAGCAAGGTGAGCCGGAGCCCGCCTTTGCTCATTTCCAGCCTGGTTACCCCCAGGGACCAGTGGGGGAAGGTAATTAACACGTCCCTGGGAAGGGGCCCAGGGCATCCTGTGAATTGCACACTGGTGGCAAGACTCCCGTTAGGTTCTAAATTCTTAGGCACCCTCTCCAACAGCTCCTCTTATGCCCTGATGGGGCAAGGGTGGCCCAGGGCGGTCTTACCTCATCTGCACCCCACGCTCCCTGCACTGCTGCCGCCACCATGGGAGCCAGACCCTGTTCAAGCCCCAGGCAGAAGGGGCCACCTCCCCTGGTGGTTCTTTTACTACTTGTAGTACCGTCTCCCCTCCTCTGCCTCTGCATCCCAGGGTCACCATCCTGCCCAGGGTTGAATCTCTCACCTAGGACGTGAGGTGTAATTTCCCTCGGATGTCCTGGTGGCATTAGTGAGGCAGGCCCTCACCACCTCCAAGGCCAGCTGCTGAAGCCCCACTCCACAACACTCCGCCACATGGATTTTCTGATCCTAGTTCCCCAAGACAGTGGTTCTCACACTTGTGGGTCTCAGTGACCCTTTGTGCTCTTAAAAGTATTGGGCCCCGGAAAGTTTTGGATTGTGTGGAATGTACTTTTATTTTTCATTTTTTTGAGGTGGCATCTCACTCTGTCGCCCAGGCTGGAGTGCAGTGGCATGATCTCAGCTCACTGCAACCTCCGCCTCCCGGATTCAAGCAATTCTCCAGCCTCAACCTCCCGAGTAGCTGGGACCACAGGTGCACACCATCACGCCTAGCTAATTTTTTGTATTTTTAGTAGAGACGGGGTTTCACCATTATGACCAAACTGATTTCGAACTCCTGACCTCAAGTGATCCCGCCTTGGCCTCCCAAAGTGCTAAGATTACAGGCATGAGCCACCACACCTGGCCATTTTTTTAAAAATTTTTAAGACAGAGTCTTGCTCTGTCACCCAGGCTGGAGAGCAGTTGTGCAATCTCAGCCCACTGCAACCTCCGCCTGCCAAGTTCAAGCGATTCTCCTGCCTCAGCCTCCCAAGTAGCTGGGACTACAGGAATGCGCCACCGTGCCGGGCTAATTTTTATATTTTTAGTAGAGACGGGGTTCCACCATGCTGGCCAGGCTGGTCTCCAACTCCTGACCTCAGATGATCTGCCTGCCTCAGCCTCCCAAAGTGCTGGAATTACAGGCATAAACT
Source organism: Cacajao melanocephalus (assembly GCA_963573385.1). NCBI lineage: Eukaryota > Metazoa > Chordata > Mammalia > Primates > Pitheciidae > Cacajao > Cacajao melanocephalus. The sequence goes on from CAUYLG010055431.1 coordinate 115,537, forward strand.
ATCATTCCTGGCCCACATGAATTATATATATGGGTACTTAGCATATACCATTATTTATTAATTCATTTTAAAAATAACAGTAATAAATCCATTATGTGTTAACATAAAGAACATATTTTTGAGAATAACTATATTTTCCAAAACAAAATTTTAGTGAGAAGAGTGGAGTTGCTTTACAGGTTTTTGCAAGTTTCTTTCATGTCTGACTTTATAGAGGACAACTGTTATTTTCATATCTGCTTCGCATAACCTTTCTGATAGGTTGTTTTGGCTGAAGTCTATGAAGAAAATCCAGCTTGACACAGATGTGTAGTTGGAAAAGGGAGGAGTATCTCAAGGGCCTTTGTAGATAATCGTAGACCTTCTTCTTTGACACCACACAGGTTAATTGCAAGGTAGAATCTGAAACCACATTAATGAACTCTCTGTACTGTTTCAGTAAACCCCATTGGTCTATGAGCCCTTTGTTTTTTGTTTCTTTTTTTTAAGACAGGGTCTCTTTCTGTCACCCAGGCTGGAGTTTAGTGGCGCAATCACAGCTCACTGCAGCCTCAACCTCCCAGGCTCAAATGATTCTCACACCTCAGCCTCCCCAGTAGCTGGGACCACAGGCGTATGCCACAATGCCTGGCTACTTTTTTTGATTTTTAGTAGAGATAAGGTCTCACTGTGTTTCCCAGGCTGGTCACAAACTTCTGAGTTCAAGCAATCCTCCTGCTTCGGCCTCCCAAAGTGCTGGGATTACAGGCATAAGCCACTGAGCCTGGCTTATATGATATACATATATTTTTAAATCACACTCATTAGTATCATTACTGGTCTCATCAGAAAAGCTGTTAAGTATTAGGATGCCGTCAAGGTGGCAGTGGCAGACAGAAGTTTTCCAAAAAGTCTAATTTTCACTGGAAAGCTCAGATTTTATCATTGGCAACGGATATTGTCAGGTTTTTTCCCCTTGAAGTGACAGGCCCACTTTGTCCACTTTTGAGAAAATAAATAGCTGCCAAACGCTCAAATCTGAAAAATCACAGTTTGTCTGTCAGTCATTCTTTCAGGTAAAGATGATGTTTCCTGGAGCAGGCGGCTAGTTCCACTTTCAGCTCGGTCACACGGGCCCATGTCCTTCAGGCAGGCATTGGACTTGAAGGCCCGAGGTGTGATTTCCTGTCATCCCTCTGAATAGTCAAAGGATGCAGACTCGAGAGGCAAGACTTCCTAATAGATAGGGCCGGGCGCGGTGGCTGCTGCCTGTAATCCCAGCACTTTGGGAGGATGAGGCAGGTGGATCATGAGGTCAGGAGTTCGAGACCAGCCTGGCCAATATGGTGAAACCCCACCTCTACTAAAAATACAAAAATTAGCCAGGCATGTTGGCACACCCCTGTAGTCCCAGCTACTTGGGAGGCTGAGGCAGGAGAATTGCCTGAATCCAGGAGGCGGAGGTTGCAGTGAGCCGAGATTGCGCCACGGACTCCAGCTTCGGCAACAGAGGAAGACCGCCACAAAAAAAAAAAAAAAAAAAAAGACTTCTTAAAAGTTAATAATATTTGCAGCCTCATCAAGGACATTTTAAAGTGAATATGGGGCCGGGCCTGGTGGCTGACGCCTGTAATCCCAGCACTTTGGGAGGCTGAGGTGGGTTGATCACTTGAGGTCAGGAGTTCAGGACCAGCCTGACCAACATGGTGAAACACCGTCTCTACTAAAAATATAAAAATTAGCCCGTGTGGTGGTGGACGCCTGTAGTCCCAGCTACTCGGGAGGCTGAGGCAGGAGGATTGCTTGAACCTGGGAGGCGGAGGTTGCAGTGAGCCGGGATCAAGCCAGGGCATTCCAGCCTGGGCGACAGAGGGAGACTCCATCTCAAAAATAAAATAAAGTGAATATGGCTTTTTTCGAGCCAGAAGGGTGTGTACTGAGCAACCCACACCTTCTCACATGCTGCTGCTGTCTGCGCCAGGACGCGGCAGCTCTGCTCACCCTCCGCCTCAGTGTCATGTCCCCACGTTGAAAACGGCACGTTGAAACTTTGTGCGATTATAGAAGTACTTTGACTTTACGGCTTCCTGGGAAGGTCTTGGGAACCCCTAGAGGTCTGCAGACCATGCGTTTCAAGCTGCTCCCCTAAGCCCCCAGGGCTCTGGCACTTGGTTTCTGCCATCCGAAGGGGCTGAGCTCTCAGTCTGCGGGTGGACTGCCACGTGGCATCTCCTCCTGGCTCCCTGGACTGTCTCCGGGACCGAGGAGAAGCTGCGGTGGGAAAGAGAGCTAAGCGGGTGGAGGGTTCTCATGAGGCGGCCGGGGAGAGGGAGAGGAGCTGCCTGGGCCCGGCCGCCCCGCAGTGCCAGTCTGTGGACGTGGGCATTCTCCTGGCCCACAGCGAGAAGAGCCTGGTCCTCCTCCCGCAGGAAGCCCCCTGCAGCCATCTTGTTTCCCATTAGCGCCCGCGCTCGCAGGCCCGCCTTGGGCCCTCCGGCCTCCCGCCCTGCCCTGCCTGGCCTAGTTTCCCATCGGCCACCTGCCTTCACGCCGAGGGCCTGGGGGGCAGGAGCCGCAGGCCGGCCGCCCCCTCCCTCTCCTCCCCTTCCCCCAGCTGCCTCCCAACCGCCTCCCCCAGCATGGCAGCCTGTCCAAGACAGGGTTTTGTCCCCTCGGTCCGGGCACCGTGAGAGTGACAGAAAATAGCTGTCCGGAAAGTGGGGGGTCAGGCCTCTTGTTTTCACCTCTCGGGGGCTGGTTTTCCCAACTTTCCCATCCCGGCTCCTGTGGAACAAAGGACCTGCGGCCCCCGTGTGCTGGGCCCGGCCCAGCGAGGGGACTCACCAGCAACTCTTTATTGAGTCTTCAAGCGCCGGCCAGGCACTCCATTAAAAAGCCATTCCCCTTTGTGCGGCCCGGCCCCCAGCTGTCCCCCCTCTCATGTGACGGTCGGTCACAGTTGTAAAACAACAACACACAGAGTTGGCAACTAACGAGGCTTTTTTTCAAGCCGGGGTCTCCATGGCAACCCCCGTCAATCACCCCTCAGGAGCGCTTTAACCTGACCAAGAGGGGGAAATAAAAAATAAAATAATAATAATTAAAAAAAAAGAAGCCAAGAAAGAAAGAGTTGGAAAGAGAGCGAGAGGCCAGTAGACAGCTGGGCAGAGAAACAATTCAGAAAGTTTCTGGGGTTTGCGGCCTCGACTGGAACACAAATGAAAATTTAACCAGGGACACGGGAGGGTCCCGGTGACCGGAGGGAAGGATGTTCATTTTCATTTTTACAGATAGTTTGTACATTGCACCGAATTTTACAAAGGCATCTGACCTTTTCCTAGGGTCCATAAAATGATGGCGCGTGGTTGTCTGTGGGCAGAGGGTGGGCGGGAGGAGGGTCCCATGGGTCCTTATAGTAAACGGATGGTCCCACGGGCCCAAACCCAGAGGTGCCCAGTTGATGGCCTCAGGCCAGCGGGGAGAGCCATTCAGAGCTTGGCTAGAGTCCAGCAGGGTGTCTGCGTCCTCCCGTGTGCGGCCTGGTGCCAATGGGGATAGCCCACAGTTTGTGGCGGGCATAGTGCCAAGGGGACACTGGAAGGCCCCATACCCAGTGCCATGTGGAGAAGGAGCGGACCCACCACCACGATGTGTTGAGGGGAAGCCCAGAGCAGAGGCGGTGGTAGGACCCCTTGTTCTTCACATGCTGCTGCGCCAGCAGATGCCCAGTTCCTGGGCACGTGGCATCGCGCCCGGGGTTAGTTCAACCTTCCACGTGTTGGCATGGCGCCGGGGCATGGCAAGCCTGAGTTCTCTCCCCACCTCACCCCCTGACACTCATACATGCTGCCTGGCCGCTAGCCAGGGGCTCCACAGGTTCCCAGGTCTGCACAGTCTGGGCAAGGGCTGAGGGCAGCCCTGGCAGCTGCTGCCTGGCCTTCCTGAGCCTCTGAGCAGGAAGGAGGCAAAGGCCAGGTTCTCAGCCCCACTTTTGCTTCCTAGCACCCTGAACCCTAGGGTGCAGACACTTTTCCTTCCTGGACGTGGTGGGAGGGCAGGAGTTCCTATCACAACTCCTGGCACTTTGGGTAAGGGTTTTTTTTCAATCTTGGAGTCTAGGAATCCAACATGGGGGATTTGGGGAGCAAGGAAGAGAGTCCTTCAGGACAGAACTGTAAAAGCTTCCCAACTTTCAGAGGGTGGACACTAGGGCAGTGCTGGGCAGTGCTGAATCCTCAAGGCCTGGGGATTCAAGGAGCTGGGGTCTTTGTGAGTTTCTGGGAGGCTGGGTTTTTTTCTGGACTTAAAAGGCCTTGTGCAAACCTGGCACCCCGAATCGCACACATGGAGATCTGTGAATGAGTAGCCGGATGGCTGATGACCAGGCATGGGGGCTGGGGACTGGGCTCCAACTGCAGGTGCCCCATGGCTCTGCAGCCCCTGCCTGTGAGACGCCCTGCGGGCCCAACTTCCCACAGGCCTGAAACCATCGAGGGGCACTCCCTACCCCTGGCCACCTCTCCCTTTTCCCTCTTCCTTCTCCAGGCTCTGGCCATGCCACCCTCCCTGGCGGGCTGGGCTTGATACTGGTGCCCATGGCTCCCCCTCTGCCTTTGCCTCAGTCCTCGTCACTCTCAGGCTGTGCTCATTTCCAGGGTGGGTAAAGTGAAAACCTTGCTGGTCAGTCACCTTTCCCCGTGCCCCTACCCTCCGCCCTGGCTTTTGTGGGAGAGAAACTGGCCAGGAAGCCCCACATGGTGCTCTTTACCCAGCACCTCCATGGGTTTGGCAGGCACCGATTCATTCCCCGATCCATTTCCCCTAGGACAAGGGGCAGGACAGGGAAGACTCCCTGGGCCTCTGAGCAGCCCCGGCCTAGCCTCTCCCTGACCTCCCTTCAGAGCCCAGGGTGACTGCTGCAGCAAGGACCCCCTGGGGATCAGAACGGCCTTGGCTGAGCCTCATCTTCGGCGTCTGCTTTCCTGGGTGCCCTGGGCAGCTCCTGCAGGAAAGGAATGCTAACGATCTGCTGGTGTAGCAAGCTGGCACCGCACCCAGGCAGGGGCCGCACAGCGCCAGGGCCTAGTAAAGATGCTGGCGAGGGCTGTGTTCCCCATGCCCAGTGTTTCCTCTGGCCGGATTGGCATGCAGCCTTCAGCTTGGCCTGAGGCAGCACGAGGAAGAGGTGGCATCCCCCGCCGGCCCCACGCCTGGCCGTCCTGGAGGACTGCACCACCCTCCTCCTCCTCCCTCCAGCTCCAGCCAGGAGAAACGTGATGGCCACGAGTATCTCATAGCATCTTCTGAAAGGAGGCACGGAGTGGGCTGAGGATGATGGCGTCCCAAAGCGCCGGCTGTTGGTCAGTAGCCCCAAGCTGGGGAGACCTGGTTTCACCTCCCCAAGCCTCGTTTCCTCCTCCGTAAAGGAGGGCAGAACACTGTGTGTCTCCTACAGGGTTTCTGTTGCCATTTAATGAGGTGGTTCATAAAACGGGCTTCGCTCTGCCTGGGACGCGGTCAGCCCTCCATAAACACTAACCATGAATGGTGGTGCTGCTAGTAGTAGCAGCGGCAGTAGTAGTAGTGGGAGTAGCAGTAGTGATGACAGTATAGGCCTTACCCCATAGGCGGTCGGAGGCATCACTGTGAATATGTATGTAAAGCACTCACTACAGCCCCTGACAGATGGTGACTGCTCAGCAAATGCTAGCTGTCGTTATTATTCTTGATATTACCATTATTTCCTAGTGCACTGAGGTGGAGCCTCACCGTGCTCTTGCTACTAAGGGATCCTGAGGATGCTGCCCTCTGCTAAGTCCAGCCGGTCCTTCTAGAACATTCAGCAGGCTCCCTGGCCCCCTCAATGATTCTCTTACACCTGCCCTGCTGTCTTCAGGCCCCCCTGCCATCCCCTCCCCACCCCACTGCCGCTCTCTGTCACTCACCTGTCCAGGGTTCCCCAGCACCGTCCTCTCTGGGGGTCTCCCAGCAAAAAAAAAAAAAAAGGGCTTCCCAGAACCTGGCTTCCACCTCCTCCCCAGGCCCGCCTCTCCTAGGCCTGGAGTCTGACTGGATTGTAACATAGTAGCTGAATGAACTCCAGTTTCAAAGGTTAATATCAAAATCTGGAGTGGATTACCTAAAAATTACTTACAACACCATTAAAATTCTGAACTCTTTTTGTTGTGGCTGTAAATTAATTTAAAATGTCAGGTTTTTTGAGAAATCCAATAAGAAATTGAGCCAACAGAGCAATCTGCAAACTGTCTGGCAAAGAGGAAAGTGTGTCTCTTCAATCGACAAGGAAAAATATGGAGCTTAACTGGAACCATATGGCTCAGTACTTGAGAGGAGGCTGCCGGAGAGGGAGGGCGGGAGGGGAGCTCAGCTGACAGCCGCACGCATGCAGCGGGAGGCGGCTACGGTGTTGGCATTGGCGCGGTGGAGGGGCCTGGCAGACGCCTGGCACCTGGCCTACTTGGCTGCCCTGTGTCCACGGTCACCAGGCTGCCCTGGGCAGGGACCTGGTCAGTCCATGGTCTTAACACGTTCTCGCCGTATCCATCCAGGGCTCCCTGGCCAACTCGGGAATCCTACCCCCACCTAGGGGAGCCCAAGCCCCCTCCCTCCAGGGAGAACAGGCGTCCGGCTTCCCTGGGACAGCCACCTGAGCATCTGCAAGGACTGCCTTCCCTCTGTCCTCTGTGGGCTCCCTCCCGGCCAACATGTGGTCCCAATTACTCCCGAATTCCCCCAGATTTACAACACATTAAGTAATTTGTAGGTTATTTCGACTTCAATCTGCTGAAGTTGAGAAAATCAAAATTAAATTCAAACCACAAGGAAACTTCAAAGAAAGAGGAGGAAGGGAGATGTTGAGAGCCTTCTCTTCCCCCAGGTCGGCTGTGGCCCACTTATGTCATCCTCTGAGGCTCCCAGCCAGCCCCCCGCCTGCCTTCCTCTGCCTCCCCTTCCCCACCTCGCCTCTCCCTCCCAGGGCCCTGGCCCCTGCCTCTGCCTGGGTGGTGTCCCTGGGTTGCCCCTCCTAGTGAAGACAAGGGCAGCCTCGGAGCTCGTGCTGGGCCCGGGTTGGTTTGGCTGGGGGAGAAGTGCCTCTCTAACCTCTGACACTGTCTGCTCCCACTCCCTGAGCCTCTACCCCTGCGGTCTGGGTGATTCCTGGGCTCCAGAGCCTCTCTCTGCTTTCCTGACCCATTTCAGGGGAATCTTCAGTTAATGGTGGTGCTGGCAGTAGCAGCAGCAGTAGCAGTGGTAGTGGTTATAGCTCCTGACATGCCTGGGACGGCTGACAGCTGGTAGGTACCACCTGGCCCCTGGGTTTAATAGCTCAGGTTACCTTATTTTGCTTTCTACCCTTTAAAACAGCCTTGTAAATAAGCAAACACTTGGTGCCAAGCACCTTCGGCACTTTGCCAGGCTGGTAAATATTTTAGTAGTGACTTGGTAACAGTTGCATTCACTTTGATTTCCTCAGAAAGGTTCTTGGTGCTGGGGAGGGGGCCGTGGCTCTGGGAAGTGATTTGCTGGCTATTTATAGCCCAGCTCTGACCACGTGGCCTTTGCTCTCACCCTGTGGATCCTGTGCTGGGGTATTTTTAAAGCTGGTGTAACTTTAGCCTGACACCTCTTTTGGCAAAGATGGGGAGGACTCTTCCACTTTCTCCCAAAGTGTGCTGTGGTCAAAGAGCGCCAAGGTCGGTTTGGAAAACCGGACTTGTCCTCACCAGGACGCTGAAGTGATCTGGGGGCTGGGGCAGATGCTAGTGGTTGGGTGTGAGTTTGGGGTTGACCCCCTGCTGGCATGGTTTGGACTTGGGAAGAACCCCCAAGGAACAGGGTGGGCTCCGGGGCTGGGGTCCCTGAAGTCCAGGCAGTGCCGGACTGAGGAGGCCACTGAGATAGGCCGAGTGACGCCAGTTGTGAGAGCGGCCAGGCTGCAGGGGGAGTTAGAGGGAAACGCAACCGCGGGATGAGCCTCCTGGGCATCCAGTCCTGGAGGACCCAAGCCACAGGGAGAAGAAAGTGGGAGACAGGGCGAGAAGATTCAGGGCGGCTGGTTTGATGCCCTGAAGGGTCCTTTCCTCTGCGCCATGAGGAACTCACCTGCAATGCGCAGGAGCCCACTGCCCAGTGCCAGGAAGCTGGCCCAGTCCCACCTAAATTTGCCGTGTCCGACAGGGCATGTGCTTCCCCCAGGCTGGGCACCGGGGCTGGGGTGAGGCAGCAGGTGGGAGGCCGGTGCCTGGCTTGAATAGACTGCTCAGAGCCACGGCCACTGGGTCCTCTGTTTTATGGGTGGTTTTACTACACAGATGGGTTGGTTTTAAAGGAGCTCTAAATCATGGCACAGCGAGAGCCCCCACACCCCAGAGCCCTCCAGGAAGCTGTACCTGTGAGTGACTGCAGTATGGGCACAAGTGCGGAAGGAGCGAGGCCCGTCCCCTCTCACTGTGCAGTGGTGATGGACAGGCCAGGGGGAAGGGGGCACCTCTGGCTGGTATGAAGGGCTCTGTGTTCAGATGAGACCCTTCCTCTTGTCCCCTTACCCACCCACCATCCAAGCTGGCAGGTGACGCCTTCCCACGTCCAGTTTACAGCCAGGGTACTGTTCAGTGACCAGCCAGCCCACTGCCACTCCCAGCCACTTGCCCTTCCTCCTCTGGCTCCTGGCGCCATGATGCGCACCTCCCGTCTGCACCCACGCACACCCCATTGGTGCTGAGCTGCCGTGGGCGCACGTCAGGTGAGCGCAGACAGTGGCAGACCCAGCTCACCTCCTTCCCGCAGGACGAGTGCCAAGGCAGCGCTCTTCCCGGAAGGCTTCCAAGCTCCCCCGCACGGCATCCTGCTGAGCCTGTTTCTGGGGTGCGGGGGCAGGCCTTTATGTGGGGAGAGTGTCTGCCCCATCCAGCCCTGGCGCCAGCTCTTCCTGGAGGCCTGTGGCAGTAATGCCAGAGGGAGGCAGCTGGGCTGGGGCAGGAGACGGGGTTGTTTGAAATGGAAGTTGAGTGGGATGGGGCCTCCTTCAGCCACCGCCGTGGCTCTGCTGGGGGCAGATGTGGATCCCTGGCCAGTTTGAATTGGTGCTCACTGGATACCCGCTCCTTAGCTGCCCCGCTGCAAGTGGGCCTTGCTCACTTGGCTCCCAGCCCCCAGGTTCCAGTGTCCTTGGAAACTTGGAGGAGCTCTGGGAAGTGATGGGAAAATAGAGGAAGCCTTCGCCGAGCGCCAAGAATATTTGAGCTGGAATAGAAGATCTGCCCTCTAAGCTACTCGGGCCCTAAGCCCATGCCCTGTAGGCTCCTCTAGTTCGCTGGCCCCTGTGTGGGATGGAAGGCTGCTTCCCAGAATCTTTTTCTGCCCTTGACCTTGAGTTTGGAACTATGTGGCACCAGGACCTTCTCGTCCTTTACTGAGTGTCTTGAGCAAAACGTGTTGTTTCCTTTCCAGTTCTCCCTGGGCCTTTGAGAATAGGGGTGTCGTCAACATTCACTGTCCTCCCTGCTCTCTCTAAAGCCCTGGGGTAAAGGAAGTCCCGTACTCCTTCTGAGGAGTCCTCATGGCAGCTATGACAGCTCAGGGTCCACTTCAGTGCTGGTCGCGAAGGGGCAGAGCCAAGACACAGGTGTCCACCCAGACACAGCGGTGGTCTTCCAGACTTTCCATAGACACCCGTGTCATGTCAAGGAGCAGATGCTGTGCTGTGCCTCAGTTTCCCTAGGTGGCTCTGTCAACAGGTGCTCAAGGTAAAAGATAAAGTAGGGGAAACACAGGAAGAGACCGTGCAGAGAGGCGGCTGGGCAGACCTGAAGAGGCTATCCTGGCCCCTCTTGTTCCCCTCGGCATGGGCCCGCCGCTGCTTCCTAGCAGGCAGGTCAGGCAGCAAAAAGGCAGTTGGCCTCCACCACAACCCAGAGATTGGCTGGGCTGAGGCTGCCTGAGGCCTCCGAGGCCTGCCAGATCCAATAGAGGCTGGGGCCGTCCAGTTCCTGGTTTGCAGGTCAGCGCCTAAGTGGGGAGGTGCAGCTTAGGCCAGGAGGTCGCTGGCCAACCCTCCACCCTCGTCCAGCACCCCCACAGGATCTGATGGCAAGAGGGCCACGCTGGCAGGTAGCCAGTTGCCCTGTTTCTCCTTGATGCCTGCATGGAACCAGTCCTGGTTTCAAACTCCCTGCGAGCCGGGAATGGAGGAGATCCTATGAAAATGATGATATGTGACAATCAGTCACAGCAATTAGTGTTTTGGTTAACAGGCCTTTTTTGTTTTCTCTCACCCAGACAGAATGTCACAAATAAATCCTCTCCTGCATTTGCATATTAATTGGATCGGAGACGTCAAGCATCTTTCATTAAAGAAAATGATCTGCATATTTGGAGACATAAAATAGTTATTTTGATGGGTTTTTTTTTCCCTAAGATCAGGGGGTGGGGGAGGTAGGTGATAGGAGCAGTAGAAATTGAGGTAGAGTGAAGGAAAGCCAGCCAGCCCCTCTGTCTGCAGTTAACCCTGTGCGGTCTGGAGTTGATGGCCCAGCTTGGCCAGAAAGATAATTAGTATGCAAGTAAATCAAGGAGCCAAGGGGCCCCCGGGCACCGGGCAGTTGCCTGAGGTCCAGGAGCCCAGCTTGGCTGCTGTGCAAAAGGGACCCCCGCCAGAGTTACAGGCGAGGAGGCAGACTGTGGGCCCTCTGTGGCCTTGCCCTTAAATCCCTCCCTTCAGAGCCGGCCGTGGCCCCGAGCAGGGCGAACTTCCCTGGGACATTGGGCAGTAGGCAGGGCGTGAGATCAGGTGTCCACCTCGTATCCTGGAGCCCTTGGCTGGGCCCGCGGGTCTCCTGTGCCTGCCTCTTCCCGTGGTCCCTTGGCTAGCCCTCACCCTCCAGCTCCCTCTCTCCCTCCCTCGGCTCACCCACCGGCGTCCACTTCCTCCCCACTCTCTGACCTTGGGCTTCCCTGTGCCCTTCTCATTCTTTGCCAGCCGTCCTCCCTCTCCCCAGATGGAAAGTTTTCTGGGGGCAGCAGAAGCGAAGCCTGGAGTCATTATCACATGTACTCGAAATAACCCAGAAAGCTGCTGGGCCCATATTAGGGCATGCGTCCTGTGGAAAGCCGAGTGAATGTACAGTTTTTGATAGGCAAATGGGACTGCCCAAGTCTTCCCACCTTTCCGTCCAGCCTTCCACACCAGGGCCTTGGTGACTGCTTTAGCCAGCTCTCTGGGCAGGCAGCAGCGGCAGCCTCCTCTGGACGTTTCTGAGCTCCCCCAGGCTCTTTGGGGAGCACGGTGGGGGGCCGGTCAGTGCTCCCAGTCTCTCTGTCATCACTAGCCCCAAAGGCCTGATTCCGAGTACCATACGCTGGTTAGAAAGGCGTGTAGCGATGGCGAGGATGATGATGACGATCACAAGGATGACTGGCACCACGTTTTCCATGCAGAAATGTGTAGACACTGTGCTAAGAGCTTTGCCCTCATCGCCTCCCCAAACCCTCACCACAGCCCTCTGAGTCAGGCACTATCGTTGCATGCATTTTATAGGTAAGGAAATTGAACCTCAGAGAGGCCAGATTACATACCCATCGGTACCCACCACACTTCAGAACTTGCAGCTGGATCCGAGCTCTCTGTGGCCAGGCCGCAGGGCTTCTGGGCAGAGCAGCGGGGACCAGCAGCCGTCTGGCTCCTGGTTTGATCCCAGCTGACTATTCTTTTTGTGCGTGAACACATGGCACCCTGGCGCTGTCAGAGGACCTGTGTGCAGGCTCCGTCTCTCTGCACTGCTGGCCTCTTCACCCCACCAAGAAGACAAGTTTCGCCTCCTCTCAGGGGCTGGGAGCTGCCTCTGGTGGCTTCTGTGGGCCCTTGAACCCGGGAGGTGCCTGTTTGGGCCTGCGGGGATCCCCCATGCTCTTCCTGTGCAGTTTTTGCTTGGAATGTTGAAATGCCCAGTTCCTCTATTCCCATACCCTGCTGCCTCTTCTCTCACTGTGCCAGGCTCTGGGATCCATGGGCTTCAGGACTAGGCAGTACCTAAGGGATGGCCCACTCCCTAGTTGAATTGAGTCATGCATCTGCTCACCTGCACCCCCCTCCCCCATGCCCTGCAGGTGGCCAGCCTCTCCTCATGCTCCAGGTGGACCTGGGTGTCCCTCAAAAACTCATTTGGTGCCACCTTCCCCACAGTGCTAATTCCCAGGGATCCCTTCTCCCAAGCACTCAGATTCCAAATGCATGGCGTGTGCAGCCTTAGGCTGTCACCTTGAACTTCAGGGTCCCTTGTCTTGGGCTACCATCTTCCATGGTGCGTGGGCAGGTTGCAGCTTCCAGGTCTAAAGGGAAGGCAGTGAGGTGTGGCCAGAAGAACTAGGGCTTTTGATTCAAAGAGAAGAGAAACAGCTCGGGAGCTGCGCCCCGAGGCAGACCTCCCTTCTCCGAGCCTCACACTCTTCCCTTACAAGAAAGGGGCAGGGGGCCGGGCGAAGTGGGTCAAGCCTGTAATCCCAGCACTTTGAGAGGCCAAAGCGGGCAGATTGCTTGAGGTCAGGAGTTCGAGACTAGCTTGGCCAACATGATGAAACCCCACCTCCACTAAAAATATAAAACTTAGCTGGGTGTGATGGTGAGTGCCTGTAATCCCAGTTACTCGGGAGGCTGAGGCACAACAATTTCTTGAACTGGGAAAGCAGAGGTTACAGTGAGCCAAGATTGCACCACTGCACTCCAGCCTGGGCAACAGAGCAAGACCCTGTCTCAAAAAAAAAAAAAGGGAAGGAAAAGAAAGGGGCAGGGGCAGGAATTCACTCTGTGGGCAGGAGTCTGCAGAATGATTCAGCTCCTGCAAGTTAAGTGCCCAGTCAAAGGTGCAGGAAAGAGCAGGCTTCTGTGGATGCCAGCAGAAAGGTTGGTGGGGCTGGGTCTGCAGCCAGAACTCCGGCAGGGTCTCCCGAGCTGAGGGATGGAGGCGATGGTGTCCCAGTCACCAGTAGCTCTGCCCAGCCTGTTCCTTTCCCATCCTCTGGCCCTCAGTGACTTTGGCTGCATGTACCTCTGGCAGCGCAGGGCGGGACCGGAAGTGGGGACCTAATGGCCTTCCAATTTGGGGTTCTTGGAGAAGGGGTTAGTGCACCCTCCTTGGGGAGCAGGTGGACAGGCTGGGTGTTTTATGCAGTCTGGGGGAGTCCTGCGGCAGCTGTATCTGTTAAATGCCAAGCCAAGTTGGTTTAATATGATTGTAGCCGCTGCTTTGATAAATCAAAATAATTAAAAATAATAAATTTGATTCCTCAACCAACAGAGCTGTGTGTGGGCCTGGGCTGCCGAGCCAGGGCTAAGGAGGTAGGATCGGGCACGGGGACATGGAGTGGGGAGTGGACAGTGGATGGCCACAGGGTGGAAGGGGAGGCTGCAAACCAGCCGGAGGAGGAGCATCTTTCACTCAGCAGAGCAGATCCCTGCTGGCCACACACCTGGCTGGAGCCCCAGCTGGGCCAGCCCCTGACCCTGTGGCCTTGGGCCATCCTGGTTTCCTCATCTGTCAAATGGGAAGGCAGTTCCGCCCGCCTCCCAGGGCTGTGTGAAGCTGAGCTTTGCTGAGTGTGAGTCTGCTCCATGTTGAATGGCCCCTCAGCCCGTCCCTGCACCCGCTTTGGTGCTGCAGTGACTGGGGCGACCAGGAGTACTCACAGCGTCTGCGCAGCCTTGGAGGCCCACCAGCGTGTCTGGACTCTTCCTCCCAACAGCCCCGTGTTGTCCTAACACAGGATTGTCCTGTTTATGAGGACATCCCCCCACCCCCTGCAGGACGTTTCTATTGATAGCTCGCTCTTCTTCCAGAGTTGGGTCAGGAAGCCCCATGCCACGCCCTGGGACCGACTCCCTGCTCAGGGTGCTGGCAGCTTGGACCTGGGTGGGGGGGGAGTTGGCAAGGGTTTTCCATCCCGTCCCCTGTCCCCCGCCCCCCATCCACATCCTCAGGAGCCGTATTTGGTGTCTGATCCCAAAGTGTCTGAGCAGCTGGAAATCTGAACTGGGGGGAGGGGGCAGGGGAGGGAGGGACAGAGTGTCTGTCTCTTTAAATGCACTTTGTGTCAGTGCGATAAGGAATTTGATGGCTTTATCAGAAATACCAAAGCTTTATTTAGCAGGGTGAGGCTCACACCACTCAGCTCCACACAATCTGCTGATAAATAGCAAAAAAGAAAAGAAAAAAAAAAACAACTCACCAACACCCCCGCATAGCAAGGCAGGAAAGATGCAGCGGACAGAAAGGCAGGGAAGCCAGGTGGGAAGTTTGGGGGAACTGGGAGCTGCCGGGGGTGGGGATGGGGTGAGTGGGTTCAGGAGGAACTGCAGGGGCTTTCTGGAAAATGCTAACAGGCAGGCATTTGTAGATTTTTCTGTCATTAGATAAAAATACTATAATGATTTTGATTCTTGCAGAGAAAGGGCTTGTTAAGGAGACGCGCCCTCCCCAGTGTCATCCTCTGTCCCTTCGGCTCCTGCCCCCCCCAGCAGCCCAGCCCATCCGAATCTCTCTAGGGGAACTCTGAGGCCCAGCCCTCCGCTAGGTGCATGCCCTGGTGCCCTGGTTGGCTGTGCTGGTGAAGGCAGGGGCAGCCTTGGGATAGGGAGAGAAGTTTGGCCAAACGTAGAAGAGACTGCCAGGGAGAGAGAGCTGCCTCCCTTTGCAACTCCGAGAAAGGAGCCCCCACTCCGTACAATGTGGCTAAGAAGCTGGAGAAGGGAAGGCTTGAGAAAGCCTTTGGAGGACAGGACTGACTCCATGCTTGGGGCTGGCTCTAAGCCCAGGGCGGTGGCCTGGCCCTGCCCACCTGTAGCATTCCAGGACTTTCTGTGCTTCCTGCCATTGGGCAGCTCTTGGGGCGCCCCTCCAGGCCTGGCCAGTCCAGATTTTTTTGTGCTGTCTAGAGGGTCCGCAGAACAGCAGACCACCCCTTCTGTGTGCTCTTCCTCCTCTTACCCTTCCCTTCGGTCTGGCTTTATGCTCAGCGCACAGGCTTGAGTGCAGCTGCCCTCGGTATCCCCCTAGATGGTCCATACAGCTCCCTCTGCCCACTGCTCCCCATGAATCTTTTGCTGTGAGCAAGCCAGATTTAAGCCAGGGTCCCCACCCATGCCTCTCTGCATGTGCCTCTTCTAGCCGGTTCGTGCATGTGACTTCTCTGGAAACAGGCAGGTATCAGCGCTCCGAGAGCCATGTGGTTGGGAAGTGGACTGGGTGCCGTGGGGAGTGGGCCAGATGCCTTGGGGAGTGGGTTGGGCACCGTGGGGAGTGGGCTGGGCGCTGTGGGGAGTGGGTTGGGTGCCGTGGGGAGTGGATTGGGCGCCGTAGGGAGTGAGCTGGATGCCGTGGGGAGTGGGTTGGGTGCCGTGGGGAGTGGGCTGGGTGCTGTGGGGAGTGGAGGAGGCATCTCTGCTGCCTCCCTCTCTCCAGCTGCTCTCAGGCTCCTTGCCCCTTCTTAATGGCCCCACAGTGCAGCAGAGCCAACGGCGTGGGGTCCTCACCTCTGGCCCGCGTAGCCCAGGGACAGGGCTGCTTCTACCATCTTCGACAGGAGTCACCTCTTGGTGACTTGCAGAGTTGGTTGAGGAAGAGAGCTTTCTGCTCACAAACACGGCTGAGGGGCCAAAGCTTCCCAGGGCCCACGAGCTGAGCCCTCAAGCAGTGTGGAAGTAGGTGAGGCCAGAGGACGCTTCGGGGCAGTTATGGGGGTCCAGAGTTGGGCCAAGTGGAGGCCAGGGTGGGTGACTCAGAGAGTAACTCTGGACTGGGCACCCAGTCCCTGGCGCCAAGGAGGGATGGAGCCAGAGTGCTCCCTGAAGTCGGCTCACAGAAGCTGGACCAAGGTTAGGCCCCGCCAGCCAAGTGCCTGCAGCAGGTGGGCCTCCTAGGAACTCCTCAGCTTTAACAGGACTAGCCCGGCTGCTTGGGGAGGGCCAGCACCGGGCTGGGTGGACACAAGGCAGCTCCGAGGAGAGGATGGGGGCTGGGCCGGCCAGGGAAGGGGCAGAGGGTGGAGGAAACTGCAGAAAGGCCGAGGCCGGGAGACAGACAGGGGGAATAAATGGAAGTGACAGGGTCAGGCCAGACCTTTGTCCTGCAGCCTGATTAGAGAGTCTGCCCTGGATTTCTGAAACTTTGGGACGTTGTCGGACAAACTGGAGCTTAATTCTGTCAGAGCGCTGGGGAGATTAGAATTGACATCCTGGGAGCACATTCCTGGCTGGGCAGAAATCCAGCCCCCGCTGGGAAAAACCTGTGAAAGCATGGCCAGCCCAGGGGTGGCGGCAGGGGGTGCCCGTCAGCACCAGTGGCCACTCCAGCATCATGGGCCGGAGCCAGGAGCGCAGGGAGGGCAGGTCGTTGGAAGGCTCCAGCCTTTGGAAGGCGTGGGGGCTCCGCAGAGCCACCACTGAGTCTGAGTTCCAGTTCTGTGCCTCGTCCTGGCTGTGCTGCCTTGGGCAGAGAGCTTACATTTCTGTCTTTCTTTTTTGACATGGAGTCTTGTTCTTCCCGTTTCTCTTTCTTTCTTTCTTTCTTTCTTTCTTTTTTTCTTTCTTTCTTTCTTTTTCTTTCTTTCTTTCTTTCTCTTTCTTTTTTTTCAGATGGAGTTTTGCTCTGTCACCCAGGCTGGAGTGCAGTGGCATGATCTCGGCTCACTGAAATCTCCACCTCCCGGGTTCCAGCAATTCTGCCTCAGCCTCCCAAGTAGCTGGGATTAGAGGCACACACCACTATGCCCAACCAATTTTTGTATTTTTAGTAGAGACGGGGTTTCACTTTGTTGGTCAGGCTGGCCTCAAACTCCTGACCTCAGAAGATCCACCTGACGCAGCCTCCCAAAGTGCTGGGGTTACAGGTGTGAGCCAGAAGGCCCTGCCGGGTTGGCACTGCTGGCCTGCCCTGCGCCAGAGAGCTCTACAAGGGGAACCTTCTCTGTCTTCCGGCAGGCCAGCAAGTGCTTGAGTTTCTTAACCTTCATTTTCTCATATGTAAAATGGGACAGTCTGCCTCTGGACCTACTGGATTTTCCTTTCCTTTGAAGTTGAAGGCATAACCCTGGGAAGCCAAGAGGGATGGGTCAGACGGCGGTACAGCTCCAGAGCCAGGGCCTGCCGGAAGACAGAGAAGGTTCCCCTTGCAGAGTTCTCTGGCGTAGGGCAGGCCAGCAGTGCCAACCCGGCAGGGCCTTCTGGCTCAAGCATGTGGGAAGTGGCTGTCCCCACACCATGTGGTCCTCCCATCAGCCACCTGTCCTTGTCAAGCCTGGAGAAGCCCAGCAGGGGACTCCGAAAGGGGTTCGGCCCTCTGTAAGAGCTCCCAGAAAACCCCCACCCAAACGAAGAGAGCCAAGGGAAACAGACGGAGGCCTGCCTTCCGGGAGCTTCCAGTCCAGGATGGCCAGCCTTAGACTCAGAGATGGGGTTAGAGGACCACGGTGACGACCAAGCGCCACAGCCCCAAACCAGGCTGTTTCCGGAAGAACAGAGTACCCTTCCCCACATCCCTCCCGACTCTAATGACTCTTAAATAGTGGTAAATATTTTGGCTAATGCAGGCTCTCGTGGCAGAGAGCAAAGCTGTCTGCAGTTCAGGACCTACAAATTATTTATTAAAGGTTTGAGATGCGGTGCAATTATGTGGAAAGAACCCAAAAAATTAAATAAATAAGTAACAAAATAAATAAATAACAGCCCCACTGGCCTCTTGAAGGCTTGGGAGCTGCACATGATTGCCGTCTTGATGAAATCCCCCCGGATGTAATGAGCTGATTTTCTGCTGTTAATATTGCATCTGCTGATGAAGGATTCGTTAGGATAATGGAACGAAGCTAAAATATAAATGACTCCCTGTCAAGAAGCAGCTTTTGTTTGTTGATCTCCTGACAGTTCCTGGGCCAAGGCAGGGGTTTCTGTGCGCACATGCATTCTGGAACAGGCAGGAGGGCGGGGGGCGGGAGCTTGGGGGGTTGCCCCGTGAGCCTGGCCCCCCGGTTATTGCAGGCTTTCCCTTCGAGGTGGGACTCCTTGACCTTGGGAAGCCCTGGAGCCCTCCAGAGGGGCACTGGTTGCAATGAGATGCTGAGCGGCAGCAGAAGTGATCTGGGGAGCACGGCGGGGAGGTGGATTGGCTGGTCCGAGTGTGTTGGGATCCACACAGGAGAACAGGCGCTCTGTGTGTGCTGGGAGCGGCAGCCTGCAGGGGTGCAGAATCACAGGCACTTGAGCGAGGGCTCCTAAGGGGAGGTCCCTTCACTGCAGCCGTCCTAGGCTTCCCGCCTCATCCTCTCCCTGCGTGATCACAGAGCACATCTTATGGAAGCCTGGGAGCCCCCTTCGGGCAGTGGCTTCCCAATCAGACATAGAGGGAAAGAGGACCCATTTGAAGTCACCATGTCTCACACCAACCCCCACCCCAGCCCCACCCAGGCTTGGCTTGCCCAGCACCTGCCCTGAGCTGCCACATGGGGACGAATTCCTTCTCTCCCTAGCACTTGCTTTTTTTAAAAAGCAGCATCATTTTATTTTACTTTATGATGGTGAAATGCATATACCACAAAATACACCATTGTGATCATTTTATTTTTTTTTATTTTTTCTTTATTGTTTTATTTTTGAGACAGAGTCTTGCTCTTGTCACCCAGACTGGAGTGCAATGACGCAATTATGGCTGGTTGCAACCTCCACCTCCCGGGTTCAAGTGATTCTCCTGCCTCAGCCTCCTGAGTAGCTGAGATTACAGGCACCTGCCACCACGACCGGCTAATTTTTGTGGTGGTTTTTTTTTTTTTTTTTTTTTTTGAGATGGAGTCTTGCTCTGTCACCAGGCTGGAGTGCAGTGGCACAGTCTTGGCTCACTGCAACCTCTGACTCCCTGGTTCAAGTG
Source organism: Cacajao melanocephalus (assembly GCA_963573385.1). Lineage (NCBI taxonomy): Eukaryota > Metazoa > Chordata > Mammalia > Primates > Pitheciidae > Cacajao > Cacajao melanocephalus. The sequence goes on from CAUYLG010055431.1 coordinate 134,442, forward strand.
ATTTTCCTGCCTCAGCCTCCCGAGTAGCTGGGATTACAGGCATGTGCCACCACGTCCAGCTAATTTTTGTATCTTTAGTAGAGACAGAGTTTCACTATGTTGGCCAGGATGGTCTCAATCTCCTGACCTCATGATCCACCTGCCTCAGCCTCCCAAAGTGCTGGGATTACAGGCGTGAGCCACGACACCCAGCCTGTAACCATTTTAAACTGTACAAATCAGTGGCATCAAGCACATGTGCAGAGTTGCACAGCTATTAAGCTCGTTCCAGAACTTTCTCATGGCTCCAGACAGAAACCCTGAGCCCCTCAAGCAGTCCTTTCCCACTGTCCCCTTCCCCAGCCCCTGGCAGCCACGGCTTTCTGTCTCTATGGATTGGCCTGTCCCAGATACTTCACATTATTGGAATCATGCAACTTGTGGCCTTTTGTGTCTATCTGGCTCCTTTCTCGCTCAAAATGGTGTTTTCCAGGTGCATCCATATTGCAGCCCACATCAGAACCTCACTCCTTTTTTATAGCTGAATACTATTCCATAGTATGGGCTGGGTGCGGTGGCTCATGCTTGTAATCCCAGCACTTTGGGAGGCCGAGGTGGGCAGATCACCTGAGGTTGGGAGTTCGAGACCAGCCTGACCAACATGGAGAAACCCTGTCTCTACTAAAAATTCAAAATTAGCCAGGTGTGGTGATACATGCCTGTAATCCCAGCTACTTGGGAGGCTGAGGCAGGAGAATTGCTTAAACCCAGGAGGCGGAAGTTACAGTGAGCCGAGATCACACCACAGCACTCCGGCCTGGGCAACAAGAGCGAAACTCTGTCTCAAAAAAAAAAAAAATTCCATAGTGTGAACAGACTCCACATTGTTTATTCACTCCTTGGTTGATGGACACTTGAATTGTATCTACCATCTGCCTACTGTGAGTAGTGCTGCTATGAACATTCATGTACAAGTGTTTTTTGAATACCTGTTTTCCATTTTTTCTGGCATATGCCTGGGAATAGAATTGCACCATCTCTCCAACTTCTTAAAGGCAGGGACCCTGGAAACTAATAAGAGGTCATATTTACTAAGCACTTACTATGTGCCAGTATTTCACTGTGCTAACCATTATTTCAGTGAGTCCTCAACAGCCCAGGAATGGAAGCTCATGAGGGTTGAGTCTTTGGTTTGCCAATGTTCTCTAGGTCTAGGACAAGTATCTAATAGCATATAGTAGGTGCTCAAGAAATAAGAAATAAACTTCCTTCAAGATAGGTACTCATGTACCCCCACTTTTCAATTGAAGAAGCTGGGGCGTGGAGAGGTTAAGCAGCCTGCGTACCCAATTCCATGGCAGGAGGCAGCAGAGACAGGATTCAAACCTGACTCTCGCCAACTCAGCTTTTGTATGCTGTCTTTTTTTTTTTTTTTCTCTCCCCCAAGATGGAGTCTCACGTTGTTGCCCAGGCTGGAGTGCAGCTGCATGATCTCGGCCCACTGAAACCTCTGCCTCCCAGGTTCAAGCGATTCTCATGCCTCAACCTCCCAAGTAGCTGGGATTATAGGCGCGCACCAGCAAGCCCGGCTAATTTTTATATTTTTAGTAGAGACAGGGTTTCACCATGTTGGCCAGGCTGGTCTCGAACTCCTGACCTCAGGTTATCTTTTGGCCTCCCAAAGTGCTCGGATTACAGGCGTGAGCCACCACGCCCGGCCGCCCTTTTGTAAGCTGTCTTGTCTTCTCTTCCTCGTGCCTGGCACAGCGTCATGCACACAGTATGTGCTCAGCGAGCACCTGACGATCTTGCTGTGGAGCAGGGACAAGAAAGATCGAGGTCACTTTACCTGGCACAGGGGCTGGGGAAGGCCGGGAGCAGGTGTTGTCTTTCTGTGCATCTGTGGGCGACATGCCTGTCTGTTAAGAGGGGGCACTGCCTACCAACGCTGAGCCCTGCACTGGCAGAGCCTGGAGTGGGCACTGCTAAGCACCCTCCCAGCACCTGGGAAAATCTGGCTGACTCCTTGGGCAGAACCACTCCTTACCTTGGACTTCAAGGCCCTTAGAGAAAAGGAGCACAAACTAGGCCACCAACTTGGACCCTTCCTCCTGGAGAGACCAGGAGTCCTGCCCAATCTTCTTGGGCAGGGCCACTGGGAAACAAGGGGGTTGCTTCCTCCTGAGGCGGTCTCAGGAGGGGTGGGGAGGCCAGCTCTTCTCCTGGAGCCTTGAGAGAGTCAGACAGGGCCTCGAACTCACCATTGAAGTCCCTGGCCAGGCATGGCCACCACACAGGGCAGCATCCCTTGAAGGACTCCAGGGCCTGACCGCAGAGGGTCCTGGGCAGGCAAGGGCAGGCCGGAAGCTGGCGCTGAGCCAACCTCAGGGTGGAGGTCAAGTTGATGTCTCCTGCTTTTTAAAAATTACTATGATTAAAAACATTTCTTAAGACAGGGTTTGCGAGAGCAAGGTGGGAAAACCCTTTTCCTGCCCCCAAAGAACAAGGGCCCTTCCTCTTGACCCTATTGTAGATTTCTCAGGATTCTGGCCCAATTCCAACCAAGACTGTGCTTGGAAAGAGCTCAGAGCCAATCCAGAGGCCGCTGTGACTCTGGGGGCTGGACAGCCACCCCCACCGCCCCTCCCTGCCTCCGGGCCGGGCTTCTTTCCCGAGGCCTCTGTCTCCATCGGGCACCTGCTGGCCTGTGCGGCCCTCGGCCCCCTCATTGTCCTGCTAACCACTGTGTAAAAGTTCCGGGCTTCCTCTGACCTTTCCGTTTTGCCTGGTTATGCTGGGGGTCCCCCGGTGCGCACCCCCTGGCAGGCAGCCTCACCCCGGGGACTGCTCGGCCCCTGCGCTGGGCCTTCCTCTCCCCAGCCGTCCTCCCACTGCACCTTCTGTTGGCTCTTTCTTTTCTCCTCTCTTTCTCTCCCTCTCTCTCTCTCTCCCCCTCTCTTTCTTTTTCACTCTTTTAACATGGTTTTCCTAAAAAGTTTTTTAATCAATCAAATTTGAGGCAGAAAATAGGTTTTGTCACGCCTGGTCCCGGGGTGGTGTGACTCTCACTCAGGCTCCCGACAGCTCCTCAATGCAGGAAGGAGGCCAAACAGAATATTTCTCGGGGAAAGTGCCCGTTTCCATGACGCTGCCCCTGTTGTCTGCACCCCCCGCCCCACGCTGCCGGGCCGACAGGGCCCCAGCCCCTGTGAAAGGGCTCAGCCAGGGAGAGGCTGTGCATGAGGATGGGGCCGGGGGCAGGGGGAAGGAGACAGCCATGGCATGGGGGGGTGGATGGGCAGCCTGACAGCTGCCTCGAGCCCCCATGGCCCGGGAGGCCTGGGGAGCAGGTAGGAGTGCCGGCCGGCAGAGGAGCCTGGCCTGTGCCTCATAAATATGGAGCTGGGCAGCTGTGGGTGAGAGGCTCCAAAGCCAAGTCCTGGGCTGGTGGCGGCTCCAGCCAGAGGGAACCGCAGATGGATGATGCCCCTTCAGGTCCTGGTATGCCGGCCCCTGCCGCTTCTCCGCCCTTCGCTCTCCCGTGTCCCGTCTCTCCTGGCATTCCCTCCGCCCCTTGCCCATGGCCAACCCCTCTCCTCCATCCCTTGCTTCCTTCCTGCCCTCCCCCGACCCTGGCACCCCTTGGGCCTCTGGTCCTCCCAGCGCCCAGCCCAGGTTGGCCCCACTCCGAGCTCCCTGCAGGCCCCCGGGTCTTCCCTCTCCAGCCCACCTTCCCTCTTCCTCCTTCCCCTCTCGGTCTTTCACCCTCTCCTCTCCTCCACTTCTCGCTCTCTTTTATAATTAATGATTAGTTTTAATTGGTTTGCTTAGGCAGCCTGACAGCAAATTAACAGAAGCCAGCCCAGGGCTGCCGGCTCGGGGAGAGACCACTGGCTTCAGAACCGGCCAGGGAAAGGGTCGCACAAGGCTGCCTGCCCCCAGGCTCACTCACTCGGAGGGAGCTCCGGGCCTCACCTGGGCAGGTGCAGCTGCCAATAGGAAGAAGGCGGCAGGGAGTCTGCCAACTTGCTCTGTACTTTTGTTTTTCTCCTCCTCCTCACACCCCTTCTGTGCTCTTCTTCTTACCCAAGACATGGCTGGTGTCTTCAGAGATTAGGGGTGGGTAAAAGGTGGGCAGGGCCACTGCCCTTAGTTTGGGGCAGGGTTTGCGTTTGGTATCACTCATCCTCACTTGTGCAGTGGGCTGGCGGGGTGAGCGGCCTGATGTCTCTGGGGCCAAGATCCTGCTTTTTCACATGGACAGAAGGAAGGAGGTCAGAAGGCTGTTGTCACTCAGCTGCCAGCCAGCCGTCAGCCACACAGCCTGGAAGCACCAGGACCCAGTTCTGTTTCTGATTTGCCAGCTACCTCTGGACAGAATGTGGAACCTTTGGGTCCTCAGTGTTCTGGCCGGAGTACTTAGGATTAGGAACATTAGATGGACGGACGCACAGACAGACGGACGGATGGATGGATGGACAGCTGGCAGGCAGTGGGCATGTTGGCATGACTTAGGCACTTTCTGCCATGATTCCTGAGCACACAGCTTTTTTTTTTTTTCTTAGCCTGGAAGCATTTCCCTTCACTCCAGCCCCACTGAGTGTAGGGCCCCTGCTGTCCTCTGGGTTTCCCCAATGCTGTGCCTCTCCCCTGGCCTGGGAGAGTCCTTTCTTCACTACGTCAGCTACCAGGTCCCAGATGTGCTGACTACTCACTCACATGGGCCACTCACTCACAAAGCAGACATCGGGGACAGTGACAGGCAGAGAGACAAGAAAAGATGGCCGGGGAAGGAGACCAAGATGAACTCTCGGCTACTTCTTAGGCGCCCACGGGGGTCCCAGAATGCCAGCGTCCCAGTTCCTTCCCAGGGACAGCCTCCCTGCTCCCATCACCCGGGATGCCTGGACGGGGCAGGTGGGGTCCAGGACCCCGTGTGCATCCTGGTCCCCGTTCGTACGCATCTCGGCCCTCCCCTCCCTCCTCCACCCCCGACCAACTCCTGGAAAGTTTCCTCCCTGATTGTTCTGTGTGATCAGATCTGCAAGTTGCTCTCTAAGCTTCTTGTCACATTTTGACTTAATGAAGTGCAACTGCTGAGGGATTTGGGTTCAGCGCTCCGGTCTCCTGCGTTCCCTTGTTGTCAGAAAACAGGGGTGGTTGGGGACGGCAACACCGCGCTGCAAGTCGTTATCATTCCGGTCAGTCTGTTTAACACAAAATTAAACAAAGAACTAATTAGTGCCTCATGAATTAATAAATGCACAGTTGCCAGGGAGGATGGGAGGGGAGAGAAAGGTGGTGGAAGGGAGATACCGGAGTTGTGGAGTTGGGGGGCTTTGGGGGTCCACAGGAGGCTGACCGGGGCACGCTGAGAGATCTCACACAGGAGTGCATGGGACGGACGGGACGGAGAGGATGACACCCCAGCCAGGGCCCTGGGCTGACCGGCCGGGACTCGAGCTCGGATGGCCGACCCCACCTGGCGCCTGGCAGTGGAGGCCTGGGGTTCTCCATCCCGACCCCCTGCGACCCTCCCTGCCGGTGTCCTCCTCTGTCCTCTCCTGGCCAGCTCTTTCCCTTTTCCTTGTTCCCCCTTTGCACGGCTCTTCGTTGTCTCTACCGCCCCATCTCAGGGGTCCGCCTAGTGCTCTGCAGACCCCCAGCCTCTCATCGTCTGGATGAGATGGGCATCAGAGGCCCATGGGGCAGCGCTTCCCAACCACTGGATGCCCACTGGCCCACAGCCCTCCCAGAGCCCTGCATCTGGCAGGGTAGGCTCCACCCTGGTGGGCACCCTGTGCCCGGGCAGCCCAACACAAGCGGCGAAAGCTGGTGGAGAGCTGAGACCTCCTTAAGAGAACGTGTCAAGTACAATTAGCATTATCTGTCTAAATATGTCCTGGGAACCGGAGAGCGGGCAGTGGGACTGGGTGGCATTCCGGGAGCCCTCAACAAGGTCACCTCATCTCCCGCAATCCCCCCAATCTGATTTGGGGATTACATAGCCTAAGGAAATTGGTGTTATTCCTCTTGCATCATTGATAAGCCACAAATGAGGGAGGGGGAGAAGAAAACGTAACAGACAGACAGCCTTCCCCAAGCCTGGGGAGGGTTCCAAGGTCTGCAGGGGCAGGGCCTGGCCAGCAGGCAGGGAGGCTCCCTGGGTTTTCTCTCCATGTACACAGAGGCTGTCCCTTTGAAACTGGCTCCCCAAACTCATTCCCTGGGCAGGAGGGCCCCTCCCAGCACCCTGGGCTGGGCCATGTGTCAGATAAAGGCCTCTGAGTTGTCGGACCATCGTCTCTCTCCTTGCGTAGTCTCTGGATGTGGGTTGTGGTGACTCATGGGTAGGACCCCAGGGTGGAAGATGCTGTTGGCAGCCTGCTCCCGGGGCGTGGAGACTTCCTGGTGCCTTGGCCCCTGGCCCACCCTTGCCCCTCTGTCACCAACTTGCTAGAGAGAACAGTTTGGCATCTGTCATTTTTATGTTCCGGGGCCCCGGGGAAGAGAGTAAAGGAGCAGTTGCTGCTGTATTCTGTCACTGTCCCCAGGCATCCCTGCTAGGCTGCTGCAGCTCCACAAGGCCATGTCACCAGCACCCCCACCCCGGCTTCCTCCACCAGCACCCCCCACCTTCTCCACCAGCACCCCGACTCCAGCTTCCTCCACCAGCACCCCCCCACCACCTCCTCCACCAGCACCCCCCCACCATGTCCACCAGCACCCCCCCGCCTCCTCCACCAGCACCCCCACCCCAGCCTCCTCCACAAGCGCCCCACCTGGCCTCCTCCACCAGCACCCCCACCCCCATCCCGGCCTCCTTTTCCAGTGCCCCTGCTCAGGCCTCTCTTCTCCGCCTGGCTAGGGGGGTCCTGAGGACCACATTTCCCCTGCAGTCAGCTCCTACCGGGTTCTGACACTTTCTCAAAACTGTGGTTGCCATGTACCTGAATGGGCCAAATCAGAGCCCAGCTGGCATGCCTGAGTTTCTGGCCCTCTTGGCTGGCCCTGGAGCATCAGCCCCTCAGCCATGTGGGCAGGGAGCCCTTGGGTGCACAGGAGGGATGGAGGGCATGCACTGGGGAGTCGTGGGCTTGGAAAGGCTAACTGGGCTCCTCTCTCTGCCTCCCCAGGATGAAGTGACACCCCCAGGTACATCCCAGGAGGCTCTAGGACCCGCTACGAGGTAAGGCCTGAGCCCCTCCCTGAGCCTTACATCCCCTCCCCTACTGGTGACCACTCACCCAATGCACATGTCACCCTGGGTGGGTCAGTCCTGCAGAGCACCCAGGGGAAGAGGAGAAGTGGAGATGGGGAACAGCAGCCACCCTACCTGTTCTGCCCTGGTGGGAAAAGATGCCCTCCTGCCAGGAGGAGCTCCTCGGTTTGGCTTGTAGGCTGGAAATGGTCTGGGGACATGTGGATTGCAGACTTTAGGCAAGGAATGTGCTCAGGGCATTCAGGGCTGCACCATGTGCTGGTTAAAGGCCTCCACGTTGGCGGACCAGCGTGGGACAGCAGGGGACCTGTGGTGGCTGGGCTCAGGGTCCCAGCCTGCGGTGCCCACTCTCACAGTGCCATCGCCTCCATGGCGGTGGCTGGCTGTGTCTGGAAGCATTGCCCAGGCTCTGCTTCAAGAATCGCATGGACTTGAAGGCCCCAGAACCCAGGTCCTGCCTTCTTTCCTCAGAGGCTGTGCCGCCCCCAGCGGCTTCCTCCATTCTCCCTAAGAGGCTGGCAGGAAGAAGGCCATGGCCGAGGCCAGGACAGGCTGCCATGCCCTGCCCTGCCCTTCCCCAGGCCCAGGGCTCCCCCGGAGTCCAGGCACTCGGGGCTGCCCCAGCTCGGCCCAGCCTTCATGGGCTGTCAGTCCCCCGGTTGGTGGCACGAGAAACCGAGGGGCCACCGGGCCTCGGGCCCCAGGCAGTGCCGTGTCAGAGGTGACCGGTGGAACGCCAGTGTTATGTAAATAGCGGGGCCTGCCCGGCGGGCGAGCTGGCGGGCTGCAGCCATCCATCATCCCTGCTCGGCAGGGCGGGGGACAGACACGGCACCGTGAGCCTGGCTCCAAACCTGTTTGTTTTCCCTTTGTCTCTCGAGTTTCGGGGCCCCGGCTGCGACCAACCGGCTTTGGGTTTTGTCCTACCGGCCCCCTCCCCCCAAGGAGGACGGGGAAGGGAGGAGATTCGCCAGCTCCCACCGCGGCTTCCCTTTCGGACTTCAAAGGCTCCCCCAGCATTGTCTGCGCTGGCGGGCAGTGGCCCTGAAAACGTGATCAGAGGCGGCCCGGTGTAGGGCAGGCCCGGCCCTTGCCCTGCGCTCTCGCTGGGGCCTGTGGATTCCTCCCTTTGCTGCCAGCACCACCCTGGTTACAGCTCTGTCCTGGGTCCTCTCGCCTTTCTCTCCCTGGTGCCCCTTCTGGCTCCCTTCTGGCCACTCCCGCCCTCCTCTTAGCCATGGCCTCACCCCTGTCTCAGGGAATTGGGAGTTCTAGAATCTTCAGAGCTGCGAGCCTCCACGCCTTCACATGGTCCACGAGGATCTGAGTGCCGTGGAAGGCTCCTCAGGATGCACAGAGCTGGGACCAGTTCCTGGATATTGGCTTCCCACGTGCGCCTTGTTCTCTGTCCCTTTTCTCTACCCTCTGATCATGAGAACTTTGCTTCCTCTACAGACCTCTGCCCATGAGGTCCAGACAGGATAGATACCTCCATCCCCAGGCAGCAGGGTGAAGTCAGACATTCTGTGTCCTGAAAGCCAGCCCCAGGTGCTTCCATTCTCTGGAGCAGCACTTGGCAGATGGGCCACCTTTGACCCACAGCCTGCTTTTATAAATAAAGTTTTATTGGAACATAGCCACGCCTATTTGTTCAGGTATTACCTATGGCTGCTTTCACTCTACACTTGCAGACAGAGTTGAGTGCTACAGCGGAAGTCTCTGCTTGGCCCGCAAAACCTAAAAGAGGAATAGTTTTCTCTCTGGCCCTTTATGGAAAAAGTTTGCCAGCCCCTGCTCAAGAGGTTCTAGCTCCTGCACTTTGCTCTCTCTCTTTTTAGTGGTGAAATATACATGATAGGAAATTTACCATTGTGGCCATGCTGGTGTACAGTTCGCTGGCCCTAAGTGCAGCCCTGATGCCGTCACACCCATCATTCTGTGCTGCGCACGTGTCTTCATCAGGACTGCTGTGAGGGGCCCAGCACATGTGTCTGGGAGCCCTGTGCTGGGGTTGCAGGGCTGCCTACAGTCCTGGTCTGTCTGGGGGGCTCCCTCCCCCTGCTCTGCTAGGGCCTCCTTCTGCTCCCACCTGCTTCCCACCTGCCTCGAAGTCCCAGCTCTTCCTCCCCTCTGCAGCCCCTGCTTCCTCAGAGCTCTTGCCCCACTGGCATCCCCAGAGCCCTGTAGCCTTTAGTAGGTTCTCTCACCTCAGATCCACAGCTTCCTCTTTTTTTTTTTTTTTTTTTTTTTTAGATATTCGAGTCTCACTCTGTCACCCAGGCTGGAGTGCAATGGCACAATATCGTCTCACTGCAACCTCTGCCGCCCAGGTTAAAGCAATCCTCCTGCCTCAGCCTCCAGAGTAGCTAGGTCTAACTACAGGTGCACACCACCACACCCAGCTAATTTTTTATATTTTTAGTAGAGATGGGGTTTCACCATATTGACCAAACTGGTCTTGAACTCCTGACTTCGTGATCCACCTGCCTCAGCCTCCCAAAGTGCTGGGATTACAGGTGTGAGTCACCACGCCCAGCCCTCACAGCTTCCTCTTTTGTAAGGGGAGAAGAATATCGACTTTGCAGGGTTGTTGGGACAAGTGAGTGAGTTGTTGTGGCTGAAAGTGGCTCGCCTGGTACCCACCAGGTAGTATGTGCTTGAGTTTCCACCTGCCGGAGGCAACAAACATCTCTGGGCAGATTCCACGGAGCTCCCTACCCTCTGCCCTGGTGGCCTCAGAGTCTGACCCCATGGAGAATGGCAGGCTCCCGATTCCAGGGAGCACCTTGGGAAAAAAAATGCCCCATGGGTAGTGGACTGGCAGGCCTGGGTCTTCCGTTTCTGTGGCAGGGCCCTGGGAAGCAGCATAACCTCTGAGTGCCAGTTTCTCAATCTGTAAACTCCAGAGCCCTGCCCACGTGCTCTCTGCTTCCCAGGCTTGTGGCAAGGAGGAGCTGGGATGCCTGGGAGAAGCTGTGCAGGCTGTGTTGGGAGCTGCTGAGGGGCAAGCAGGCCGAGGGAGGAGTCCAGGTCTGAGCCTGGGCCTATCCGTGGCGGGTGGGAACCAGGCTGCAGTCTGGCTGAGAAGGCCCTGGGGGTTACACAGTGGCACTGGCTCTGTCCAGGATCAGGGACCAAGGCCGCCCTGGCCCCGTTCTACTGCTGTGGGCTAAGGTTGGAATCAGGCTCCAAGCCCGAGAGGAAAGGCTGGCAGGGAGTGGGCAAGGAGACGGGAACTGCGGCCTGAGACGGAGCTGCGCCCGCAGCCAGAGGCCTGAGACGGAGCTGCGCCCGCAGCCAGAGGTCTGAGACGGAGCTGCGCCTGCAGAGTCTGCTGGCGGTCCTCTCCTGCTGGGTCTGCTGCCGTCTCTCTTGCCGTCCTCTTTTCGAGGGCTCCTGGCCTTTTGTCCATCTCTCTTTCCCCTCCAGGCCTCCTCTCTGCATCCCTCTAGTTCCTCGTCCTCCTTGCCTTCCCACCACCCATAGCACCCCCGCAATTCCATGGCTCTCTCTCTCTCCCTCTCTCCTTTTCATCTACTCGGAAGGCTTTACTTTACTTCCTTGTCACCCTAATTGATTGCATTAACCTTTCAGTGTATTGGATTTCCCCGGCATCGTGCAGAGAGCCCTGTGCAATATGCTTATAATCTAAGCCATAATGGACATTTTGCAGTCAACAAGCCCCTTCTCCCATCGGCCCCGTTGACATCTCTCTTGCCCAGGCCACCGTGGCCACTGCCCCCGCTGGCAGGGGTAGGGCTGGGAGGAGGCAGACACGAACCTGGACCCGCGGTTGGGGTTCTTGGCCTCCCTCTCCTCCCAGCGCCGCCGACAGCCCCACATCTCCCTTTGCAAGCTCCCTGGCCGGGGTCATTGCCAGGCTTCTGGTCTTCGTGAGTCCTCGTGGCTTGGCCTTCTGCCCTTGGGACTCTCTGTCTAGCAAGTGGCTGATGGGGCCAGCTTGGATTTCATGGGTGAGAGTCCCCCATTCCATCCAGATGGTTCTCAAAGCAAATTGTTCCTCCTTCACTAGCCCAGGAGGTTTTGGGGGAAGATGACAGTGGCCACTTCAGGGGGCAGGTGGTGGCTAGGAGGAGGAGTCTGAGATCTCTGACCTTAACTGGGCTCTGAGCCAGCAGGAGGCCTCTGTGGACCTTCTGGAAGCTGGGCCAGCTCCTGGAAAGGGTGCAGGTGCATAGGGCAGACGAAAATAGGGGATCTGCTGAAGCCAAGGCAAGAGAGAGATAAAGACCCTGCCAGAGCTGGCCAGGGGTGAGCAAGGCAGCAGTGGCTCCTCCCAGCAGACGAGGAAGCTGGCACATGTCACCTGGCTTGGGGGCCGTCCCCCGCACTCATCTCAGGATTGTGTGATTTGGGTGCTTGGTAGGGGACATCTCAGAGTCTTTATTTCTCATCTGACGTTTGGCTGCAGCTCTGAGCAGATCCACCTGCCTTCCGAAAAGGAAGAGAGATACTGCCTAGGCAGCAGGGTGGGAAGCCCAGGCGAAGCCTCGCAGGCAGGAGGGCTCGGCCCAATGGGGGATGGGCTGGGGGAGGTGAAGAAACTGAGGCCTGGCTTGTCAGGCTGGTAGGAATGGGCTCCCTCAGGTCGGCTCCTGGATGGGCACCTGTTAGTTCAGCAGGAGGCAGAGGAGCCAGCTCCACACCAGCTGCCTGGTCCTAGGGGCTCAGCCCCAGGCCTGAGCGCTGGCCCCGGTCCGTCCTGGCTGAGGCTGCCAGCCCTCAAACCGGCAGCCTGATCGGCTGAGTCTTCATTCACGACAAGATGGGATGTCAGATTGAATACATTAATGTCATGCTGGAGGAGCAGGACGGAAGCTCCCATTAGCCCTGGTGGTACTTCCTCTCTCCCGCCCTGCTCCCCGCCAGCCCTTTGCCCGTCATCTCCTCCTTCTGACCGCCGCCCTCCTCCCATCACTCCATCACTCTGAAGGGCGAGCTTTGGCGAGAGGGGGCTGGACCTGAGTCCTTCCCATCCTCTCCCAAGGATTTTGGGGGTGGGCAGAGGGCACAGCAGGGAGAAGCCAGGCAGCGAATTAAAGTTTGTGATTGTCAGCATCAGGAGAAGCTAAATAACCCTGTAACTAGTATGAAGGTGAATTCACGGTCTGCTGCACACGGAGAATATGAGTGTCTGCGAGATGGGGAGAGTGCGGCACAGGAGTCCGCCTGCCACGGTGGGCAGGCTCCTCTCTAGGGACCCGGGCGGGAGGCAGAAGGAGGGCCACACACCCCCTTCCCTGCCAGGGAGCAGCTGCCCAGGAGCCCCGCCAGACGCCTGGGGTGTCTCAGCTGCTGGACAACCTGCTGGCCCTGGCACCAGGGGCCCGAGGAGACGTTTCTAAGCACCAACAGTATACACCCATGGTCACCAGCCCAGGCCTTGGACTGATCCATATTAACAGCTAATCCTTCCTGAGTACTCACTCTGTGCGACTGTGCTGTGTGACAACCATTCCATGCAAGGAAGTGGCAGTGTCAATCCCCCATCTTTCCCCCACTTTCTTATCACCACTTTATTGAGATGTCATTCATATACCATAAAATTCACCCTTTTAAAATGTACAATTCAGTGGTTTTTGGTATATTCACAAGGTTGTACGATCACCACCACTATCTAATTTTAGAACATTTTCATGCCCCCAGAAAGAAACCCTGTACTCATTAGCAGCTCCTGTCCATCCGCCACTATCAGCAGACCTAGGCTTCCACTAACAATGATTCCCTTGAGGTGCTGAAAACAGGCTGGGCACCGTGGCTCACGCCTATAATCCCAGCACTTTGGGAGGCCAAGGTGGGCGGATCACCTGAGGTCGGGAGTTTGAGACCAACCCGACCAACATGGAGAAACCCCATCTCCACGAAATATGCAGAAATTAGCCAGGCATGATGGTGCATGCCTGTAATCCCAGCCGCTTGGGAGGCTGAGGCAGGAGAATCCTGGGAGGTGGAGGTTGCGGTGAGCTGAGATCACACCATTGCACTCCAGACTGGGCAAAAAGAGTGAAACTTTGTCTCAAAAAAAAAATGCCGAGAAGGTAGAGGGTCAGTGCCTGGTTTCAGGGAGCAGAGCCCGTGGAAGATCCAGCTGGGGTGTGAAGCCAGGTACTGAGACTCCAGAGCTGGTGCTCCATAAGGGACTGCTCGCTGTCCTGGCGGGTCCCCACCCCACCCCCGACACACACGTGTGCCTATCATGTGTGTCTGACAGTTCAGGCTCAGGTGTATACATGCACCATCCAAACACCTAGACCCAGGCAGCAGCCACAGGTCTTCTCCCCAGGTACGGCGGCAACTCCACACAGAAAACCTCACACCTCCCAGAAGGACAGCAGCCCCCTCCCCGGGACCCCTCCCTTGGCTTCTCCCCGGCCCTGCTCCTGGAAGGGGAGGCTTGGCGCAGGAACTGGCAGCAGCAGGTAGCTGAAGGGGCCAGAGAAACCTAAGTGGTTTCAGAGTTTTAAAGTGAGAAATCCCATATCTACTGCAGCTGATCATTGTAACTGAAAGAAAATGCTAACCCGACATTCCAGAACAGGTCCCCGCCCGGGCCAGGCCCACAGGGCAACGCAGCTAGCCCAGTTCCCTGCATCATACTCTCCGGCTTCTCTTTCTTTCTCTCTCTCTCTCTCTCTCTCTTTCTCTCTCTCTCTCTCTCTCTCTCTGCTTCTCTCTTCTGTTTCTTCTCACCTTTTTCTTCCCACCTACCTCTCTCTTCTCTCACACTCCACATTTCCACCCCAAAACCTGTTTTAAAAGTGTTTGTGGCCACACTCTTGAACTCACGAAAATTTGGGAATTTATGTGAAACTGTCGCTGCTTCTGATAAGAGAAACCTATGAGGGTGAGACAAAGGAGAGGGAGACACGAGGCGATTGGTCTGTTGGATTTTGGTTTGGGGTTTTTTTCCTCCTTCTTCTCTCTCCCTCCAAAGTGGAGGATCCGGCCGGGCCAGTTTGGATATTTATTAAGAAAAAGCCAAAGATAATTAACTTTTTTGTTTTTGTTTTGTTTGTGGGTGCCTCCCCTGCTGGCACTCCTGGCTGCCTGGCAAATTAAACCTGCTCCCGGCTCCCTGGGTGCTGGGCTGCCGGCAGGACTTCTGCCGACTGTCCTGGGTCTGCCAGGGCCACCAGCTGCCCACCCAACCACCCACCTTGGCTTTTGGACTTTGGGTCACTTTACGCTCCCGTCGATGCCACCTCCCCAGGCTCTACTGCTCAGAGCACCCTTTAGAGCAGGGTAAGTGGGATGTGGGGGCAGGGAGAGGAGGGGCTACTGTTTGGGGTTGTGGCCAGCACTTCCCTGAAAGGAAATGGGGGGGAAGCGAGCCTCTCCCAGGGCACAAGCGTGTCCCTTCTGGCCAGTTCAAGGCCGTTGACTTCCCAGGAGAGAGTAAGGAGAGCAGAGGATGAGCTGGAAGTGCAGGGAGAGTCTAGATTTGGGCCACGTTGATCCCCAGCTCTTCTACCTGGAGGCTGATACACTGCCAGGCCTCACAGCCCCTGAGAACGCCCTGGAGCCAGCAGGCTCTGGGCCACGGAGCCAGGCTGTGACACCTGTCCTCTCCCAACCCCAGGCTCTATCCTGCTCCCACCCCCATCCCAGCCCAGGCCACTGGGGGGGCCTGGCGCTGAGTGGCTACAGAGCCAGCGCTTTGGAAAGAGCTGGCTGCCTCTGGTCGGCTGTCCTGGAGCCACACAGAGCCCTGAGGCCAATTCACGGGCCAAGGAGGTGACGCTGGGAACTAGAGGCTTCCTGGTACGAGACAGAGCCGAGGGCTTCTCAGGAGGCAGGACAGCCCCTGAGAGGAAGGCCAGTGTGGAGGAGCTGGTGGGGTTGGAGGCGTGGCTCACCCCTTGGTTAAGCCAGTCCACCTAGGCCCTCCCCTGCCAGGGCCCCTCCTTGGCATCCTGGCTCCATCCCCCGCCGGACAAGTAGGCCTCAAAGGGGAGCCTCCTCCAGGTGGGGAGCCTGCTTCGGAGCCGGCCACAGAGAAGAGGGCATTTTTCAAGGATTTTGCTGGCCCTTTTTTTTTTCTCTGAAATATAAGGATGTGCAATTTTTTTGGTTTCAATTTAGCATTGGAGAATTTTATAATTTAGTAATTAAAATCTCTGATAGGCTTTAGAAATTGCGGCTAATTGAATTTAATGGGAAGATGATTTTCAATTTTATTTGATTACCGGGACCCCTGGCATCGGTATTTATGGGAAAAAAATGGGAACTGTGCTGTGTGGGCTAAGATGGCATAATTGAATTAGGGATAATCGGATTTCTCCGTCATGAATTTCACTATAATTTTCCTATAATTTTCCATTAGATATCTAGTTTACAAATATTCACAAAGAAATGAAGCTCTTTCGGAATGGAGATTGCTGGCTAACAGGATTACGGGGCCGAGCACGCGGCTGTGCCAGCCCCTCTCCTGCCATAATGCAATCCCTGCGTCTGTCTTACACTCGGCACGGCCCTCGCTCCGCCACCCACTCTGTGGCTCCTCTCTCCCCTTTGTTTCCTTCTCATCCTGCTGACCCTCTGCCCCGACACCCACCTGTCTGTGGCCCCCGACCTCCAGTGCTTGTGGTTGTGCCTCGGTGCCTTGGCTTTGCCCACCCTCGGCCCCCAGGCTTCCTGTCCACCTCGCTGGCTCACCACTCTCCCGACACCCTCCCTCCATCAGCCCAGGAGCGAGCTCACATGCAAACACGCGGGCTCCCTCGCAGGTGCGAACATGCTTGTTCGCAGGCACACGCAGTCCTTTGGCCAAGGCTTCCATGCCCTGGCCCAGTCGCCTCAGATGGAACCAGTTTATTGGGATCCTGGGGTGGGGTGCAAGAACAAAAGGAGCTTTGTTCAAGTTTATGTGAAAGTTACAAATTCAAAATGAGAGCAGATAAAGCGTGAGATACCTGGTGTGTAAACAGGCAGGTGAGTGAGAAGGCCCCAGGCTCGGGAGGGAGAGGGAGTGGGCAACCTGGGGGTGCGGGGGAATGGGAACCAGTGATGGCAGCATGATGGCAAGGGTGGATGGCTTTCCTCGGTGCTGACGTGGGGAGCCTAGGTTAGGGGGACCACTGGGTTGCCTTCCACTCTTCTGTTTCTCTTGCGAGTGGGATGTCTCAGGAAGAGCTGGAGGCTCTGGGCCCGGGGCCTGGAGACCAGGAGAGATGATGGCATTGGGCTTCCACCCTTGGAGTCCCAGGCACGGAGGTCCTCGCTGTGGCCTGGCTTTGGGGTCTCAGGTGTTACCATGTCAGATTCCTCAAAGCAAAGATGAGCCATAGCCTCAAAAGATGCCTCTCCTCTTGGTATGAGCAGATACACTCAGAGAGAGAGAGACAGAGACAGAGAAGGGGGTGGGGCGCATAATCTGGGGACCCCTCCATGACACAGCCTCTGACTCACATCCTGAGACCTCGAAGCCTCCACCTTCTCCAACCTTCATAAATCCTCTAGCACTGAATTGGCCTGTTTCGGTGCTTCTCTGACCCATGCTCCTCCACTGAAGGCCTTTGACTCTTGGGCAGGGCCCACTCAGCCTGCACTGGCTGCCTGGCCAGGGACTTGGTAGGGTGGAAGCTTTCCAGGTATCCCCACACCTCCCTCCACCGCTGGCTGCCGTCCTCCAAGCTCTAGTCCTGTCCCTTCCATCCAAGGCCCCGAGGTACTGGGTGGCCAATCCAGGTGATCCTGCTTAGGCACACCTTTCCCCTCCACACCTTCCTCAGGGGTCAGGCTCTGACCACCCTCAGCTGAAGCCCAGAAGGACATTCAGAGCCAGCCAGCGGCTGTGTGGGTCAAGTATGCAAGGAGCTCCCCATCTGTGCAGACATCTTCAAATGCACCCAGAAATCACCTCTTCTACCCCATGTCTCCAGGCTTCCTCCTATACCCAGTTGCCCAAACAGGAGAGCTGAGGCTCAGGATTGGGGTGGGGACTGATCACCCGCTGTCACCAGCCAGAGCTGCAAGCCTGTTGTTACGATTCCTTGCTTTGGGGAGTCATGGGGGCAGCACCCAGAGGCGTGTGTGAACCCCACAGCGGTCCCGGACACAGATGTCCTCTCTGAGATTCCAGCACATGGTCCTCTGTGCTAGGTGCCCTGTGCGGGCAGTCAGACTCCCAGGCTTAGATTTGGGGTAGTTTTATTCCCTTATTCGGGGTTTGGGGGCCAAGGGAAGCTCAGTAAAGCTTCTGGGCCTCTCCAGCTGCTGTTCCTATGTAGGGGTGGGTTGGGGAATCACAGAGCCGATGGGGCTGTGTGACAGCCAGGAGTGGGGACTGCCAGGAAGGCAGTGGGAAGGGCAGTGGCGGAGGGAGGGATGCTCAGCTCCCTGCAAGGCCATTTGGAACTATAGAGCAAGCGGAGAAAAGTGGGGAAAGTAGGAGAAAGAGTAGATTGTTAACTCCCCGATGTCTTTGCCCCAAGGCCTCCCCAGCCCCTCCCTTTGCAAAATAGAAATATTGCAAAAATAGGCCAGCGCCGTGTTGCTGGATGCTGTCCAAAGACCAGGGAGAGCCTGGGCCCTGCTCCCCTCCCCTCATCTGAAGGCAGTGTGGCCCCTCCTGAAAGAGGAGGGCTGGGAGAGGTGGGGAGGGCAGCACGATGGGTGAAGAAGGGACGGAGAGCCAGGTCCTTCCTTCGCAAGACTGCCCAAGGTCCTGCTCACCCCACTGCCTCTTTCCTTGAGCCCCTCCAGCCCAATGGGTCACTTAGGTCACCAACATTTAAGGACTCTCAAAAAGTATGGCTGCAGCAGGGACATCTGGGGATGTCCCATGGTGCACGGTGCATAGTAGGGAGACCCCCCCAAATTGCTTCTCTAGCAGAAAAGGAGGAAGAGCAAGGGGAGCACAAAGCACCTGGCTGGCAATGGGCTGGCAGGAAATGAGATTCCACGTTGAAGGGGACGGGCCTGGCCCCAGGGCCGGGGTGGGGGGAGCCGGGATGGGCCTCAGGCTCCCTGGTTGAGGGTGCCTGTGCTCTGCTGAGCGACCTCCCTAGGGCAGTGGCCAGAGGCACGAAGCAGAGAGGACGCTCAAGCGATGGCTGGGATCATGGGTGGGGGGCTGTGGGGGAAGGGGGCGCTGATCCCCATTCGTCTGGCTGCCGGGCAGGTGGCCCAACTTTGAGGGAGGAGTGGGGAGAAAGACCCGGAGACCAGGGAGGCTCTGGGAGGGCCCTTGGACCCGTTTTAAGGGCAAAACCAAAGCAAAGCGGAGGAAACTCCAGTGCGTGTCCCAGACCGGCGCTCCTGGGGCCCAGGGCCGGGGACGCGCGTGTTGCGGGAGCGCGCGGGCCTGACTGCGCCCTGCCGCGCCCCGCCCCGCACTCCAGTTCCTCCAGCTCCAAGAGCCTCCCCTGCTGTGAGGGGAACACGAAATCCCTGTGCTCCTCTAGGAGCCCCGAGCCCCCAGACAGCGCCCATGGGAGCAGGGAGGCGCAAGGCCCTACGGGCGCGGCCCCGCGGCGCCTCACACCTGCGCCCGCCCTCGCGGAAAAGTTGGCACGGCCGCGCGGGGCGTGGGGCGGGCGCGCGCGGCGGCCGACGGTGGCGCTCGCGGGGCCGGAGCGGCCGCTGGGAGCGTGCGAGCGCGCGCGCGTGGCCGCCGGCGGCGGCGGGCGAGAGTGGGCGCGTGCCCGCCGGCGCCGTCCTCGCGCCTCGCTCTCCGCCCCGCGCCGGGTCCCCTCCCGCCGGCCCGAGCGCGAGTCCCCGCCCCCTACTCCCGGAGCCAGAGGTTTGGGGGAATCGTGGAGCCAATGGGGCCGGCCGCCCGGCCTGTGCGGCGCGGGGGCGCGCAGGGGCGCGCGCGGCGGGGGCGCGGGCGAGCGCGAGCCCATTCACTCTGGCACCCGGCGGCGGGCGGGCAGGAGGGAGCGGGCGGGCGCACCGGGCGGCGGCGGCGGCGGCGGCGGGGCCGCGCGCTGCTCTTTCACCTGCCGGGGCCGGCGCGGGCCGGGCCGAGGAGGCGGCGCCGCGGCCTCCCTGCCAATCACCGCGGCGCCTGGCAGCGCCCCCGGCCGCGCCCGCCCGCCCGCTCCCTCCTGCCAAACTGTTACCCTGAGTGTTACCGGCAGGAGCAATGACATCAGGGCTTTAAAACAACTTGTTATTCGGGGAGTAATCAGTTGCAATTAGGCATTAATTAAGTATTATGAAAGTTGATTATTTAAGTGAATTCGGCTTTCGACTCTCCGACTATGGTGAGTACCGGGCGCGGGCGGGGGAGGCCCGGGGGCCGCGGTCTCGGGCGGCGACCCTGGCACGGGGCGCGGGCGGCGGGACGGGGGCGCCCCGGGGCCTCGCGGGTCCCCCCGGCCCGGGCCTCCCCCAGCCGGGGCCGCGCCGGCGGAGAGTTGCTGCCTTAGTTGGAGAAACTCGGGCGGCGCGGAGCCGCGGACGCGTGCGGGGCCGAGCGTGAGAAGCGGGCGGCGCGGAGGAGAAAGTTTCTCCGCCGCCGCGGCCTCGGCGCCCGCCCGGGACGGGCCGCTCTTGGGGGCGGGGGGCGCGCGGGGCGGGCGACCGGGGGTCCCGCGAGACGCTAACCCCGTGTTTCTTCTCTCCCGGTCTTCCCCTGGCGGCGTTCCGCGAAGAGTTTGGGACCAAGGAGACGAGAATGGATCTTGGAACAGGTACCGGCCGGTGGGAACGCAGGGGCGGCTCTTTCACTTTTCTTTCGCTTCTTTTACGGAAGTTCTTATTTTTAGCCCAATGAGGCGGCGGCGGGGCCGGGTGGGGGCCGAGAGGGTCGGGATCACGACTTCTGAGGCTGCTGTTGTTGTTATTTGCCACTTGCTTAGAGGCTGTGAGTAATGTGATGCTTGTCATTATGAAAGAGCCGAGAGGAGCGGGAGCTGGGGGGCACCCAGCGAGAGGATTTAGGGGGTTTTTGTGGGGTTTTTGTTCTCCGTGTTTTTGTATGGCTCCGTGTTTTTTCTGTGTGTGTGTGTGTGTGTGTGTGTGTGTCTTTTTTTCCCTCTGCAAAGATCTTTGTGTGTCTGGCTGTGGGGTGTTTTTATTTTTTTAGTGGGGGGTGGTTTAGTTTTTGAAAGCAGCGTCCTGTTGGGAAAGGTGGTTAGTCTGGTTTCGGGGCGACTGTCTCAAGGTAAAGGAATTTAATTTATTTGGGACAAGGCTGTGTCGGATGATCAAGCTGCTTATTATGGCTAATGAGTATTTTTCACCTGAGAATCTGTGGGATGAGGTGGCTGTTATCGGTTCAAAGCGAGGGGCCCCGGACTCTCTCCCACCCCCCTCTCCAGCCCCCACCCTGGGGGGTGGTGATGGACCAGACAGACTACTCAGCATAGGCATCTGGGTTTTGGGGGCCTCCCGTGGGACAAGGCCTGGGGCTCCAGGACACCTCGTGCTGGCCTGGGGCAGAGTTTATCCTGAGATTTTGCCGTTTTCTTGGTTTTAATGTAATTCCATCCAATGTTTTTGCCCTCAGCTCTTCAGGCTTCCCATGGGCCCTGGCTATTGAAACCGAATTTTGACCAGGACCCTCACGTGCTAGCTAGGTTGACAAAAGCAGCTGTCTTCTTAAATGTTTGAAAAGAAACAAACAGCTGGATCATTCATTGAGACTGATCTCTGAACTCTCCTGGTTCATTGATAGGATAGGTGATGCTGGTGGCTGTTAGCGTCGTTGTTTATAATAGGCCTAAGTTCACGGCATCAGCCCTTGGGACCCATGAGCTGCTATCTGACCTTCTGAGGTCAAAGGGGAGTGGGCAGAGAGGACAGGAGGCAGCCCTGTGGGGCCCAGGATGGGCGGCACAGTGGCCGGTGAAGAAGGGCCTGTGTTTGTTGGGGAGGGTGTCGTTCGCAGAGTCTGAGGACTGCGTGACACCAGGTGTGATCTTGGCTGGTGAGACGTGGAGGGCCGTGTTACCTCTGTGCCCAGGAAGGGTGTGACACCCCCTGCTGGGTGAAGTGGTAAAGGTGTCTAGGGCCACGGCCTACCATCTCTGCCACCCTGCCCCTCCCTGCCCTCCACTCCCACGGAGAACCTGCCCACCCCCACCTCCAATCGGTGTCTCATCACCTCCCTCTCGGGCCCCACCCCCTTTCTTCAGAAATGGGGCCCCCACCCATCCCAGCCAAGAAGCTGACCTCAGAGGTGGGCCTGGTGGCAATGCACCACCCCCTGCCTGAGGCAGGTGAGCCTCTGCTTACGGGCCAGCACATGGGACCCGGGCATTACAGAGCTGGAAGGCAGGCCCTCCGGTCTGCCTCCTCCCAACCTGGGTGGCAGCTGGAGCCAGCATCCAGCCTCCTGCCATCCACCATCCAGTCCCTCCAAGTCTGTTGTGGGGACAGTACTCCAAAGCCCTCCCCTAGGGTGTCCCGGCTGGAGCGCAGGCCTCCCAGCCCTGGCAAGAGGCAGGTGGCAGAGCCCTTTGTGGCGTCTCTCCTGGGCCTCAGGGAGACTGACTTCTCCCAGCGCTCCAGGGAAGGCTCTGGAAACTTTTCCTAGAAGCTAGAAGGGCCCCTGAGGTCAGCTGGTCCCTCCTGTAGCTAGAGTAGGGCACTCCCAGTGGGACTCAGGCCTGGACTCTGGCCACTCAGAGGGGAGGCCCAGGGTGGCAGAGTTCTGACTGTTTCCTGGAGGAGTCATCT
Organism: Cacajao melanocephalus; assembly: GCA_963573385.1. Lineage (NCBI taxonomy): Eukaryota > Metazoa > Chordata > Mammalia > Primates > Pitheciidae > Cacajao > Cacajao melanocephalus. The sequence continues at coordinate 156,292 of CAUYLG010055431.1, forward strand.
GGTGATACCATCTCTGTCTGCTTTGAACTTGGAAGTTTCACTTATAATCTCAGAACTTCAGAAGAAAAGCACTCTTCCCCCCCACTTCACCAAAAAAGGGAAGCAGTTGAGGACGCTGAGATCCCCTCTGAGCCGGTCTCTGGGCTGACTCCATGCTGTAACTTCAGGAGCTAGGAACAGCTCCCTCAACTTCAGAACGCACGTGGGAGGGATACAGCTGGAGCCACGGGCCTTGTCTCTGGCCAGGGCTCTTGGCTGGTGAAGTGAGGGTCTCTTCCTCAGGGGCAGCATGGGCAGCTTCAGCCCAGGGACTCTCTGACAGAGTTCAAGGCCAGGGGCACAGGCCCCAAAGGGCTGCTGGCACCATGGACCCACCGAGCATCTGATTGTAGGTTAACACCCCCTACCACCCTGGACACATCTAGGTCCTGAAGCACTTCAGCCATAAGGAAGTCAGTGGTGGGGGAGCTACCAAGCCTTCTCCGGAGGGGACAGCAGGACCTCAGGACCCTCAGGGGCCATGTGGACTCCCTTTCCCCCACCATAGTTCAGCCAAGGGCTGGATCAATCTGGACGTCTTTAGCAATAAAAAATGCCGATGTCGTCCTAATTCACCAGGCCCCGAGATGACAGCAAATTTACATTTTTTAATTAAACTAGCAGCCAGTTTTTATGAGAGGGGGTTGGGTTATGCAAATCAAATGGTTGTGTACGGAAGATTAGGAGAGTTTGGGAATAAATTCCACAAATGCTAATAAAAAAAAAGGAAAGAGAGACAGGGAGGGAGGGAGGGGAGAGAGGAAGAGAGGAGGACATAGTTCCATTAGGCCCTTTTAGAGTGATTTCCCTGGGGGAGGAAGCCGGGAGGGGGTGGGGAGAAGGGAGGAAGCTTTCAGACACAGGTACATCCATCCTGCCGTTGGGAAGCTCCCAGGGTTAGGCCCCACCAGGCTGATTCCCAGGCCCTGAACTCAACTAGAAGCCAGGGTGAAAATGGCGGTGAAGCACGTGTGGAGCTGAGAGCAGGAGCCTGCCTTTGACGGGTGGGGATCTGGTCACAGTTGTCCCTTCTCTTCTTGAGACGAAGGGGTGGGGCTGTCCTAGGCTTGGTGGAGCCAAGGTAGGCTCTGCAAGGTCAAGGCCAAAGAGGCAAGAAGGCAAGTTCAAAGGGATGGCCACAGACTGCAGGGGGAGCCAGTGAGGGACAGTGCAGCCCACGTGACGCTGTGGCTGCAGCCCTGTCGTCCAGGCAGGTCGGTGGGAGGAAGCCCAGCCTGCTTCTTTCTCCTGCTGGGGCTCCAGGCCAGGACCCCCTTGCGTTACCAGCAGAGCCCCCATCTCAGGCAGCCCAGGCCTCTGCCGTGGGGAGGCCAGGAAGGGTGGGATCAGAGGCTGAGCCAGGCTGGCTCATTTTCCTGAGGAATTTCTCAGTAGCCCCATGCTTTGAGGGCACACTGTCTTGAGGCAGGAGAAGAGAGGCCACAGACTTCTAGACGGTGTGTGAGCCCAGGAAGCAAAGAGCCTGGCTTCCGCGACCCAGCCCTGTGTCGCTACTCAGGCCCCTGCCCCGAGTGTCAGTCGCCTTCAGATCAGACCTTCCACGAGCTGCCAGATCAAGGCCAGAGCCTTGCCAAGTGTGGAGGCTTCTAGGAACCTCGCTAGCTCTGGTTACACCTTCGACCCAGCAGGCGCCGGGGATTAAGACGGTCCCTGTGCTGTTCTGGAGGAAGATTCCATGCCGGGATCAGGGCAGAGCAGCTTGCTCTGAGTTTCCTTCCTCCAGCCTTGACTTGGCCAGATACACCCACTCAACCAGTCTAAGCTGGGGCCAGCCCCTGTAGCCAGGTTGGGCACTGGTTTTGCCAGTCTGCTGCAGGGGTAAGTGATCTGGGGCCATCTCGGCAGAAAGCTGTCAGAGCCAGGGACAGAATGGGGCATCTCGGAAGTCCTGAGTTTCCTGGTAGCATTCAAACAGAGGTCTGTGCTACGCACTGGTTAGTGGCATTTGGAGGGACTCGGGCATCAGATGACCTTTACAGTCTTTGGCTGTGTGACTCCCAACTTGATTTTGTTCAGTGGGGCAGTCCTGGCAGGCGGGGGTAGGGGGTGAGTGGACGAGGTGAGGAGCGTGTTATTTGGACCCTTCCTTTGGTAGAAAGCACAGCTCTGGGCTGGGAAGTGACTCTTTGAACCAGCCCTGGTTCTAGTGGCAAGACATCAGAGCAAGCTGAGGCTGAAAGGCCCAGCACAGCCCTCCCCTCCACCAGGAGGCCGAGGCAGAGGGGCAGGTCCGAAAGGCTCCCTAGAGAGACCCCCCCGCCCCCGGGCCCTTTTACCCTGGTAGGGACCAGCGAGAAGGACCTATTCACTCTCCTCTCCAAGAAAGGCACTGAGTGTGGGGCAAGGCAGACCCCTCTACCGGCCTGGTTGGTACTCCTGGTGTTCCCCCAGCCCCCACAGCCTGGGAATCTGGCTGAGCTGCAGATTCCCAAAGTGCTCAGCCTCCCAAAGTGCTGGGATTACAGGCGTGAGCCACCACGCCCGGCCCTGAGCTGGTTTTTAAACCCTGACCACCGTGGCCGATGCCACCACCTCTTCCTCCTTTTCCCCCTCCTCCTCCTCACCTTCAGAGGGGGAAGGAAGTTGCACTGTAGTAATTGTGCCTGTGGGTCCTCACAGCAAGCAGCAGCTGTTCTGGGGTCGCTGGGCCGGGGTACAACAAGAGTAGGGAGAAGCTGGAGCAGCAGGAGGGCGGGCAGCCCCAGAGTGCAGGGGAGGAGCGGCAGCCTCACCGGGACCCCCGTGCAAGACAGCAGCTTGGTGGTCTAGCCCTCACCCCTCTGGCTGCCTGGCCACAGAACAGCATCCTGATACCCTCGACTCAGCAGGATGTATGATGTCCTATCGGGGAAGAGACCCATGCAGGAGGCAAGGCCTGAAACCCAGGAAGCATCGGAGCCACTCCTGCAGCAGGAGAGGCAGAAATGAGGACTGCCTGGACCCCGCATTGGCAGTGTCTGCCTAGTGGAGGGTGAGGTTCAGCCTGCTGTTCTCCGCCAGGCTGAGGAGCCGGGGCCAGGGCCCAGAGAGCTTTGGGAAAGAGTGGCCTTAAAGGATGTCCATCCACCACCAGGCTTTCTAGACTCCTGGCCAGTCCTTTCTCTCTGTGCCTCGTCCTCCTTCCCCTCCAGGAGCAGAACTCTGGCTTCCCATTGTGCAACCCCGTTTTTCTATCTTTTTCACCCAGGCCACCCAGCCCCTAACGCCGGGCTCTTCTGCCACCTTTCTTGCCCTGTGCACCCTTTCCAGCCTCACACCCTGCTGGCCCTGGAAAAAGATAGGAGAGAAGCTGCTGGCTACGACCTGCTGCTCTGAGGCTCTGGGTAGACCTGTGACATCACTGTGCCAGGACCCAGCACTCGGACTCATGTGCCCTGATCCCCAGGAGGCCAGGGCCGGGGCCCTTGTTTTCCTCTGCCACAGCCACTCCTAATGCTGACCATTAGATGGTAGCCCCTGGTACGGGCCGGGGCTCACGCCTTCCTGCTGTAAGTGTGGGTGGAACTGATTGATGGATGTTCTTCTTCCGTAAGTGCCTCCCCGGCTTCTTGGTCGGGGCAGAAGGAGGAAGGCAGGAAATGATGGCCGATTCCCTTGGGACCTGGGTTGTAGCTCCTTGAGAGCTTTCTAGAGCCTGGTTTACAGAAAGGAGTAAGGCTGGGATTTGGGGTGACATGAAAGGGGCAGGGGGCCTAAGGAGAAAGGACAGGAGTGGGATGGTTGAATGGAACTCACAGTAGCTCCTATCCATGACCGTGGCCTGGGACCAGGAGGGCTGCAGCAGAGGGTGATCCGGGCCCTCCTCTACTCCCCCGCTTGCCCATCTCCCTCTCCCCTCGGTCTCTCCTCCAGAGCTGACCTCACCACTGCGCATCTATCCTCTCATTCTCTTCCCCACTCCAGGGATCCCTCTAGCTAGACAGACCCAGGGCAGGGAGTGAGGCCAGAAAGATGAGGATACACCTATACTGAGGGCCAGCCAGGAGCCAGGGGGTATGTAGGCCGCCCCTGGCCAGGGCATCTGCTCTTAGAATGTCCCACAGGCCTGTCTCTGGGGTCTCCTCTGGCTTTTCGGGGCACTGCCAGTGCTGTGATCGCTCACCTGCTGAGACCCTTCCCAAAGCCAAGAGGCCCTCTCTCTATGCCTCCTGGGTGAGGCTGGGGCCCCGCCTGGCTTTGAAGGAGAAGGCAGGAGCCGGGTGGTCCAGCCTTTTCTTACAGGGCTTTTTCAGTGAGCTAAGGGGGCCCTGGGAGGGACTGTGCTGGGTGAGAACAGGAGACTGGAGGAGCCGGCAGAGCTTTAAGCCGGGGTTGTGGGGGGTGCGGGGGGACCCTAGCGCAGGAGGTGGCCCAGAGGCTGGCTGGGAGAGAGTTCTAGAAGTTCTGTCACTGGGAAGTGCATCTTGTCCGCAGCTGTGATCCTCACCGCCCTCTAGCCAAGTGCCTCCCTCTCTGCCACCCCTTCAGCCCGGGTGCCCAAGGCCAGAGAAAGGCAGGGGCAGCCTCGCAGAAGGATGACCCAACTCTCCACTGCCCGGCAGGGGGCGCCCCACAGCATCTGCCCCCACCACCCCCCCACCTTCCTTTTAGGGACGGAGCAAAGTGGTCAGGACCTGGTCCAGGCCTTCTGGCCACGGGTGGGGGAGGGGCAGCCTAGCGTCCCCACCCCGAGAGGTTCCTTGGCTGAGTTTGTTTGCCAGGGTGACCTATTTAATCATCTCATTTTCTGGTGGCCGTTTATTCCTCGTTTCCACGGTTACGGCCCCATTAAGGGGAGAAGCAATAAGGCGGCGAGTCAAACAGGTAATAAAAACATTAAAACCCCTGTGCACCAGGAGAGGGGGTGGGGAGGGGTGCAGTGAGGTGAGACGGCCTGGGGGCAGCCCGGGTGACAGCCAACCTGCCTGTCCTCCAGAGGCCTGAGTGCCCCCAAGACCCAGTCCTCGGCTTAGAACCGTCCCCAACCCTTGGCCTCCTGGGCAACAGGCTGTCCCAGGTAAAACAGAAAGGAGAACGGGGAGAGGGAGTGTGATCCCAGCCCCCCCAGGACGGCCCCCAGCTGCTGGGTGACCCCATTCCAGCCCCACCTCGTGGTCCCTTGGTAGGGGCGGGGATGATTTCTGACATTGGTTTGAGCTCTAGAATTTTTTTGCTGCCAACTTTATCAGAAAGCATATTTGTGGTGAGTGCTACTAACAGTGCCAGTCCGGTGAGTGAGTATTCCTGGTGTGGATGGCTCTGTGACCTTGAGAGGGAGGAGTGCGGGGGTGCAGCCAAGGACATGTAAGGAGAGAAGACAGCCAGGCGGCCACGGGCCCCTGTGCTGGGTGGGGAGCCCTTCCTGGGAAGGGGTCAGGTGGGGGCCACGGGGTCAGGTTGGCCCCAGCGGCCTCTTCCCAGCAGCGTGGTCTACCTCAGGCCCCAGTGACACCAGCTGGAGGCAGGTGCTGTGACTTGCTGCCTGGGGGACGGGCCGGCAGCTGCCCCTGTGGGCTCCCTTCCTCGGGTACATGGAAGCTGAAACCAAAGTCAGCCTCTTCCTGGCCCCTCTGAGTCCAGGAACACATGCCTCCCTCCCAGTGTCCCCTCCTTGTCCTTCCTGGGAGCTTCCTGGGTATCCCCAGCCTCTCTGCGCTGCCCTCGAGAATTTTGAATGAGCAGAGGTGGTGGGCTTTCTGGAGTGGACAGGGGGAGGCTGGGGTTTTCCTGTAGCCAGGAAGGGTGGGGCTCAGGTGGGCGTGTCAATGCCAGGCGATGCGTGCCTAGGGGCCGAGGATCAGTGGCTCAGAGAGAAAAGAGCAGAGGCTGCTCCCAGGGCTCCAGGGTTGGGGAGGAGCCTCCCTTCTCTCCAATGCCATGCACCCTCACAAACTCACCGAGGTCTGTGTCTCTGGTTATTAATTTCAAAGTTGATTTCTGATGAGAGAGAGAGAGAGAGAGAGAGAGAGAGAGAGGTGTGGGAAATGGGGGAACCCTTTGGCTGGGAAATGCATCTTGGGACTGGGCCTAGATGAGTTAATATTCCGATCAAACAATTAAAAATAGAAAACGCTCCCTCGGCCCCAGTTGCCGAGGCTTTTCAGCAACTGTCACCAGCAGGTTCATGGGGCAGGTGGCGCTGGAAAGGAGTTTTTCCACAAACAGCAAATATCAGAGATCACAGTGTGCCCCCCACTTCCCTCCCAGGACTCAGGACAGGTGTTTAGGGCTCCCGGTTCTCCCCAGACTCCCCTTCGGGGCCTGGAGTCAGGGCCTCCTCCCCTGCAGGGCCACGCAGTGAAGTCATCACCAGATGCCTTGGTAATTGCTTTAAGAATCTAACTTAAAAGAAGATGAAAACTTATATTCCTGGGTAAGGAGTAATTTCCCATGCAATAGTAAATTAATGGATGGATTATGCCAGGGGGTCTGGCCGGGGCCATGCTCATCTGATAAATCCAGGGGTTTCAGGCAAGACAGCTCCCTTCCAGGAGGCTCCCGACCTTTGGGCCAGGTCCCACGCTGGGGGTTCCTCTTGGGCTCCCCCGTGGGTGGCTGAGTTGGGGGGACACATTCCATGTGTGCCCAGGGTCCCTCTCAATGATGGGAACCAGCTTTTCAAAACAGATCATCTGTTCATCTATTGCCCAGGCTGGAGTGCAGTGGCGTGATCTCGGCTCACTGCACCCTCCACCTCCCAATTCAACGATTCTCCTGCCTCAGCCTCCCGAGTAGCTGGGATTACAGGCATGCGTCACCACACTCGGCTGATTTTTGCATTTTTAGTAGAGACGGGGTTTCACCGTGTTGACGGGGGATGGGAGAGGAGGCTCAGTTCCGGCCTCCACAGGCATAAGAGGCCTTGTCCTCAGTTCAGCCAGGAAAGAGAGGATTTCAGACACCCAAGAGTGTGGGCCCCAGAAGCGGGTGTGAGTTAGACTCCAGGCCGAGTTCCCAGCCCGCAGACCGTGGAGTTAGCATCGTGCAGTCTCGCAGTAGGGTGACCAACCACCCCAGTTTGCCCAGAGCTGCAAAGACCCATGTGTGTGAACCCCCTCGGTCCTGGGCAAACCATGAGGGTTAGTCAGCCCTGTCTGGAGGCAGGAGGATGGGCTCCTTGACATGGGCCCACCCGCAGGGTGCTGGAGAGCCCAGGCACCTCCTGAATGGACTATATCTCTGTCCAGGAGGGGGACTTACAGCTGGCTCCACTAAAGCCCCTCTGCGATACCAAAACTTGCCCCCAGGCTGCTGCGTTCTGCTAGGCACATGTGCTGGGTTGGGCGTGCTCAAACCACCACCGCCCCCAAGGCATGGCAGGGCACTGCTTGGAAGCTTGATCTGGCCTAGAAAAGGGCTTGCAGCTGTGATCACACACCTTTAACTCTGGGCCTTCTCCCCCGGCATATCACAGTCCAGGCGGGGCTTCTGGAGAGGATGCGGAAAGGCAACCCCCCCAGCCCCTCACTCCTGCACCCCCCTCAGTTTATCAGCGCCTTCCTTCCGAGAGAGCCACGCCTAGCATCCCATCTCTCCTCATCAGTTCCCTCGAAGGAAGACAAGGAGCTGTCCCATTTCCTAAGTGAGGAAGCTGGAGGCCCAGAGATACTGCTGGGTATGTTCCCAAATGCGAAATGCCAGAGGACGTGGTGCAGGGCCCCCCCAACACGGTACCAAATGGCAGCGTGGGGTGGGGACACACAGGCTTCCAGCCCTGGGTATCTACTGTGCTGCCTGGCCCACATCCCCAGTGTCTCTGGACCCCACATGTACCCCACCTGTAATCTGCAAACACATCCCTGGGCCACAGGGACTCAAGGTCAAATGTAGTTGTCGATGCAAATGAATTTGGAGCTTCCAGGGGAAAGCCTCCTTTTCTCGAGGCATCCGGAGTGCCCATCTCCGCGGAAACCAGTGCTCCCATCTGTCTGTCCGCAGGGGAGGGTTGCAGGTGGTTGGAGCACCCTCGACTTGTCTCTGGTGAAATGGAAGTGATGGACTGGACACAGGGCCCTTCAGGAAGCATGTCTAACGAATCGGGCATTCTCCTAGGAGACAGGTTCACAATGCATGTTCGCTGGATACGTTTCTGTGAGCAGAGACTTTGCTGGAAGGGAAGATGGGGACCTTTCCCCCTGGTTCGCTGGGAGACCATTCTCAGCTTAGCGGTGGGTATCCCCACTGGCTTTCTTTGCTAGTAGAAGTGATGGGGCTGTCTTGGGAACTTCACAGGAGAAACTCACTGCTTTGCAGCCAGCTGCCCAGGTGAGATTTTAGCCTGGGGGCTGTATTGAGTTTGCCCGGGTCTTTGCTTGGGTGTAATCTGAGAAAAGACCAGCTTCTTTGCCAGTGTAGACCGCACTGTGCTTTAGGAGGTGGGGAAGATTTGCACTGCCCTTCCCCCACACCCACCCCCAACCCAGAGGGAGGAACGTGGGGCAGTAGAGCTGAGAATTCCTAGTCTAAACAAGCCAGGAAAGCACGCGCAGAGAGCCAAGCCAGAACCAGACGGTGTGATCGGATTGTAACGGGAAGGATGGTGGCTTTGGATGTTGGATGTTACATGGCAGTGGCTGTTCAAGCAGACAGATTGGTGACTTCCAGGCTGCAGAGATCACAGCGGGCTCTCCTTTATTTGTCTTCTCACACCTGAAGGGTTGGAGGCCCGAGTGGAACAGCTGGAGCAGACAGACAGGCCTGGACAGCCAGGCACAAGAAGCAGGGGATGGCAGTCCCTGGCCCCACCACTCCAGTGCACCAGGACTCCAGAGGGCCCTGTGGGGTCCCTTTCCCTGGCCTGCCTGATAGGAAGGGTCACTCTGGGGCTCCTCGGGAGGCCTTCAGATGGAGCCGAAGAGCCCCCAGGCAGGGCCGAGAGCCCAGAGAAGGAGACAGGGATGTTTTCTATTTCGGGGTCCCTCGGGGGCCCAGGGGCAGATTGAGACAGGCTCCTTGCAGGGAAGGTGTTAACAAACAGCAGGTGATTAAACATGACAAGCGGTGACATTTCTGTTCAGGGTTCTCAGTCCCGGCAAAGCCAAGAATGAAGCTATAAACCCTGACATTTTGTGTTATGCACTGAGAGGTTTTTAATAGACCTCGCTCCCTCTTCCCCACTCAACTTCTCTCCCTCTTTTACTGCCCCTCTCCATATCCACTGCCCCACTGGAAGCAGCTCCGGCCCCCCGACTCCGCCCCTGGGCTCCAGGAGCCTTCCTGGGCCCTCCTGTCCTTCCACAGACCCTCCTCCCTCCGCCCCTGCAGAGCTGGGTGCGCCCCTGCCCTCTGCCCCGCCTACTCCAAGTTGATATTTCCCGTTGCCCCTTCTCCCCTGTCTCCACGCTCCGCCCACTTCCCTCCAGCCGTCACTGCCTCACCCCCTGTTTTTGGGTCCTGATCTCACAGCCTCGCCCTTGGCCGCGGCCGTCCCAGTTGTCTGGGGCAGCAGGTGGCTGTCCCTGTGTGTTGTGTTTATAACATTTTCAGACAAACTTGAAAGTGGGTGTAGGGAGGTGGTGGGGCTTGGTATGGGATTTCCCCCCATCTTCTTTTCAATCCCCTTTTCTCGTTTTGGGACAGGGACAGGAGGTGGAGGGAGAGTCGCACTTCACTGCAAACAGTTGCAGGATTTGTTCCGAAAGGGGCTGGCTGGCAACAGTTGTTCCTCTCGCTGAGAAATGCTGGAACAACTGGGGCCTCTTTTGTTCTCTGGCAGAGCCCTGTGAAGGGCGTTTGGAGGTGAGCCTGGGGCTCAAGAGGGCAGGAGACCCAAGAGAGGGGGCTTCGGGTCAGTCCAGAAGCCAGGCCGTGTCCCTGGGGCCCAGCACTGCCCTAATGAACTCAAGAAGCACTGGATTTTCCACATTCACTCAGTAAATATTTGTCGGGCCAGACACTGTGCTGAAACAGTGGTCTCATCCCAGGGATCTTGCAGTCTGGCCAGGCAGAGGGCTAGTTAAACAAGTTACTACGAAAGTGCTAAGACCAGGACAAGGTGCGGTGATGACAGAGGGAGAGGACAGTCCCGGGAGGCTGCCCAGAGAAAGCGCAATGTCAGCTGGACCCATGAAGGCTGTGTAGGAGGAGGAGTGGCCAGGGCCTGAGTTGAAGGAGCAGTTTTTGCTGCTAAGGGGACAGCATCCAGGGAGAGGCGGGTGCCACCCCAGGTGGGCTGGCTGGCAGATGGAGTAGGGTCTGGGCTGTGCCCTTTGACCTCTGAGTAACTGACCTCATACATGCTCTTCCATCCACCCTTCCACCACCTCAACCCACCTGGGCCAGGCATGGAGGTCAGGGTGAGGATGGGGATGAGGGTAATGGATAAAAGACTTAAAGAAAAAAAAAAAAACAGGCTCAGTGGCTCACACCTGTAATCCCAGCGCTTTGGGAGGCTGAGGCGGGCAGATCACTTGAGGCTGGGTGTTTGAAACCAGCCTGGCCAACACGGTGAAACCCCATCTCTTCTAAAAATACAAAAATTAGCCAAGTGTGGTGGCGCACGCCTGTAATCCCAGCTACTCGGGAGGCTGAGGCAGGAGAATCACTTGAATCGGGGGAGGTGAAGATTGCAGTGAGCCGAGACAGTGCCACTGCACTCCAGCCTGGGCAACAGAGTGAGACTCCATCTCCAAAAAAACAGAGAAGGAAAGAAAATGGGGATGAGGCCCCAGCCCTGCCCCCGTGGGAGGGAGCATGCCCGGGAAGTCAGCACAGGTCCCCAAAGACTGGGGCTTCATCTGCCTTCTGCCTCCTAGTCCCCGTTGCTGGTGACTCGTTGGCGGGAGCGTGTGAGGGAGGCTTCATACCTGCTTGGAGGAACCGGAGCCCAGGAGGCCCAGCTGGGCTCAGAGCAGGGAGTCCATCCGCCCACCTGCCCCTCACCTTCTTCACCCACTGACCTCAGGGCTCAGCCGGTGTATGGCTTCTTGGACGCCCTCCTCCAGCCCTAAGTTGGCCTACCCTCTGTGCTCTCTAGTGGGATGTGGAATAGGATTGCTGAAGCCAGTGACACTGCACCCCCAAGACCTGAAACCATCCTCCCAGGATCCACAGGGCAGAGGGGGTGGTGCCAGTAGCTGCTCAGGATATATTTGAGAAACTCAGGCAAGCCAGGAGGAGGGGACTTGGGTTCATCCTTAGAGCAGGTCCGGTGAGGAGCCTGCAGACTGACCTGGCCCTGGAGGTCCAAGTTCAGCTCCTTCCCCCGCCCCCAGAGCCATCTAGCCTCATAAGGCCTTCTGCCTGGAAGGGGCACTCGTAGCCTTTAGGGCACTTCCTTGCCCGCTTGCTCAGCCTTTGCCCAGAGGTCAGGCCCAAGACACCCCACCTTCACATTGGTTCCCTGAGAAGGAAGCCAGGCGGCATAAAGGGTCCAGGGCTGACTTCAGCCGTCACTCCCCTTCCCCATCCCACCCCACCCCAGCCTTTCTGCCAGACTTGGCCTGAGCTCCTTAATGCCACCCCTTGTCAGTTTGGACCCCCCAGTGTCCAGCCAAGAATCCCCAAAGGACCAAGGGGCTCAACCTTCCTCCCTTACCTGGCAGCTGGGTTTGGGGCCAGGAGGGGGTGGGGATGCTGAGAGGGGAGGGGAGGAGAGTCCTGGGGCCAGGACTTGGCCTGCTGCCCCTGTAGATCCGGAGCCAGGTTTTACTGTAATCCCTATATCCTGTTGCAGATCCTTAATCAGCTGGAGCCCAGGTTGGGCCAGACCCTGTGGTGACACTCGGGGCTGTAGTATGGAAAACCTGAAATGGAGCTTCCGGAGTTGGGATTGGTGCTGTGAGGATGAGGCAGGTGGAGGGGAGAAGGGCGCCAGTGCAGGCACAGGATGTGGATGGAGCCCAGACCCACCACCCACTCGACCCAGGCTGGGGGTGGAGGTGCAGCTGTTGCAGGCTGGGAACCGGGGCTATGGGATGGGGAGGAGGGCCCTATGGGGGGCCCCAGGAGAATGCCAGAGTATTGTGGGGGCTGCCACATTGCCTGGTAGCACCATCGAGACAGCTGGCCCCAGAGCACCCTTGTGGTGAGCCACGACTCTAACCAGGAATCAGCAGAGGGAACCCCGGGTGGCGTTGGCTCCAGGGGTCTGTACTGAAGGGGCTGAAGTCCAGGGCTGGGAGTGTTTCTGCCCTGCGGGGAGAGGGACCCCTTCCTGGGGCAGGTGGTGCAGATGGCCCAGGAGACCTGCCAGCCTCAGGCTTGGGCACACGGGACTAGGCTCTGTCCTGGAGGCAGCAAGGGCCCTTGGCAGGGCCATGGGCTCCCAGGATGTGCCGATCCTTCCGTCAAAAGCTGCAGGCCCTGGTGGAGAGCGCCGAGCGAGCCCTGCGGTCCCCAGGTGAATCCTGGGAAGGCGGGGCAGTGGGTACTCCTCCTGAACCTCAGCTCCTCCCGGCCCTGGGAGCAGTGGTGGAGGAGAGTGAGGGGACACGCATAGGCCAGAAATAGCCGGAGAGCAGAAGCCAGGGGTGGGCTGGCTGGCAGCGGGCGGGCAGACGGGCGTCTGTCCTGCCAGGGGCCCAGGCTGGCTCTGCAGACAGCCTCTTTTCTATATGGAAATGAAGAATTTAGGCTAATGGAGCTCAACCATCTCTAATTTTGCGATGGCAGGAGGATTTTGATTGAAAGTAATTAAGCAAGCTAGCTGTAAAATTAATTAAAGCAAAAGGGGGGGATTTTTTATTGGATTGGATAGCGATATAGCGTCTGTCAGGCGGGGGACGGATGGGGGTGACCTGAATCCTCTGCCCTCCCCCCTCCCACTCGGGACGTTTATGTCACTTTAATCTCCTTACAGCGGCTGCTGTGCATTTGTTTGAAATAATCAAGGAAATATGGTCAGAAATTGTCAGCTTTCAGATCTAATTTACCTGACGGCCCCTGCGCGAGCCGGCGCGGCCCAGGGAGCGAGTGTGCGTGAGCGAGTGGGGGAGCTGGGTGGGCTCAGAGGACATGGGGCTCTTCAGCCCCGGCCCGGGCCCCTCCCAGGGTGTGCTGCCCCGGCCTGTGGGCACCTCCCTGGGCTCTGCCCCCTTCTGGAACAGACCCCCTCCCCACCCCCACCCACCTGCTGCCTGTTCCTCACACGGTAACCAGCTTTAGGGTTTAGGGAATATAGGATTAGGGAGGTGACTGTAATTCCTTATTCCAGATGGCTGACAACCGCTCAAGCCCTCTGCCAGGGCCACCGTTTTAAAAATACTCCTAAATTAGTCCCCTCATGTCCTCGTCATGGTCACCCTCGCTGGCCTCAGCAAGGGGATTGTGCAGACGGGCTGCAGGGAGGGGTGCGAACCACCCAGAGTCCCCCCCCCCCCCCCGCCACCTGCTGCCTGCACCGCCGCTCTCCTGGGCAGGCTTGCCTTCGGAGCCTCTCTGGTCCAGGCCCTTCCTCTCATCTCCCGAGAGCGCCTGCCCTGTCTCCCCTTCAGCACACATTGGGAGCTCTTGAGGTCTCAGTCCTTGCAAGAGAAAGGCCCCCTCCCTCTGCCACACACGTCCTACTAATTAGGTGGGTCTTCCAGGCCACGAAGCCGCCTCCACTTTGCTTCCCCTGGAGGGTGGGGAGCCTGGTGTCCAGGCCTTGTTCCCTGAAGGTGCTGGTTTGGAGCCATTTGGGGTCCTTGCCCAGTGGGTCATGTGTGGCTCAGATCTGCCACAGCAGGGGGCCTTTGTGGTATTGGGGGCCCAAGGGGCCAGGCACAATCGCCAAGGCTGTGGAAAGTTCTGCTTTGAAACAGAAATGTGTGCATTGGCTTTGCTGGGCAGGAGAGGGCTCCAGCTTGGAACCAGGGCCCCGGATCTGTCTGGTCCCAGCGAGTGAGTGACCTGGGCTTTTGCCGTGTCTCTTAGCCTCTTGGACCTTGGTCTCCTTCCAGGTCTAAAGTTCCACGCAACCTAGGACAGCCTCCACCCTGATAGCTGCTGCTTGTCCCGAGGTGCGTGGGACCGAAGTGCAGGCTGCCCTCCTCGCTCCGGGTCCAGTCAGAGCCTCCTGCCACGCCCCGGCCATGCCCCATGCAGAAGTTCTAGAAACAGCGGGTCAGGACGAGCAGCTGGTTCCTTGTTTGCCCACTTCAGATGTACCCATGAGAAGGGCCCTGTCCCCACCTTCCCCCCTCGGTGCTACCCGGACACCCTCTGCCTTGCCCTCTGTCAATCCTTCCGCTGACCCTGAAGGCACCTTCCCCATCCCCTCCTGCTCCAGTGAGGCTTCCGCACTGGGTGACTCAGTCTGCCTCCCAGCAGCGAGGGAGTGTGAGCTCCTGCCGTTCCTTCCAGCCTGATCAGAGCAGCTGGAGGCTTGGGAAGCATCACCTGCCCCCTCCTGAGCTCTCTCCCTCTTGACCCTCCGCTCTGCCCTCACTATGAGTCACTCATCTTGGAGGTGGGGGGAGATGGAGCCCCATAGGGCCCTGCCCAGGAAAGTCGGGGAGAAGAGCTGCTGGCTTTCCTTCCCATCCTACATGCTAGAGCCCAGGCAGCACTGAGGTGTGTGGGGCCCTGCACTGCCCTGGCTAGCTGTGCTCACAGGGGCCTCTGCGAGAGGCAGTGGTAGAGCCAGGTGGTACGGGGTTCAGCCAGGCCAGAACACATGCCCTGAGTACCCGACAACTTCCAGGAGCTACATCCCAGGAGACAGGAGGTTAGAGAGAGCCTCTGGCCCGGCCCCACATCTCACCTCCACGTGGGGCTCACAGAGGCTCCTGCCGGCCTGTGCGGCTGGGATGCGGAGGAACCAGCAAAGGCACCCACGTCAGGAAACTGCTGCTCGCCCCAGGCCGGGGGCTTGCTTCTGAGCTGGATGCCGGTCCACCAGGGTGGAGGGAGGCTGCTGCGGAAATAGGGTCCCAGGGCAGCCCTAGGCAGCTTGGCCCACTGAGGCACAGAGGGAGATGCAGAAGCCCAGGAAGAGGGAGCATTTTTGTTCAGAGGATGGTGGAGAGGCCTCCTGGGGGCCCTTGGTGTCCCCTTTGTCCTCATGGGAAGAGCCTGTGCTGGGGGCATTCTATTGAAAGGTCACTTTCTAGAGCTAACGCTGTGGTGGGGGAGAGCTTTGCTTCTTCAGTGGCTCTTCTTGGAGAGGAAGGACAGGGGTGAGCATCGGACAGGTGGAGGCCCTCCCGCAACATGAGTCAGCAGCGGGGGCCCAGGGTGTCTGGGAGAAGAGTGAGAAGAAGCATGAGGGACAGGGGTCCGGGCCAGTCCAGCAGGGCCTTGGTGTCTGTCCCTTGTCTGGCATGAGTTTGTCACCAGCCTGAGATCACACATTTAATGTGGCTACCTGGGGTTCCTGCTGTCCCTCCTTCCTTGGCCCCCAGCCTCTAGCCCTGCCTTCTTCCTGGGGCCCCTCGCTGGCTGCTGGGGTTGGGCGCCTGGTCCATCCTGAACATCTCTGCCATCCCAGGCAGGCAGGTGTCTGAACCCCTAGCTGAGGGTAACAGGCCTAGCCTTGCCCATCCCAGGCAGCTCTGGCCTGGACCAGCCTGCCAGGCCAGCTCCTGCAAACCCTGGGCAAAGAAGACTTCCCCGCTGGGGACCTGCCTGACCCAGGAAGCTGGCCACTTTCTCCCTTTGTTGGGGGTGAGTGGGGGGTCATGTGCTAGGCTGGCTGGCCCCAGAGTCCTTACCCATGAGTTCCCATAGAGCCCTGGCCACAGGAGCCAGAGGCGGAGGTAGGGGCACCTGCCCAACTGGGAGAGGAGCCCAGAGTGGCTGGGGTCCAGCCCCAGGAATCATGAACTTCGGGGTCTCCTTATGCCCGCAGCGTGGGGGGACCCAACACCTCCCCCTGCCAGGTCTATGTGGAGTTGGCCGGATGTGACCGAGGCACTGGGCTTGCGGAAGTGCCTGAGGCTGAGCTGGGCACTGGCCTCACCCCTCTTGAAGCTTCCCCACTCAGGCCCATTCCCCGCCTATGCCAGACCACCCCACCTGCTCGCACTGCTCCTGCCTGGCCACCCCAGGACCCCCCACTCCTTCCCACCATCCTGGCCTCGGGGCTTCTGGCCCTTCAGGCCCCAGGACTCCCTGGCTCAACCCTGGGCCCGTCCTCTGTCCCCCCTGGCTTCACCGTCGCATTTTGCTGCCAGCGCAGGGCACTGAAAAACTGCTGGCACTGCCAAAAACCCTGTGTGCGCTACGACTCCCCAAACATCCCTTTATTTTTATTGTTCTGTTAATTACTGTTTAAACTTTAATAAGTCACTTCGTCAGGAGGGGGGACCTGCCGTGAGCTTTTCTGTGCAAACACGGGCCGGGAGTGACTCGGGTGTAATATAACCCTTTATGCGATGTGGGAATGTTTAGATTGTAACAGAAACTTGTTATTTTAATGACAGTTGGTTGGGGGGGGATCTGAGCACAGAAAAAAAGGAGGGGTGGGCACTCCCCTTGCATCCCCACGAAGGGCTTGGGGTGCCCAGGGCTGCTCCCTGGCTGTCACAGCAGAGGGCCCAGGGAGCCGTGGGGTGCTTCCCGGGCTGCCCGCTGGTCAGCTCCAGATTGGGCCTGGATGGCAGGGGCAGTTGAGGCCCAGGAGGAAGTTGGGCTTTGCAGGGATGGAAGCAGGAGGCCTGGGGCAGCTCTGGAATCCCCAGACAGAGGTGGGCAGGGCCATGTGGGGCCACCCTCCTGGTCCACAGTGCCCCGCAGTTACAGGGCAGGAATCAGTGCTCCTGGACTCCGCCCACAGTCACGTGGAGCATCGGGGAGGCCTGTGTGCTCTGCAGCCCCAGCCAGACCTGCGCCCACAGCATCCCCTCAGCCACGCCGCATCCCAGCTGGGGACCCACAGCCCAGGGCAAGGCAGATGCTGAAAGTGGCGAGCTTTCCGAGGGGCCAGGTCTCTGGAATCAGTTTGTCTTACGTGGAAGCTGCCAAAGCCCAGGTGTCCCACAGTTGTGCCAGGGAAGGCTGGGACTCACCCTGGATTCGGGACTGTCCTCATTGGCTGGTCGGGGCTTGGGCAGGGCATCCCTCGGGTTCCTCTTTGCCTCCATCAGGAGGGGGAGCAGACGGGTGAGGCAGGGTCACCCTGAGATCTGGAGGCACTGGCCCTCCTCTCACAAGGCCTTCCCATCTCGGGATATCAGGGGCTCATGCCCAGGTAGGGGTGATGGTGGCCAGTGCCCTGCCTCTATAGGAAGAGGCACTTCTGCACCAGAGCGGCTTCTAGAGCAGGGGCACCTGAGAGGGCATCTTGCCCCAACATCTGCGGGGCCCCTGCAGGTACCTCAGGATACCTTACAGCCTGTTTCCCTGATTTGTCACCATTCAGTACATCTGTCTGTCCGTCCGTCCGCGTAGCTGAGCTTCTGCTCTGATCCAGGCAGTCGGTGGCAGGGATGACAGAGGCCTGCAGTTGCCCACCAGGGCTACCCTGGCTGGGGTTAGTTCAGGCCATCCAGGGAGGACAGGGAGGGCAAGACCCAGGGTTCCTGGCCTCAGCCCGGGCATGGATGGTCCCGTGGAGGGAAAGAGGAGACCCTCACTCTCTGGGCTCTCCTGCCCGCGGAGGGTCTACACGGAAGCTGTCCCTACCCTCATCCCACCTCCTGCTGGCGGGGCCAGAAGTTCAGGGACTGGGTTCCCTAGAGCTGGAGGTGGGAGCCCCCCAGATGGTGGCAGCAGTGTGGGCCACGAATCGCTGAGGTTTTCCTTTTCTGAGCAGCGCGTTTCCCTAAATTGTCTTTGACTGCGTGCATGGGTAATGAAAGTTTATGCCCTTGTTAGAAGGACAGGCGGCCAGTTCCAGTTAGAGCAGGGGCTGTCTCCCCGCCAGCCCCCTCAGCCCCCCTCCCCAGCAGGAGAGAGGCAGCGTGAGCACAAGAGTGCAACAGTGTGTGTGTGTGTGTGTGCGCGCACGAGCACCCGTGTGTGCACACAACCTCCCCCTCCCTGGTGGATGAGAAGGCTGTTAGGGGAAGGGAGAGGGGACAGAAAAAAGAAGAAAAAATTTTCCATATTTGTGTAAGTTGCTTTAAAAGCATTTTATCATGTCATAAAAAAGGGAAAGTACTCTCAGAAATTGATCCTCTCCGCCAGCCCATTGGACAGAAGGACATTGGGATGTTAATGGCCATCCTGCTCCAGGGTGGCTTATTAAAAAATTTATACATAAATGCTTAAAATTGCATAAATTATTTAAAAAAACCAACAAAGTAAGCAATTTGAATTCCCTCTTTTCCTCCCCTTCGCTTGGTCCCCCTTTTCCAGCCCCTCCTCAGGGCCCTTCCGGTCCCCAGGCGCCCACCCCCCTCAGAGCTTTTCCCCTCTCTCCTCACTCGCCACTGCACCCCCGACGCCATCCGCCCTGCGCTCCTCTGGGGCTTCCCTGCCTCACCCACACATTAATGGAACCACCAGCCCACCACCAAACACTCACAGGCACACGCGCTAATAAAAACACCACTAATAATGCCCCAAATCGCAAAATTAAATATTAAGGCCAAAGGAGGCGGACGTGGAACGGAGCCGCCGCCACCGTCACCGAAGTTGGAGCTGATGAGTGTGTCTCTCGCAGGCGTGGAATGTCACCCACACATCCTGGAGACTGGAGTGGGGAGTTTTATGATGGTTTTTCATTGATTTGTTTCCCCAGCGCAGCTGCCGACCTCTATTGAGGGACAAACATAATCAGCACTGACGCAAATTAGATGGTTATTCGTTTTGAAAATTGACAGAAAAACAATAAAAAAGATGAAATGCTCCCAAATCAATAGATATAATGAAATTCAAATAATCCGAGAGATGAGGTCTCCATGGCAACTGATAATGTGGAAAAGAAAACAATTTAATAAAGGACAGACACACTTTGAAAACAGATTGGGCCCGGGGAGGGGGGCGGGCCGGCAGGCGGAGGGCTGGAGCGCAGGCTGGCGGGTGAAGGATCACTGTCCGTCCCAAGGACACCCGCCATAATTAAGCGAGGCTTTCGGCCCCAGAAAGTGCAGATTCAGGTTTTAATACACAAAATTATTTCAGGAGCAGTGAATCGGAAAGTCGTTTGTAATGACCTTCCTGAGAGGCCTGGGCGCGGGGCATGTTGGAGGCTGGGCGGCCGGGCGGCTGAGTTATGGCATATTTGTGTTTTTATAGTGCGGAGGGGAGGGGGTGGGGGGGAGGGGGGAGAAGGTTAAACAGTATTTACAGCTCAGTTGTTTTCAGAGAGGAAAGAGAAATAGAGTTCATGAGGAGATGCGGCGGGCGGGTGAGCCTGGGAGGCCTCTCAGGCAAGCAGGGAGAGGAGGTGGCCTGGGCCGGTCCCCCACCTCAGGCTGCCTTGCCCATGTCCGCCTCCCGGACCCAGAGGAGATGCCAGGAGCCGCCTCCCCCACTCCATTCTCTGGCGTGGCACAGCTTGTGGGGCCGTCTAGGTCTGGGGCCTCTCAAGGCAGTCCAGGCTGCGTGGATACCCAGCCAGCCACACCTGCTCCGGTGGAAAAGCAGACAGGGTGTTCCTGCCGTTGCCCTAGCCTCGCACCCTCCAGTCACCCGTTTAGACGATGCTGCCCCTTCCGAGCCTGGTGCCGCATCTGGGGTGTGCTCAGCCTTGGGAGTAGCGGGTAAGGACCCAAGGTGACATCACGTCCTGCTGCCGTGGCCCACAGCCTACAGCCTCCTGCCTCCTTTTCCAGGCTCCACCCCCCTGCCAATTGCCCACCTGGGGCTGGGAAAGGGTCCCTTTGGGTCTGACAGAAGTGGGGGAGGCCACAGAGAGGGGAGGGACCCATCAGACCCCCTCCACTGCCCTCCAGAGCCACTTGCCCGGAGCAGGGCAGCTCAGGCACCCCTAGCCAGCCTGGCCCCGGGGGCCCTCGGTGCCCCCAAAGCCCCCTCCCTTGGGTCTGTCTCTCCTGTCTGTGTTCTGTTACCACGACCACACGCAGCACTCAGATTCCGGCCTGCGCTGTCCGTGTGCACATGTGCATATAACGGGATTGTACAAACACAGACGCCTGAGTGTGTGTGCGCGCGCAGGCATGCACGCAGTCTGTGAGCCTTTGCTCAGTGTGTGTGTTTTAAATCTCCCCTGGGTGGTAACTCTCTTTTTTCTCCCCTTCCTGTTTGGCTGTGACCTGGGGGAGATTGATAGCCAGCCTGTGCGGTGGATGCTAACAGTTCCCCTGATTTATAGAGTTACTTACGCTAAGTGAGGCCACTTAGACGCGTCTGGATAGTAAACCTTTTAACTGGACTAAAAAAATCATAATAAATAAATAAACAAAGTGGGGCAAGCTAGGGCCCAGTGGCCAAGCACGCCCCCCAGCCAGGGTGGAGCTGTTGAGGGCCTGGGGACCTGGCGGAACCCCTGGGGAGCCACAGCCATTTCTCCCATAGAACTTGGAGGCCCTTCTGTTTGGAGCTGGGGGTGGAATTGGGTGCAAGAGGGAAGGACACCTCTCTCAGAGGGGACGGGGCCTGGCTGGGGGAAGGGTCACGGCTGAACAATCAGGGAAGGAACCGTTCGGAGGGAAATGGGCTGTGAGGTAGAGAAGGGGCGAGGGGCCGATGCCTGGGCCCTTCCTGGCCCTTCCTAGCCCTTCCTGGCCTCCAGACCTGCCACTCCTGTGGCACCTGTGATGCCCACTGCAATGATGGCTTTTCTGATGGATTTGAGTGTCCCTTCCCATGTCTCAACTGAGCATCCACGGTGTGGGAACCAGGGCTGCCCGTGTGCCTGTGTTGTAGCCTGAGGAGTCAGCCCAGGGTCTGGTCTGTACACAGTGCTCCGAGTGGGTGTTGAAGGGACACCAGCACAGCACCCCGAAACGGGGCTTGTGGCCTGTCCGATGCAAGTTCAGAGGTGAATGGCAGGGCGGAGGCCTGGCCGCTGCCTTCCCTGAGACTCCAGGACGCCTAGGTGGGAGGCCGTAAGGGACACAGGTGGGGTTGAAGGTTATGACCTTGGGCATCTGGGCCTGGTGGGAGTTCGGCTTCAGCACTGACGGTGGGCAGCGACCAGCCCCGCCGCCTCTGCTTCCTTATGTGGAAGCGACAGGACAGCCGACCATGTGGGGATCCTGGGGACATCACCAAGGTGACAGCGTAAGGCGCCCAGCACAGAGGAGGCGCTCAGAGGGTGCCAGCTGCTCTATGCCCCCAGGTGCCATGGGCCAGGGCAGCTACCAGAGTGGCCCCAAGCTGCCTAATCGTGGGAAGGTGGGGCCCCAGCGCACCCCTAGCCCACCCCGGGGGACTGGTTCCTGGCCCCTGCCTGCCCACCTCCTGATATACAGCGGGCATTAGGCCGCCCAAAGGGGATACTGCATCCTTAGGAAGAAATATGTCCTCATTTTTCTTAAACACCGTTTCCACTGAGTGAAATGTTTAGAAGGGACGCGCAGGGACAACTTTATTTCCTACCAGGGAGTTCAGAGCCACCAAGCAGAGCCCATAAAGCACCAGAGCCCCGGCACTGACAGGCAGCCCGACCCTAAAACATATTACTCATGGGCGGGGAGGGGCTGCCAGGCCTGCCCAGCCCCCTGGGACAGACCCCCCTCCACTGTCGAGGCAGGACAAGCAACTCTTGAGACCTGGGCCATGGGCGGTGGGCATTGGAGCCTCTCCTCGTGAACCCAGGATGCCTGCGGGAGGGGCCTGGCCCTGACCAGGCGAGCAGGCCACCCCAGAGAGCAGCGAGATCAGGGGACTGGAGATACAGGTGCAGCTGCAGGCACCCGCCTCTCACCGGAACTGGCAGGAGCCCTGGCCTGCCCCAGCCTGTGGAGGGAGCGATGAGATTCATGCCGTCACGGGGCCTTTTCCCAAGGCCCTCCCTTCATTCCATTTCTGAAGCCGGCTGATTTGAATATTTATAAATATCAGTAAATTATTTATTGTAGCAATCTGTGCAGCATTTCACCCACCGCAGTTAACACTTTAAGGGGCCCCGTGTTATGGGAACAGGCAGTGAGGGTGAGGAGGGGTCGTGGAAGAGGGAAGGGGTGCCTGCAGGGTCCCTCATGGGGATGCAGCCAAGTCTCAGCCTTTGGGAGCTCCTAGCCAGGGTGAGATTGGGCTTTGGGGTGTCTACAGCCCCAGGATCAGCCTCCTCTTCTATGAAATGGGATGGAGACAGTACCAGCTCCACTGGGCCGTTATGAGTCATCCGTTAGTGCCCGGAAAGGTGGACGGTCCAGTCCCTGCCCCTTTTACCCAGCCCTGTGCAGGGTCAGCCCAGCTCCAAAACCTGCTGGGGAACTGTCGCTTGTGGCACCCTGAGAGGGAAGGTTCCGAACCTGGGGAGCTGAGTAGGGGCTGAGAGGCCAGCCCGCCCCTGCCCCAGATCTGCCTCTCCTCTGTCCCCTGTGTCTTCCAAGCCAGGGAGCTTTCTCAGCCTTGGAATCTAAAGCCCTGGTGTGGCACCACATCTGCCTGGTGGCCCTTCCAGGGCCGAGCTGCTTTTTCCCAGGTTCGTGCCAGTCAGGCCTGTCCTTGGCACAGACAGGTGCCCTCTCCCTAACAGCCCCACCGCCTTTCTACAGGGAGCATTCTTGTCCAGGGCCAGAGCTAGCGCAGGGCAGCGCTCGGCCGTGAGCTCACGATCCCTGACCCCAGAAGCTGGGCATACCCTGGTGCTGTGCCAGAGGCTGGAGGCCAAGAGCACCGCCACCAACAGAGAGTGGGCTCTGGCTGTGTGTGGGTCCCAGGCCCGGCTGAGCCCCCTTCAGCGGCCCCTCCCCTTGCCGCTCCTGTCTCCGGGGAAGCAGAGCAGGAGTCCCCTCGCCTTCCCACCCTCTGGCCCAAGCCTGCCTCCTGGGCAGTATTGTTCCCAGAGGAAGTGTCCAGTGTAAATAGAGCAGCGGGCAGGCCGGTGGCGGGAAGGAGATGAAAGGCGCAGTGACAGGGCCGGGGACGGATGGCTTCCTTCCATTGAGGCCTGGCCACGGCGTTTATATTTTAGGGAAGAAAGTCAGAGGAATGTTTACATGGACAGGAGTCTGGGGTCAGACCACAGCGGGGTGGGGGGATCGTCTATGGATCCCAGGACCCTGGGCCGGAAGGTGGTGGGGAGCTGAGACCTCAGCCCAGACGCACCCCCCTCCCCGCCGCCCAGCCTCGCACGCGCTCACACTTAAGAACCTCAGCCCTGCCTCTGCCTCCTGCCCCTGTGTCCCCGGCCCACGTGCCTCCCACCTCCACCCCCGGGACCAGGACCGGGACCGGCAGGAGAGGGAGAGGGAGGGCAACATCTGGAAGGCAGGTGGGCTGGGGCAGCATGGCAGCTGGAGGGCAGGTGCCGGGCGAGTCGGCAGGAGCAAAGGGGCCTGGGGCTGGGGGCGGGTCCTGGGTGCACAGCTGCACTGCAGCTGGTGGGGGCCCGGGCAGGAGCAGAGCTGGGCGCACTGCCGAGATGGGGAGAAGGTAGGCTGGGCTGGGTGGGCCAGAGTGCGGGGAGGCTCCAGGATGGGTGGGGGCCCAGGGAGGGGGCGTCACCAGCAGCAAGTGCAGGCCTGGGAGCTTCGGCTTCCCTCTTCCTTAGGATAAATATTTATAGATTCATTTGCCGTCTGCCATCCACACTTGGCTGCTTACCTCCTGGTAAAAATAGTGCCGGCTCCCCCACTGCCCCCCTTCCCTTCCCCATCCAGGGCAGGGGACAAGGGGACCAGGTGAGGCCCGCTCCCCCAGAGGCCTGTTGGAAGAAACTCAGGCATCACGGAACCTGCTGGGCAGCTGCGAGGTTGAGCGGAATGCTGTGATGTGGACGCTCCACCTCAGAACCTCAAGAGGGGGCCCCACATCCGTACCTGGGGTCTTGGATGTGTGTGGCACAGACTTGGAGATGTGGACGAACCTGGGGAGAGTGGACATTGGCTTGGGCAAGTAGCTAAGGCCCTGAAGCCAGGGTCCCAGGACTGGAAGGCCTGGGGGTAGCTGAGAAGACCCTTCTCTGGCAGTGGGTCTGGCTGGGCTAGAATCACCCTGTCTCATCTGAACCAAGTGAGCCATCCATACTGGCCACTGGCTACCAGGCGAGGATCTGACTGGGAGTGCCAGTCACGGTGTCTATCAGGGGACAGTCATCTGTTCGTATGAGTCAAGTCCACTTCTGGGACTTGAGGCGGGTACCCTGGGGGACCTGGGTACCGCCATTCCTGTCTGAGTAAGCTTCTCATTGGGTTTCCAGGCGTGTGGAACGTTTGCATGGGGGTAATCATTAGAGAGAAGCCCCTTGTGATCACAGAGCCAGGGGGCCCTGCCCTCACTTAGCCTTCCCCCCGTATGGAGACCCTGACATCCCCCTTCCTCCGGTGAGGGCCACGGAGAGACACATTTTGTTGGAGCTCCCTTTACACAATGAGTATGAGCCAAGCCCCTGCAGCTGTGGCCACTGCCCTGTCCCCAACCCCACCACAGGGTCTCGCCCACAGAAGGAACTCAGTAAAGGAATGGGTGGACAGACAGTTACACATGCGGGTGCATTCTGTGTGTGCGGGTGTGTGTACACTCTGTGCAGGGGTGTGTGTGCATTCTGTGTGCATGTGTGCATTCTGTGCATGTGTATGTGTGCTCTCTGCATGCGTGCACTCTGTTGGCGCATGTGTGTGTGCTCTCTGTGTGCGTGTGTGCATGTGTGTGTGCATTCTGTGTGTGCAGTCTGTGCACTCTGTGCACTGTGTGTGTGTGCACGTGAGTGTGTCTACCCT
This sequence comes from Cacajao melanocephalus, assembly GCA_963573385.1. Taxonomy (NCBI): domain Eukaryota; kingdom Metazoa; phylum Chordata; class Mammalia; order Primates; family Pitheciidae; genus Cacajao; species Cacajao melanocephalus. Next base: position 180,990 of record CAUYLG010055431.1, read on the forward strand.
TGTCAGCCTTTGTGGCAGGTCCCAGTCTGTGTGGTGGGTGGGTGGGCTTGCCATATGCCCCCCAGGACCCTCGGTGCCCTATCAGGGATGGAGTTTAGGCTGTGCCACCTCGAGAGAAGTTGCTGGCTCTCAAGTCACCTCATTAGGGTTTCTGGCTGTGTGTGTCAGACTGTCTTGTTCCGGGATTAGGTGCTGTGACTGCCAGTTCGGGGCTCTCCATGAGGGATCTAAGCGATCCCACCCTGCTCCAGCTGGAGCTCCTGAGGGCTGGGAAGCGGATTGACCAGGCCTTCCAGGGCTGTAGGGGCTGGCCGAGGATGGGGAGCAAGGTCCTAAGACAGGGACAAGGGCCCTAGGAAGGGCCATGAGGAACTCTGCTTGGATGGCTCTGACTGACCTGGGGAAGCAAATGGCAACAGGAAATGGCCAGAGAGGCCTCGAGGGGGCTGGCGAGGACTGGAGAAGACCCTGAGGCTGGGAGGAGATAGAGGAACAGGGAGGCCTTCGGAGGGTCCTTCGGGAGGGTCCTGAGAAAAGGAGACTGCAGGAGGAAAGGAGATCTCTGCTCTCTGCTGAGGAGGGTTGGAGTCAGGTGGGGCCCAGGGACCTGGCCTGGCAGAGGAGCCGCCAGGGACTGACGTGCTCAGGTGGGAAGTGCCAGCTGGGTGCTACCAGGGCAGTGAGGCAAGAGGCTGGCACAGGCTGGTCCCTTGCTCTCTGTGATTCCTCCCAGGGACGTATGGTGGGGCAGGATGCTCCCAAGTGGAACCGGCCACCAGCAGTGCCACGCTGTTCCTTGCCAGCCTGACTGCATGGCCGGCTCCTTAACCTGCCTGGGCCTCAGTTTCCTTGTGTGTCAAAGGGAGTAGCATCCTTCTCAGCACGCCCCCTTCCAGGACCCAGCAAGCCTAGGAAATGCCTCCAGGACCTGGGTGCCCCTTGTAGTCGAAGAGTCATTCATTCATTTGTTCATTTCCAGACTAGTTCTTGAACTACCTACTGTGTGCCAGGCACTCTCCCAGGCTCGGAAAGTAGAGTGATTCTCAAGCTTGGCCAAGGAGCTTATAGACTAGCAGCGGATACAGACACATGCCAGGCCATCTCAGGGCAGTTTGATGGAACTGTGGTTGATGGGGGAGCCCTGTGGCTTGGGGGATACAGGGCTGTTTGGGAGGGTGGGTTGTGTTTGGTCTCGCATACCTCTGACCTCTGCGCCCTCCTCCATCCCTGCAGCTGAGGGCACCCGGTGCACGGACCCATCTGCAGGGAAGCCCGCCATGGCGGCCAAGCGCAAGGGCGGCCTGAAGCTGAACGCCATCTGTGCCAAGCTGAGCCGCCAGGTGGTGGTGGAGAAGCGAGCCGAGGCCAGCTCCCATGCCGACGGCAGCCCGCCGCGGCCCCAGGACCAAGAGCGCAGTGGCCCCGAGTCTGGGGCAGCCCGGGCCCCCCGAAGCGAAGAAGACAAGAGGCGGGCGGTGATCGAAAAGTGGGTGAACGGGGAGTACAGCGAGGAGCCGGTACCCACACCCGTGTTGGGGCGGATTGCCCGCGAGGGCCTGGAGCTGCCACCCGAGGGTGTCTACATGGTGCAGCCCCAGGGGTGTAGCGATGAGGAAGACCATGCAGAGGAGCCCTCCAAAGATGGTGGTGCCCTGGAGGAGAAGGATTCAGACGGGACGGCCTCCAAGGAGGACAGCGGCCCCAGTGCCAAGCAGGCTCCAGGTGGGCGCCTGGCCTTTGAAGGGTGGCTGAAGTCTGGGACAGGGAGGACAGCAGGGAAGGGGGCAGGGTGTCTGACAAGCACACCCAACTCCTCACTCCTTCTCCAAATACTGGCCCCTCATCCCACCCAATGAGGACTCTGGGGTGAGAGAGAGTAGGACGGGGAGCGATACCCCATTGAGAAGGGAAGGGCTGAAGCTGCCCCACGCACAGCGGTTCTTCGAGAAACCACAGGCAGAGGGATGGTCAGGGGTGGACAAGTGGGGAGGGAGGGAGGGACAGACGGACGGACAGGATAGATGGCTGGACAGATGGTTGGTAGGTGACTCTTTACACACACCTGTGAGGTCTGAGCTTACCGGGCACAGTACCTGGCACAAGAGGGGTGCAGTGGGCAACAGCATGAGCCCCACGAGCCCGCTGTCTGCGCATTCTGCTACTCGGAGCTTTCTCGGATGAGCCCAGGACAAGCTTTGTTCTCCCGCCACTCTCCTCGGCCTCCTCTTCCTTCCCTACACCTCTGTGCCCAGCCCTCCCAGCAGGACGTCTCAGGGCCACCCGGATCGCAGCCCAGCCAGTGTATCCTCTTACAGCCAGCTGCCCCGGCTGCCCGCGGTCCCCTGGCTGACCTCTCTCCCACAAGGCACCGAGGCCCTGCTTTGCTGATGTCTCCATGTCCTGGGGATCCAGAGCAGCCCTGCGCTCCTTCTGCTCCAGGGGAGGTTCCTGTAGGCAGGGGGGTTGCCAGGACCACAGTCCCGGGATCTGGGCCTTCTCTCTGCCCCCGGCCTCCTTCCCAGTTGTGGCTGGTGCCCTGCACCTCCCCTGCCCGCTCCCCGAGCCCTTCCCCTGCAGCGAGGGGCGCATCTCCTCCCAGTGCGGGGAGCCCTGCGCAGCCACATAATTATGCATATAAGATATAAACAGAGCTGTTTAATTATCCTTCGCCACATCAGTGACAGAGTAATTAACAAACATTGCAAGATCAATGAGGAAAAGTGTGACCTTCAGTTTCCTCTGATAGGAAAAGCCCTTGCCGTCGCCAGACACAAGGTGATTGTGCTGGGCGCGGAGAGGAGAGGAGGAGCGGGACGCGACAAGGGCCTCCGTCCCCTCCACACCCCACCCAGGCCAGCTCTGCTCGCAGCTGATACAGAGCAGGGTGGGCCCTAGCCCCTGCCTCTTTCCTCCAGGGGAGTGGAGAACGGCCGGCGGAGGCGGGCCTGGAGCTGCCAGTGGCCTCAGGGACCCAGGCCTCGCCCCCTCAGCCCGACACTGGGACTGCCCGCTTGCCCTGAGTGCTGGAGGACAGAGACAGCAGAGCCCCAGCTGCCCCCGTGGGCTTGGCCCCCAGGCCGCCACCTCTGGACCTGGGCTTGGGCACGTAGGCCTTTGGGCTGCCCCAGGGACCCCTGCCGGGTCCCCTCCCTGCGCAAGCTGCCTGCCCTTTGAAGCCTCTGCTTCTCTGCCATATATAGCGAGGGCTCAGCTGCCTCCAGCTATTTTTAGCCCCTTTCCCTGGTCCCTGAGCCACTGAATCCAGCAGCCAGAGCCCACTCCTCCCGAGGTGGGCCCCCCGACCCTGCATAGTGTGAGGTCAGGACAGTGGCTGACCTGCCAGCCCCACCCCAGGGAAACTTTTCTTGAGTCCCTCTGTGCACCCTGAGTGCCAGGTGGCTGCCTGTGACTGTCCTCTCCTCCCCTAGCCAGGTCCCACCCTCCCAGGAGCCCACAGCCTCTCCTTCCATATCCCACCAGGCATCTTCTCCTGCCCAGGCCCAGCCCTGCCCCTTCTAGACATACCATTCCAGGTATCTCTTAGGATCGCAGGCCTGGCAGGTTCGCCTGAAGAAGACGCCCCCACCACGCCTTCCCTCGGCTGTGTGGTCAGCCCGGGGTCCTGCCACCCCGAGTGTGCCCATGTAGCTGACTTGCACACGAGCAGAGAGAACACGGTGTCCCTGGGGCCGTCAGGCCTCAGTCTCTCGGGTGCACCCAGCCCCCATGCAGGGCATAGCACACGGGAGGCCTGTAGCATGCGGGCAGTGAAGGGGCGAGTGTGCGTGTGCGCTGGGGTCACGTCTGGCCGTGGGGTGGGGTGTGTGTGGAAGAACAGCTCAGAATTAGCCTGGGACCGCCTTCTCCCGCATTCCCAGAGACCCGGGTGGGGTGCTGGGGAGGTTTGAGGGGTTGCGTACCTGTGTGTCTGCAGAGGCGGGAAGGTGGCTAGGGATGGGAGCTGGTGAGCCCGAGTGTGAAAGAGTGTGTGAGGTGTGTGTGTTGTGTCTGAGTGTGAGTCTGTATGAGTGTGTGTGTGTGTTGTGTCCGCATGTGTTTTATGTGAGAGTCTGCATGTGACTGTGTGTGGGTGAGCAAGTGCATGAGTTTTATGTGACTGCATGTCTGGTGGGGGTGTGTATGTGTGATTGCATGTGTGTGTTGTGATTGTGAGCACATGATTGTGGGTGTGTAATGTGTGAAAATGCATGTGTGTGTTGTGATTGTGTACATGTGACCGTGTGTGGGTTTATGTGACAGTTTATGTGTGTGCATGTGACTGTGCATGTGTGTGTGTGACAATGCATGTGTGTGATGTATGTGATTGTATGCACATGTGGGTGTGGGAGTATGAGAATCTACATGTGTGTTGTATGTGATTGTGAGTATGTAACTGTGTGGGTGTGTGGGTGAGAAGGCATGTGTGTGTTGTGTATGTGATGGCATGTGTATGCACGTTACTGTGGGTGAGTGAGAATGCATGTGGGTGTTGCATGTGATGGTGTGATGTGACTGAGTGTGTTGTGTTTGTGTGCATGTGACTGTGGGTGTGTGAGAATGCATGTGTGTGTTGTGTGTGCATGTGACTGTGTGGGTGTGTGTTATATGTGACTGTGTGCATGTGACTGTGTGGGTGAGAATATGGGAATGCATGTGTGTGTTGGATGTGACTGTGTGATGTGACTGCGGGTGTGTGTGTGTGAGAATGCATGTGTGTGTTGGATGTGATTGTATGATGTGACTGTGTGGGGGTTTGTGTGTTGGTGTGTGAGAGTGTGCATGTGTGTCACTGTGGGGAGGTGGCTCCAGGCTTCCTGGTGTACCCAGGGGTGGCCACAGTGGGGAGGCTACACTCAGGCCCTGCCCAGACCCCTGCACTCCCCAGGTGGCCCAGCCTTTGTGTGAGTGCAAGAAACCCAAGGGGGCCAGGGGTTTGGAGGACGCGTCCAGGTCCTACATCGAAGCTGGGCCAAGCACATCCGCACGCTCGCACCCCTGGCTGAGCTGTGTGGTCAGGGATCCTCCTCATCTGGGAAGGCGTGGGAAGGCCATGAGCCCAGGTCCTAGGAAGGCTTGGCGTGGACACTTCATCTGCCCAGGGGACCCATTTGTGGGGTCAAGGGAGGTCCTCTAGCCAGGCCCACCCCGACCCCGGCCAGAGCATCTTCCTCAGTCCCGGGCTCCCGCTCGGCCACCCAGCCAGTGGCCCACATCCCTACCTGTCCCCGGCTCTTACCGCTCCCTGCCCTGGGTTGGGATCTGGCCTTACTTCCAGTAAAATGACTTCTCTTTCATATTAGGCCAAGGCGAGAGAGCGGAGACATTTATGAAACTTTGTTTAATGTACTGAAAAGCCATCGGCCAGAACATTTAGGAAATTGATTTTCCTGGCATTGATGAACTCGTTTTATTTTACCCCAGTATTAATTACTTTTTTTTAAAACAAATTAATTTAAGAGTCGTAAAACCTAACAAGTGAGCCAAATGTCCATAGATCATGTCCTGCTCCGCCCCTCCCCACGCCGACCTCCTCCCTCTGTGGGTGGGGGCTCCCAGTGGGGGGAACCTCCTGTCCCTCCCCCTCCCTCCCAGAGGTGATGCGCCCCCCTCCTCCTCTGCAGGAGAGGCCTCCTCGCTGCGGGACTATGCGGCCTCCACCATGACCGAGTTCCTCGGCATGTTTGGCTATGACGACCAGAACACGAGGGACGAGCTGGCCAGGAAGATCAGCTTCGAGAAGCTGCACGCGGGCTCCACGCCGGAGGTGGCCACCTCCTCCATGCTGCCTGCCTCCGAGGACACCCTCAGCAAGCGGGCGCGGTTCTCTAAGTATGAGGAATACATCCGCAAGCTCAAGGCCGGCGAGCAGCTCTCCTGGCCAGCCCCCGGCACCAAGGCCGAGGAGCGCGCAGGCAAGGAGGCAGTGGGCCCCCTGCCCAGCCTGCGGCTGCCCAGCAACACGGCGCATCTGGAGACCAAGGCCACCATCCTGCCCCTGCCATCGCACAGCAGCGTCCAGATGCAGAATCTGGTGGCCCGGGCCTCCAAGTACGACTTCTTCATCCAGAAACTGAAGACCGGTGAGAACCTGCGGCCCCAGAATGGGAGCACCTACAAGAAGCCCTCCAAGTACGACCTGGAGAACGTCAAGTATCTGCACCTCTTCAAACCCGGGGAGGGCAGCCCCGACATGGGCGGGGCCATCGCCTTCAAGACGGGCAAGGTGGGGCGCCCCTCCAAGTACGACGTCCGGGGCATCCAGAAGCCAGGCCCCGCCAAGGTTCCGCCCACCCCCAGCCTGGCTCCCGCACCCCTCGCCAGCGTGCCCAGTGCCCCCAGCGCCCCCGGGCCAGGGCCGGAGCCGCCTGCCTCCCTGCCCTTCAACACTCCCGAGTACCTGAAGTCAACCTTCTCCAAAACAGACTCCATCACCACGGGGACCGTCTCCACTGTCAAGTAAGGCACTCCCCACCCCACAACACCCAGAGCCAGGAGCCAGACTAGACAGGAGGCCTCCTTCCTCACCAGGGTCGCCTGTGCTTGAGAACACACCTGCCACTCACACCTCACACACATCCACTGTGCACCCAGGCGCACACACACTCAGGCCGCCGTCCACACACTTCCACACACACAGGCGTGCACCACACTCATGTTCACTCTTGCGCCCACAGAACCACACGTGAGCACCCCCGCAGCACCCACCCCGCTCTCAGCACTGTACGCTCCACCCCTCCCGTGCCCCTTGAACACGCCCCGCACACCCTCACACTCCCAGGCAGTGGGGTGCTCTGCCTTTTGCTGGCATGCACACCAGCACCGCAGCCACCCCCGTCTGCCCGCGATAGGCTTCCTCTACCTGCTGCCACAAGCACCCAACGCAGGCCTGTGGTTGGCTGAGAAAACCCCACCCCGGGTGGGACGCTGGGTCCATGATGGTGGCCCTGGCTCCTGGGCTCGGGGGAGGCAGGAAGCAAAAGTAGTGGGGAGGTACATACACCCTTACAGCCTGAACCCATGGGCAGGGGAATGGCCTGGGTGGTAAGATGGTAGGTGGTATGGAGCTGAGTGAGACCCTTCCCCAGAGCGCCTCCTGCAGTGGCCCAGGACCCTGGGGGCTGCATATCCAGGAGCAGAGCTAGCCGGGATACACCTCCCCTGCCCAGCTGCCTGTCCCCACCTCGAATCCCTCCCCACTGGGGGGCCTGGTGCCCCTCAGCCAGCGGCCTCCTGATGTTCCCTGAGTGTCAGACAGCTGAGCCAGGGTTCTGTGGCTTTCCGCCCCATCAGACCCCAGGCTGGCTTGTGCCCAAGGGGGGGCTCCAGCCCCACCTACTCAAGGTGGCCCTGCCCTCCCAGAGTTCAGCCCGTTGAACCTCTGTCCAGCTTCCGCCAGGGATGTCCTCAGTCCCGCCCTGGGTGCCTTGGACACTGCAGAGCAGAGGGGCTGGGGGCTCAGGGCAGGGGCTGCCTTCCAGATGCCCCCTCGGCATGAGGCTGCCCGTCCGCTCACCGGCTGTGACCTGCGTGTCTCTCGCCAGGAACGGACTGCCCACAGATAAACCAGCCGCCACTGAAGATGTAAACATTTACCAGAAATATATCGCCAGGTAGGCCCTGACGGGGAGTGCCATGGAGAGAAGGTGGGGGGTCAGGACTGTCTGGGGATTCAGGCCATTCGCTTGACATCTGACCTCTAGGGCCAAGGTAGCTGCCTCCTCCCACCCCCTTCCACTTCGGTCCCTGCACTGCCGAGGGCTGCCCTGCTCGCCCGTTTCAGAGCCTCCCTCCTTTCTGTGCGGTCCAGGCTGCACCGTCCCTCAGCGGCCTGTGCCCCCAGGTCGGGCCGGGGTTCTGACACAGGGCCTGGCCACAGGTGAGTGCAGCGCCCCCAGCCTGCCTGGGTCCTGCTGTCACACAGAGCCTTGGGCAGGGTGCAGGCCACCGTGGAACGGTCAGATTGGGAAGGTAGAGGCAGGCCGGACGCCGTGGCTCATGCCTGTAATCCTAGCTCTGAGGGAGTCCGAGGTGGGAGGGTCACTTGAGGCCAGGAGTTTGAGATCAGCCTGGGCAACAGAGTGAGACCCCATCTTTAAAAGTAAAATAAAAGAGAGAGAGAGAGAGAAGGGGTGGGCTGTCATCCTCTCTGACACAGCCCGGTGCCTTCCCCAGTGAGGCTCTAACACCACCTGACTCCAGACCAATCCCTTTCCATCCCGAGGCAGTGGGATCAGCAGTGAAGTGTCTTTGCCTCACCAGATTCCCCCAAATCACACAAATAACACCCCCGCCCCATCCCCTGCCTGCCCTCTGCTGGGCCAGCACACAGCGGCCAGCGCCTGTCTGTCCACAGATCGTCCAGGTTCCTCCCTGCTCTTCTCCGCCCGCTGTCCCGCTCTGTCTTCAGCTCTGCTACTCCGTCCTGCTCTGTCTTCAGCTCTCCCCATGCTGTCTCCTCTATAGTATTATTATTACCGTTATTATTAGTGCCTCCGCAGATGGCCCTTTTGGCAGCTTCAGCTTAAATATTTATTTGCACGTGGTTTTCCCTTTACAGTATGGGGTTTCTCTCTCTCCCACAATCTCTCGTCATCCTTGGAGCGGGACAGGCAGCTGAGCCATCCCCTTCTCCACAGTTGTCATGGTGTGGCCTCTCCAGCGTGGCCTCCCCACGGCCCGCCGTCCCCACGGCCCGCCGTCACCGAGGCTGTGAGAACCACGTCCCAGCGGCCCTGGGGCCTGGAGGAGGACGGGTTTCCTGGGAGGCAGCTCGGGCTCCTGGCGGTGGCGGCAGCGGCTGGAGAGTGAGCTGCTTGCTGCAGGAAGCCAAACAGATGCTGTGCTTTAAAAATTCATAACTCTGCACTGTTTCAAGTGTCAGGAAAAGCCCAGGACGGAGAGAGCCCTCTAACACCTCTCAGCATCAGAGCCCAGGCGGGCCCAACCAGGGTCTCTGCACCTGGCCGGAGCTGGGCGGGCTGGGAATAGGGGCAGGCAGCCCCTGCAGAAAAGGCAGGTGGGCAGCCGAGGGGCGTCTGCCTGCCCTCCCTTCCCAGGGCTCAGGCCCGTCTGTCTCCCCCTGCTCTGACTTTTGGCCACCTCAGCGTCGTTCCCTTCTTGGGGCCGGGCCTCTTTGCCTCGGTGGGCCTGGGATTCCCGCCAGGCCCGGTCACTTGCCAGGCCCTCCCCAGGCCTCTGCAACTTCACCTCCCCTCCACGTGCCATACAGAGCCCAAAGAGTCCTCCCTGGGGCTGGGGCTGGGGCTGCCACCCAGAGCAGGGCCCTGACGCCACCCCCTTCCCTCCAGGTTCTCGGGCAGCCAGCACTGTGGCCATATCCACTGTGCCTACCAGTACCGCGAGCACTACCACTGCCTGGACCCCGAGTGCAACTACCAGGTACGGCCACCTCGGAACCTCGGAACCGGCTCCGCCTCCCCCGCCCACCAGCGCAGCATGGAGGCACTTAGAAGTGGGGGTGGGGGGGGTGCTTAGTTCTACTTGCACCACCCAAACTTGACTGGAGCAGACAGAGGGCCCACAAAAACGACTAGCCTGCCCACACTCCCTGATTCCCATGGACAGAGCAGCTCCCAGGCTCAGCGCCGTGGAGATCCCCGCAGGGATCATTCCAGCCCTTCTCACTGAGAGCCTCCCACGTGTCCAGGGCCACGCCAGCCAGCCCGTGAGCCTCGCCTTATTGACTCTTTGCAATGGCCTTAGGTTAGCATTACTGCCCCATCTTAAAGATGATAAAATTGAGGTTCAGCCGGAGCACCGCTGTGCCTAAGGCTGCCCGCTGGTGAGGGCAGAGCTGGCGAGTGAGAGCAGAGTCGGGGCAGCCTGTGTGGGGCGGCACCCTCTTGATGACCAGGGGTCCCAGCCTGCCTCAGTACCCAGGTGCACTGTCAGCACCAGAGCCCCTGCCTCCAAGACCTGGCCCCGATGCATCTTCTATGCTCCTGGGGATGGCCACTGGGGAGCTAGGGGAACATCGGGGGAGAATCGATGGTTCTAGAACCTCTGGGATGGTTCCCTGCAGGGGCCAGTGTGCCTGCCACTGGCCTCGGGCAGTCTGGGCTGCCTTGACCCCAAGCAGGGTTCTTTCCAGGGAGGCCTGAGGCCAGCACCTGGCCCAGGTGCTCTTGGCGGATGGGAGGAAAGGCAGAGGGGGGACCCAGGCTCCTGCCTACGAGGCGCTGTCTCCTGGCAGAGGTTCACGAGTAAGCAGGACGTGATCCGCCACTACAACATGCACAAGAAGCGCGACAACTCCCTGCAGCATGGCTTCATGCGCTTCAGCCCGCTGGATGACTGCAGCGTCTACTACCACGGCTGCCACCTCAACGGGAAGAGCACCCACTACCACTGCATGCAGGTGCCCCCCGCCCCCCAGGCCGTCCCGGTTCGGAGTCCCCCACCCCTCACTCCCAGAGCCAGGGCTGCCCTGTGGGCAGGGACCCCAGTTGATCGGGAGCCCCTCTTTCTCCAGGCCCCACACAGGGATACCCAGTGAGCCAGGAGGGTCCTGGGGTTCAGACTTGGGCAGCATCTGAGGGGCCAGGGCGGGGCCTTCCCCATGGCCATACTTGGTGTGGATGAAATTCAGTGAGCTGTTTATACAGACCGACATTTTTCAGGCTTTAACACCAAGAGTTGCATTGCAAATGATTCCTGAGGAGGTTTTTGTTTAATTCTTTGTTTTAATGCCACGCAGAGTCTGGGCTTTTTCAAGGTGTCAGGGCCAGGAGGAGCGACTTTGGATTGCAAATAGCAGCCCCATGCCTCCCCCGGTATTTGTCAGGGGTTGTTATGGGCTCTGTGAACAACCTGGGCCTTGAGGAGAGGGGGGCCACCCTCTGGGCTCTGAGATGGTGCAGACACTGGCACGGCCCAGCCTTCAAGAGTGTTCAGATTCCACGGGTTTTTACTCAATATGGCAACGTTGCCTTCCTGGCCTGGCTGCGGGTGGGTGGGAGGGCCCCGTGCCCAGGAACTGTCCACTAAGCAAATCCCTGGGCTAAAGGTGACCTCCGGGGTCCAGCCCCTGTCCGCCCGCTGAGGGTTTTAGAGGTAGGGCCATGGATTGGGACTCAAAATCCAACTCCTGCAGAATGCAGCTCCCTCCCCTGGGCCAAAAAGTGCCCCAGGTCTCCGGAAATGCACTGACCCTCGGCACAGACGGAGGCAGCCCCAGCAGCACCTAGCCCCTCCGTGGGGGCCTGAGGGGTGTTAGAGGCTTTCTCCCTGGCTTCCTACGTTGACCTTCCGCGGTCTCCAGTCTGAAGAGGTGCCAGAGCTCTCCTGAGCAGGGAAATCAGGGACCCCAGCCACACCCAGTGGCGCCGACCTCGGCCCCGGAGCGCCTGGCCTCTGTTTGAACACCTGACCGCCATCCCGTCCCGTGCAGGTGGGCTGTAACAAGGTGTACACAAGCACGTCCGATGTGATGACCCATGAGAACTTCCACAAGAAGAACACCCAGCTCATCAACGACGGGTTCCAGCGCTTCCGAGCCACCGAGGACTGCGGCACGGCCGACTGCCAGTTCTACGGGCAGAAGACCACACACTTCCACTGCAGGTCAGCGGGGCGGGGCCGTCCTGGACAGAAGCGGGGAGGGAAGGCAGGGACCCAGGGCCATGGTGGGAGCAGGGCGGGGCCTCCTGTGGGCCCCCTGAGGCTCCATGACAGCTCTCCATGTCCCCTGCAGGCGCCCAGGCTGCACATTCACCTTCAAGAACAAGTGTGACATTGAGAAGCACAAGAGCTACCACATCAAGGATGACGCGTATGCCAAGGACGGCTTCAAGAAGTTCTACAAGTACGAGGAGTGCAAGTATGAGGGCTGCGTGTACAGCAAGGCCACCAACCACTTCCACTGCATCCGCGCCGGCTGCGGCTTCACCTTCACCTCCACCAGCCAGATGACCTCACACAAGCGCAAGCACGAGCGCCGGCACATCCGCTCCTCGGGCGCACTAGGGCTGCCACCCTCGCTGCTGGGCGCCAAAGACACGGAGCAGGAGGAGTCCAGCAACGACGACCTGGTCGACTTCTCCGCCCTGAGCAGCAAGAACTCCAGCCTGAGCGCCTCCCCGACCAGCCAGCAGGCCTCCGAGGCTGGGCCCAGCGCCACCAAGCCCCCCAACAGCAAGATCTCGGGGCTGCTGCCCCAGGGCCTGCCCGGCTCCATTCCCCTGGCCCTGGCCCTCTCCAACTCGGGCCTGCCCAGCCCGGCGCCCTACTTCCCCATCCTGGCTGGCCGTGGGAGCACCTCCCTACCCGTGGGCACCCCTAGCCTCCTGGGTACGGTGTCGTCCGGGGCAGCAGCCTCAGCCACCCCTGACACGCCATCGATGGTCGCCTCTGGAGCTGGAGACTCAGCCCCCGTGGCTGCCGCCTCTGTCCCGGCGCCACCTGCCTCCATCGTGGAGAGGATCTCTGCGAGCAAGGGTCTCATCTCACCCATGATGGCCAGGCTGGCTGCTGCTGCCCTCAAGCCCTCTGCCACCTTTGACCCAGGTGAGCAGGCTGGGTCCTGCCTGGAAAGCGGGCACCTTCTTCTGGACTGGGGTGGCCCCCTGGCCTCAGGCTGCAGAGCGGAGTCGGGGGGTATTTGGAAGAGGTGTCCGTGTGGCCCCTGCCTGCCAGCGCCCCTTCTTTGCCTGGTCTTTGCTTCCATCCTGTTGGTTTCCATGTGGGGCCCTTGGTTCTGGCTCACCCACAGCAGGGGGCCTGTGCTTCTGTTTCTCCATCCATGAGGTAGGGGTAATGGTCCCTGCCTGCGAGGCTGCCCCACATCCCTGGGGCCACTGCAGGTCCCCCCCCACCATATGCTCACCCTCCCACATCCCAAGTCCAGCCCTGATGAGAGCAGGCCCAGGGCCTCAGGCATGCCCAGAATTTCCTGCAGCTGACCTGGAGCGGAGCCTGTGTCCAGCCCAGCGGTGGGGGAGCAGCACCTCCCACTGGACACCTCCAGGCCCGGGGATGCCCTTCCCAGGCTCCCTCCTCCACAAGTACTGCCCAGTAGGACTTGCCAGACAATGGAAGCCTTCCATTCTGCACTGTCTGACCTGGCAGCCACTGACCACATGTGGCTGTTGGTGCTTGAAGCCAGGTCTGTGACACGGAAGCAGGACTGTCACGTTAGACAGCCACACGTGACCAGGTACTGCCATGTCGGACAGAAAAGGGCCAGAGCCCAGAGTTGCATCTTCCTTCTTCACGCTGACTCACTGAGGGGCGCAGCTCTCTTTCCTGCCTTCCTATAATTTCATAAATTATCCATTTAAAAAAATTTTCTTTCTGTTTTTCTCTGGATTGGGTCGGGGGGCCGGTTCTGTTTACCTCACTCCCCTCCCTGTTTCCCGCTCTGGGTAGTTCCTATTTTTTGATTCCTCAGGGAGAGTTCAGTTCACATCTGAGATGTGGCTTATTTCAGTTATTCATTCAACAACCACTGATGCTTGCTGAGAGCCAGGCTTCAAGCCGGGTGCTGGGGACACAGCAGGCTAGATGCCAGACAGAGCCCCACCCCGTGGAGCCGGCAGCCGGCTGGGGATGGTCTGTCCCGGGCACATGGCTAGGAAGTGGTGAACCAAGGTGCTGCCCGCGGGAGTGGGGCTCCTGGCCTAGATGCCTGCTCCCATTCGAAACCCTCTCAGAACCAGCGAGACTGAGGGTCCCCGTGGCCAGCCCGGGGCTCTGCCTACACCTCAAGGTGGCTGTCAGTGCTTGGCAGGGAGGCTAGGCCATGTTTCCCTGGGACCTTGGGCAGGTAACTTTGGAGAGCCGCTAGAATGTGGACTCCCAAGGTCTGAAAACTCTCACAGGCCCGATAGGGTGCGCATATCCAGCAGCCGCGTGGAGGGGTGGCCTCCTAGTCCAGGCCTGGGTGGGGCCTTGCTGGCCACACCCCTCCAGCCAGGTGCCTGCTGGTCAGGGCCACCTGGGCTCAGTGGCCAGACTATCAAGTACTTTGTTTTCATTAGAAAAGTCTCCTTCCCCCAAAAGAAAGGTCAAGTTCAGGGGAGGGGGCCGTTTTATTTTTTAATAAAATGCCACTTGCTGTCTCTGAAGCGGCTCTCTGTCAGCTGCAGCGCCTTGGGGCGAATTAATATTTCCGTCACTGGGGGATTGTGGGGGAAGGCTCGCTGGATGGCCCTGTCAGCAACTTCTCTTACCCCTGCTCTGCGGGCCTCCTGCAGCCTCACCCGCCCAGCTCCCTCCCGGACCCAGCCCAGCCAGCCTGTCCAGCCTCATGTCCCTGCCCAGACAGCTTGACTGCGGGGTCACACGGTGCGGCCGCTCTGACTGGCCGTCCACCGCATCGCCCTGACACAGCAGACGACCTTCCCGGGCATGCGCCATGCGGGCTGTCACCCGGCAACTGCAGGCCGGGGACCACAGAGGGACCCTCCCAGTCCAGATCTGCCACTTTCCCTCAGCATTAACAGAGTCTTTAATAAAAGCCTAAGCGGCAGCCCCACAAATCAACTGTGACAGTTGGTGGATAAAATGAAGGGCCCCCGCCCCCACCCCAGCCCCCTCCCCAGCCTCCCGCCCTTCTCCTCCAGGAGGCCCTGAGCCAGGACAACTTTGACATAATTTTGCAATAATTATCACTTGAAGAATTGCCACACAGGAGCAAGCGTCGCGAGCGATCACGTCAGCGGGAGAAGCGCTGACCAGCAGCCGGGGCTCACCCGGCCCACTGCCCTCCCTCCAGGGGGCAGTGCCCAGGCCAGGCCTTCAGCCCCTCTGACACATCTTCCCTCCCCTCCCCTGCAGGAAGCGGGCAGCAGGTCACCCCAGCCAGGTTCCCCCCAGCCCAGGTGAAGCCGGAACCCGGTGACAGCACCAGCACCCCAGGCCCCCATGAGGCCTCCCAGGACCACAGTCTAGACCTGACTGTGAAGGAGCCCAGGTGAGGCGAGGCCCCCTAGGGAGCTGGTCCTGGGACCAACCGAACCTTCTAGCTGGAGCCCCGGGGTGGTCCAGACCGGGCAGCTGCAGCGGGCCCAGCTGAAGCCCCAGGGCCGGGCAGGGAAGGTGAGCCCCGGGGCCCAGGCCCCAGCCGTCTGAGCTCAAGCCCCTTGGTTTGTGTGTTCTAGTAATGAATCAAATGGCCACGCAGTCCCGGCAAATTCATCTCTTTTATGCTCGCTTATGAATAAGGTAAGAGCCATCCATCACACGCCTCCCATTCCCCCACCCAGAGAAATTAAAGCTGTGCTGGGGGGTGGGGGGGATGTGTTTGTTTTTTAATGTTTTCCCTCTAATAAGATGAGTTTGTACCATTTAAATTTTGAGGCCATTTTTCATCGGATATAATTTCAGAGCCACTGCTTACAAATTAATTTAATGAACTGGCTGAAGAAATATATCCCAGCCTCTGACACCTTTTTTTCCCTTCAGATGGAGGGCTCCAAAAGCTTTTCCAGAGCCCTTCAACTTCGTTCATGCCTCGTTATTAATTTTATTTATTTATTTTATATATTTTGTTTGTTTGTTTAAAAAGAGGTGGGGGAGGGGGGCTAAAGTGGGAGCAAAACATCAATTTCCACTTTTCGGGTTGAATAATGGGCTCGGACGCTTCCGGAGAGGTCGCTCCGGAATATTTATTTTAAATAATGCAGGGTCTCTGTAAATTATACATCATCTCAAATATATTTTTCCCCTTCACATGATACATTTGACTACAGCAAGATTAATTCGGTTTCTGTACACCAGTGACTGCACTGAGGAGGGGCCGGGCCTGGGCCGCACCTCTCCACCGCAGGGGTCCCAGCCAGGCACCTGCTGGGGAAGGAGCCGTGATGCCCGGAGGCGTCCACTCCTTGGCCACTTGCTCACTTGCTCTCCTTCCCCTTCCTTTGGCCACTGCCCCCACATCCCCATCCCTTCCCGTGGAGCCTTTGCACTGACCCCCTCTTGGCCGCTGCAGCGAGCCTGTCTCCGACTCACCTGTCAGCCTCCCTCCCTCCCTCCCTCCCTCCTTCCCTCCTTCCCTCCTTCTCTCTTGCCTTTGTGGGCCTCCCCTTGTTCTCAAGGAATTCCTAGGTTCCCCCATCCCTCCTCCTCCTGAGCTTCTATTGAAAACCTTCTGGCAGGAAAGTAACCAGGGAGCCTCAAAGTCTGGGGAAGGATGGGCCGCAGTGTGCACCCTGAGTCTCGGCCTCGGCTTGAGTGATGGATCCCACGGCAAGGGCTCGAGTGGAGGAGCCCTGGGGAGGCCTAGCAGCTCCTGGGGCCTGGGCAGCATGCAGGCTCTCGGTTCAGGGAGGGCCCGGCCACAGCCAGAGCCAGGCAGGCGGGCTGCGTTCTCTGCTAGCACTGAGGGCCCAGTGGGTCCCTGCAGCCCCGAGCTTCGGCCGCTGCTCCCCAGGTAGCCGTGTCCATGTCCCACCCGAGGTGCCCCAGGCTCACACTCGGCCTCTGTCCTCACAGATGTCTCAGGGCAACCCCGGCCTGGGCAGCCTGCTGAACATCAAGGCGGAAGCGGAGGGGAGCCCGGCCGCGGAGCCCTCACCCTTCCTGGGCAAGGCAGTGAAGGCGCTGGTGCAGGAGAAGCTGGCAGAGCCTTGGAAGGTGTACCTGCGCAGGTGAGGGGCTGCCGGCCGTGCCCACCCATCCTCCCCCAGCACCCACCCAAGAGCCCCTGGCTCTCCTCTAACGCCGGCTCCTCTGGCTAGGTTTGGTACCAAGGACTTCTGCGACGGCCAGTGTGACTTCCTCCACAAAGCCCACTTCCACTGCGTGGTGGAGGAATGCGGTGCGCTCTTCAGCACCTTGGACGGGGCCATCAAGCACGCAAAGTGAGTAAGGTGCTGGGGGCATTTCAGCAGCGCCCACTGATCCTAGCCTGGCTCTGGGGTGGGTGGGGCCAGGGCCTGCACAGCCGTTCCCACCAGACTACAGAAGCTGAGCGGCATCTCGGAGGTGCTGCCCCAACAAGGGTGGGCTTCCCATCCTCCTTCACACACGCAGCCCTCAGCCTGGGGCCCTGAGCAACAGCTGCTGCTGCACCCATGTCCCCAGGGCAGCCATCGGTCCCAGCATGTGCCCCCTGCAGAGCAGGCCAGAGGGGTGCAGAGCCCAGCTGGAGAGACTTGGCTGTGACCTGAGGAAGAGCCCTAGCTGAAGGCCTTTCCAGGCCACGATATTACATCTCTGGGTTACTTTTGACCTAAAAATAATGAAATGAATTTGTAACTCCCATGGAGTTAAAAGGCTTCAAGCCTGACCACCCAACTCAGAACTTGCCATCGTTTAAAACAGATCTGCACGCTCCCAAGGCTTTCCCCACGGCGCAGGCACACTGGCTGCAGCCTGCTGTGAAGAGTCCTACCTTTCAGACCTCCGAGCAGGTTCTGGAAGGAAGGGGCTTCCTGGGGCAGGGCCTGCTGTCACACACACAAGGAGGAGCTGGGGACCGAGAAAGGCATGTTAGGCCCAAGCCAGGAGCCCACGTTGGGAACCAGAGGACGGGCAGTTTGCTCTCCAGTCCTTCTGTCCTGGTGGGGTCACGGGGACTTCTGGAGCTGAGTGATGGGGACCAGTGGGGACGGACACCAGGGTCTAGGCCTGTGATGGAGTTACACGTACGCCCTCTGCACCTGTCTTCACTGCCCCCCTGAGACCCTCTATTCTGCCTCTCGCAGCTTCCACTTCCGGACAGAGGGAGGAGCCGCAAAAGGAAACGCAGAGGCTGCCTTCCCGGCCTCAGCTGCCGAGACCAAACCTCCCATGGCCCCCTCGTCCCCTCCGGTCCTTCCTGTCACCACGGCCACCGTGTCCTCTCTGGAGGGGCCCGCCCCCAGCCCAGCCTCCGTGCCCTCCACCCCCACCCTGCTCGCCTGGAAGCAGCTGGCTTCCGCCATCCCCCAGATGTCTCAGATCCCAGCGTCAGTGCCTCACCTGCCTGCCTCGCCCTTGGCAACGACTTCTCTAGAGAACGCCAAGCCCCAGGTCAAACCCGGATTCCTCCAGTTCCAGGAGAAGTGAGTCCCTCGATGAGCCGGGAGTCCCGCGTTCCCCTCGCGTCTCGGGAGTAGGTGCTAGCAAGGGCGCTAGGAGGCCCTGTCCCTCACTGCGGACGGTGCTGGCTGTCCCAGCCTCTCTGGGGCATGGCCATCGGGTGATGTTCTTCCAGCCAAAGATGCTGCTGCTCCTACCTCACTGCCTGTCCCAGAGCAGGCCAGCCAGCGTGGGCTGATGGTGGCAGCAGTGGCCACTGCTCCTGCAGGGCACGTGGTGATCCTGCCAGGGCCAGCTGGGGTAGGCTGGGCGTGGTGGTCCTCAGAGGACATCTCCCAGCCTGATAAGGAGGGCTGCGTCTCCCTCCGGGCCTCTGTACTGGCCACTGTGGTTCACACCCACGGCTGAATCTCTGCAGGGCACTCGAAGTCATGGGTCGGGGCGAGGGGGCCAGGCCCGTCCTGGCTATCACTGGCCTGCACAGTGCTCTGAGCTCTTGGGTGGAAGGGACCCTCCTCACTGGATGGTGGTGGCTCCTTGCAGGGAGAACGGTGACTTTGTATCATCATGTGTGCGTCTTCCTGTTCTCAATAAAAGTAATAAATTGGATTATTTATACCGCCTGAGTGGCAGCTGTCCTCCCTCTCTGAGCACCTGGGGCTGGGCCCGTAGCATGGAAGGGGCCCGGCACTCTTCTCCGTCCCCCCACCACCAGCTTCCCCTCCCCTGTCCTCCTCCCCAGAGTGGCAGCTCAGGTTTCCCAGGCCTGGTCAGAGTGCCCACTGTGGGTCCCTGGGAGGGGACTGCCGTATTGCCAACCGGAATGGAAGGCTGAGACCAGTGTCTTCCCGCACCCCTCTGCATCCTGGAGGTGGCCCAGGGCAGGCCAGCACACCCCCTCTGCCCAGCAGCTCTCCCACTCTGCCGGCGAGTGAGGTCTTCTGAGTGGGTGGGCACCGTGGGCACTGAGCTGACCCTGGGGAGCCCAGCAGCTGTGAGCCTCCAGGAGCTGACACCAAGCTCATGCTTCTGCTTGCTAAGGGCCATGGCAGCAGCGCTTCCTGGTGGGGCCGAGCACCCATCTGCAGTCTGTCAATCAGCCACATCCACGGCAGCGCCCATGCCACGCCAGCCAGGGCCCACAGCACCCCGCCAGGGCTGGCAGCACCATCCTTATTTTCCGATCCAAGAAGTTTTACAGCCATCCTTATCTATAATCCTGAGGTGTGGCCATGGAAACTACGTGTCCCAGCATGCAATGCTTTGGGCATCCTGCATATTGCAATCCCTGTGCATCCTGCAGAGCTCCTAAAAGGAGGCAGGAATGCATGCTGGGATCTGTAGTCTCCGGCTGAGTCATCCTGTTGCGCAGGACGGCAGCCCGGGCCATCCCTCTTGGTGGTACTGCTGGTCATGGGGCAGTGAACCCCAACACAAGTGAAGTCAGGACACTGGCAGGGAGGGCTTGGAAATGGCAATGACCTTCTGGGCTGATTTCCTTCCAGCGATCCTTGCCTCGCGACGGACTGCAAGTACGCCAACAAGTTCCACTTCCACTGTCTCTTTGGGAACTGCAAGTACGTCTGCAAAACCTCTGGCAAGGCCGAGTCCCACTGCCTGGACCACATCAACCCCAACAACAACCTGGTGAATGTGCGAGACCAGTTTGCTTACTACTCCCTGCAGTGTCTCTGTCCCAACCAGGTCAGCATGGTGGGCCGGCCCAGGGGCAGAGTAGGGGGCAGGGGAGGGGCAGGGGAGGTGTGGGGCTAGCTCGGGGCACAGGGCAGGCGCCTCCGGGCAGAGACTCCGATTCTCACATCTTGCTTAAATGGGTCTCCAGGACTCTGGAAAGGACACCGTCTGCCCCTAGGCCCCTGGGCAGGGGTCCAGATAGGTGCTAAGTTGGTGAGGTCTAACCCCCCAGTGGTGACTGAATGCTGGGCAGCCACCGTGCTCTTGACATCATTCTTGCCTATCCTGGAACTAGCTATGTCCCCTTTCTCCAAAGCCCTAGAAGTTTCGAACAGGCCCATTGTGCATGCCTACACAGGAAAGGCAGATCAGATTTACCTTAAAGGCCTGACCCCCAAGACCAGGAGAGGCTGTCTGAGGGGAGCCTGGGCCCAGGTGTGCTAGGATAGGGCAGTGATGTCTGCCTGCCTAGGCATACCGGGAAGAGTGTTAACAGAGATTCACCATGTCTGCTCTAGGTATGGGATTGCAGAGGGACTGCGACGTGACCAGGGCAGGATGCTTTCGTGCAGTGACTAAGGGCATGCACTGCTTTTTTTTTTTTAGAGATAGTGTCTTACTCTGTCGGCCAGGCTGGAGTGCAGTGATGCGATTTCGGCTCACTGCAACCTCCACCTCCCGAGATAAAGCAATTCTCCTGTCTCAGCCTCCCAAGTAGCTGGGACTACAGGCTTACACCGCCATGCCCGGCTAATTTTTTATATTTTAGTTAAGACGGGGTTTCACTGTGTTGCCCATCCTAACCTCAGGTGATCCGCCTGCCTCGGCCCCCCAAAATGCTGGGATTACAGGCGTGAGCCACCATGCCTGGCCCTGCATTGCTTTTTAACATGTGGAAGGTGTTTCTATGATCACCAGCTTCTGAGCACAGAAGAACACGTGTGCCAAGGGCCTGCCTCAGCCTCAGGCTCAGGGCAGGCAGGAGCTCACAAAAGTCACCCGCCCATCCTGACCCTCCCATGTCTCCCGCAGCACTGCGAGTTCCGAATGCGCGGGCACTACCACTGCCTCCGCACCGGCTGCTACTTCGTGACCAACATCACCACCAAGCTGCCCTGGCACATCAAGAAGCATGAGAAGGCAGAGCGGCGGGCAGCCAACGGTTTCAAGTACTTCACTAAGCGCGAGGAGTGCGGCAGGCTAGGTACCGAGGGCCGGGGCCATGGGCAGGGACTTCCAGCAGGCGGCAAGACCATGACCCTGGTGGCCTGGGCCTCCTTTCCTGGTACCTGCGTTCTGTCCCCCACTGCAGGCTCTGTGTTTTGTTAACGATGTCCCAGATATCACAGGCTAGGCACTGTCAAACTTTTGAAACAGTCCAGACCCACAGAGCCCAGCAAGAAATGTGGGAGTGATGTAGGGCATCACCCCTCCACCCCCAGACAGCTGCCCTGGGACCTTGTCATGAGCATTTGGGGGCTGGGTGTGGTTCTGTCTTCTTTTTCTCATCAAGAGGCTAGCAGGGAAGTCAGGAGTTCAGAGTTCTTTGCTCTGGGATACCTTTCCATGGCTTTAATGATGAGTTGGTTTTTTTTTGTTTTTTTTTTTTAAAGATGGGGTTTCACCATGATGGCCAGGCTGGTCTTGAACTCCTGACCTCAGGTGATCCACCCACCTCGGCCTCCCAAAGTGCTAGGATTACAGGCGTGAGCCACCGCGCCCGGCCAATGATGAGGTTTTTGTCTGAAATGAACTACAGTTTGTTGGTCCGTTCACCCATTCTACAGTTACTTATGGAGGGACAGCTCTGTGCCAGGCTGCGTGCTGTCACAGGGTGGGGGTGGTGATGGTGGTGGTGGCTTAGATCTAGTGGGGGACTGTCAAGTTCCCCATGGGCTCATCTGGAGCACCTGTGACCCAGAACCCAGGCAGCCATGGCTTTGGGAAGGGGAAGCCACAGATGCCCAAGAGGTAGCTGTGCTGCTGGGAGCTGAGCCCCCAGCCCCTGTGCATGGCCTACTCACAGGGCAGGACTCTCCATAGGAAGAGACCGGAACCCGAGGGCAGGCGGGAGGCAGGCTGCCCAGCAGAAGCCCCCGGGCTGCAGGCAATGCCCGTTGATATGGCCCGGTGGTCACGCAGCAGGGGTGGGGCTGCTGCAGTCTGGCCCTTCTGTAAGTGAAGGGTGATGTACTCAAAGTCAACCACCAGAAAAGAAAGGAAACAACCCTTGCCTTCAAGTATGAGTTCAAAAAGGAGTTCTCGGCCAGGGAGAGGGGTGGTAGCCATGGCAACAGGCATCAACATTCGTGGCCTTCGCGGTCCCTGGGCTCAATTTACAGATGTCAGGGCATTCTGCAGTTGCCATTATTTACTCAACTTGTGGTGTTTTTGGTGATAGTTGGGGCCAAACAAAAGCTGGGGGATGACAGAAGACACCTGGCCGGCCCGGGCGCCGTGGCAGCAGGCAGGCCCTCACCTGCCCTGCGATGCTGTTTCAGCCCCGCCTGCCCTGTTTGTTCTCGGCCCAGAGCAAGGCAGTGGGGGCTGGGGGCTGGGCAGAGGGGCAGGCAGCACCCGGGCTCCCCAGCAGAGACATGGGGACAGGTGGCTTGCTGGGAGGTGGCTGACCTGGTGGACAGGGACTACCCTTGCCCTGGAGCTGTGCACCTCTCTGCATATGGGCCAGGGGATGGGGGCAGCCCAGCTTTGTCACTTGCCTCTGTGCCAGGCTGGAGAGGAGGCCCAGGGTTTGGATGGCCAGGTAGCTTTGGACTTCCCGACCTTCCTCCTAAGACTGCCACCTCGGCTCAGCGCCCTCGTCCTCAGACACCATCTGCCTTATTGGCCACACTGCCCCCATGCCCAGACAGTACCAGACATGCCCTGGACTCCGTGAGCGCTGGCCAGCTGGGGGGCTCATGCCAGGTGGGGCTGTGTCCACAGGCTGCAAGTACAACCAGGTGAACAGCCACTTCCACTGCATCCGGGAGGGCTGCCAGTTCTCCTTCCTCCTCAAGCACCAGATGACCTCCCACGCGCGGAAGCACATGCGGAGGATGCTGGGGAAGAACTTCGACCGTGTGCCCCCCTCCCAGGTGAGGACCCCCCCAAGTGACAGCCCCCTTCCCAGGTGAGAGCCCCCCAACGTGAGAGTTCCTCAGGTGAAAGCCCCCCCCCAGGTGAGAGCCCCCTGCAGGTGAGAGCCCCCTCAGGTGAGAGCCCCCCAGGTGAAAGCCCCCTTCCTTCCCAGGTGAGAGCCCCCCCGAGGTGAGAGCCCCCCCAGGTGAGGGCCCCCCCAGGTGAGAGCCCCCGTCCCAGGTGAGAGCTCCCCCAGGTGAAAGCCCCCTTCCCAGGTGAGAGCACCCCCAGGTGAGAGCCCGGCCGGGGTGTTGGGAGTACATCACGGTCCCACTCCCCTCTCAGGCCTGTGCTGCGTGGAGCCTAATCCTGCCCACTGCAGGCAGCATCCCCCTCAGCCCCACTTTCTCAGGGACCCCCACGTCCTTCCAGGGCCCCCCAAGCCTGATGGATGCTGAGACAGATGAGTGCATGGACTACACCGGCTGCAGCCCGGGTGCCATGTCATCCGAGTCATCCACCATGGACCGGAGCTGCTCCAGCACCCCCGTGGGCAATGAGAGCACCGCGGCAGGTAAGCACCAGGCAGGGGCTGCTGGCAGGGCCAGGCCCCTCTCCCAAAGCGTAGCTCCACTGGGTGCAGCTTGGGACAGAAGGTCCGGGGCACATGGCCTCCGAGGAGGACAGGCTGGCGTGCAGCAAAGCCAGCTGGTCTGTGGCACTGGGTCACCGAGGCCCCTCCCGCCATCCTCCCGCTTCCCCGGCGCTGCCCTTCGTGTCAGTTTCCAGGAGAGGACCCTGGGCCCGTCCTCTCTGAGCCACAGCGGGAGCAGCGCAGCCCCGGCCTCCTTCCTCCGCTGCCTCCCACCCGGCCCTGCCTGGCACACCTGCCCACGTGACCCCGGGCACGCCCCGCCTCTCTCTCCTCCTGCCCCCTCTTCTTGTGTCCCTCTCTCTCTCATCCGTGCACACATTTTCATGCCATACCTGCTTCTGCCATCGGGTTTCTCATTTTGGTTCTTTCTGTTTGTTTGTTCTTTGTTTTGGTTTCTTTTTTTTTTTTTCTGCTTTTCTCCACCCTCTCCAGGCTGCCCGGCTCCTCCTCCTCCTCCTCTTCCTCCTCCTGCGGCCGCTGGTGACGAGGCTGCCCGCGCGGCCCCGCAGCTGCCAGCGACTCCATCCTTCTCGCCGGCCACGCTCCGGCCGCCCCTCCCCCCACTCCCCTGCCTCTTTTCTCCGTCCTGTCTCTCATACTCTCTGCTCAGTGCCACTATCGGAGCCAGCCGGAGCCTGGCCCACCCCACCTGCAGCCCGCCCAGCTTCCCGCCCATCACTGCCACTCCAACTCCAGTAAAAAGTGACGTCCCCCTAGTTCAGGATGCTGCAGGTAATGCGCACATGCCTTCTCACTGCTGTCTGTCACCCCAACCCACCCTCCACGCCACACTCCGGGGCCTGACCCTTTTCTGCAGCCAGCCAGGCCACGGATGGGGCTGCTCTGCACCCCTCACAGCCAAGCATCCCTGAGACTAGAGAGCGTGGTCTCCGTCACAAAGACAGCTCCTCCTGGCTCCTGCTCAGCCCTGGGCAGGCCAGAGCATTGCTGCCAGGGATTCTCCCTGTTCACAACTGCTCAGAGGCCCAGACATGGCCAGTCCTGCCGGAGGCCCTATGGAGTCTGCCTCCCTCAGCCTGGGGTGAGGCAGGACATGTCCCTTCTACTCTCAGGAGGCCCCCTGGGATCTGGCACTAGGGAGAGGCAGAGGATGCTTTGCAGAAGGTCTGCTGGGGTCTGGGGCCTGCCCAGGTTCAGAGGGTCCAGATCCCAACCTGAAACCCAGCCCACCCCCAAAGCTGAGTGGGAAGTAGAAATCTCTGAGGACTCAGGCCTTGGCAGTGCTCAGGCAGAGGCACTTCCCATCCCACCCCCATATCTGATACCCACGGAGATGACATCTGCCTATCCCATCCGTTGAGTGTAGACACCACCCGGGCTCCAACTCCCCTGGTGATTCTTGCCTCACGTTCAGCCTGAGCAGAGGCCCCAGGAGTTATGGCCGGGGCAGGACTGAGCCTCCCACCCTCAGGGACTTCGGGCCATTGGAAGCTCTGCTCTGGCATCACCACACCCTGTGACTTCAGACCCAAAGCAGCTCCTCACTCACCCAGGTTTTGGGTCTGAGGCCATCCCTTGTCCCCTGCCTGGGTGCCCACACACCAGCACAGTCCTTAGTTTCTCTCCATTTTTGTCCACTTAGGGTGGGTGATGGGGCCCGGTCTCAAACGGGCAGGGCAGACATTTGGTGGCCATAGTAATTGCCGGGCCTCTAAGTAGGCTCTGGGAGAGCCAGGCGGGTCAGCCATGTGGGAGGCACTGAGGCCACCCCCGCTCTGGTGAGGCTGGTGGGAGAGCTTCTCTTATTGTTTGTGGGGGTGTCGTGGGGAGCCAGGACCAGCTGCCTACGCCACTGGCAGGAGCTGGGGCTTCTTTCCCTTCACCCATGGCCATAGGGGCACAGGTGCCTCCCAGAAAGGGTTACAACCCTGGCCTTGGCAGGGGGGCATCCTAAATCCCGGGAAGCAGTCTGTGCCAGCTGGGCATAGATGGGCTCAGCTCCCCCTGGCTGAGCCCCTGCACTGGCCCTGACCCAGGTAAAGCGTCTGAGCTGAGGGCAGAGGCACTTAGCTCCCTGAGGCCTGGTCCTGCAGCAGGGATGCGCTCTCCCAGCCCTTGGGGTAGAAAACTCCAACAAGACCTTAAAGAACCTTCTGGTACCAAGGACAAGGTGCTCCTCGGGGCAGGGAGTTGCCACCCCGCACAGCCCTGGGGCGCTTGGCACCCCTACTGTGAGTAGGCAGCTCCCCCTGTGCAGACAGGCGCAGCCAGGGAAGCCGGTAGCCGCCGGGAAAGGAGCCGGCTTGTCCCTCATTAGAGGCAGGCCTAGCTGGCGTCTTGGCCGGGGTCCAACTTGGGTAATTGCACTCTGCCGACCTAGATTCCCCCTTCAGCTTCAATTAGCGCCAGGACGTGTCCTCACTTCCCACCCAAACTGGCCAGGAAGCCGCCACCACATCCCCCAGAGCTGGTTAGGCTGCCACCCCAGGGCAGACGCCTGTGTGGTGGGGGATGAGGAGGGGAAGCCCGGGACCCCTGCTGTGCTGGGGGTAGGGAGGGGGCGGGGCAGGAGAGGCCTCCTGAGCCAGGGGAAGCCGAGGGCTCCCTAAATGCCTCCCTCTGGCCCCGTGCCACGTCAGGGGCCCCGTGTGGGTGTTACCCTGGGATGGTGCCCACGTGGGCACCTCTTCTGCGCTGACCTCCCCGCCCCTCCCCAGGGAACACCATCTCCATGCCAACAGCCTCAGGGGCCAAGAAGCGCTTCTGGATCATCGAGGACATGTCGCCCTTCGGCAAGCGGCGGAAGACGGCGTCCTCCCGGAAGATGCTGGACGAGGGCATGATGCTGGAGGGCTTCCGGCGCTTCGACCTCTACGAGGACTGCAAGGACGCGGCCTGCCAGTTCTCGCTCAAGGTCACCCACTACCACTGCACGCGTGAGAACTGCGGCTACAAGTTCTGCGGGCGCACACACATGTACAAGCACGCGCAGCACCACGACCGCGTGGACAACCTGGTGCTGGACGACTTCAAGCGCTTCAAGGCCTCGCTCAGCTGCCACTTCGCCGACTGCCCCTTCTCGGGCACCAGCACGCACTTCCACTGCCTGCGCTGCCGCTTCCGCTGCACCGACAGCACCAAGGTCACGGCCCACCGGAAGCACCACGGCAAGCAGGACGTGATCAGCGCCGCGGGCTTCTGCCAGTTCAGCTCCAGCGCCGACTGCGCCGTGCCCGACTGCAAGTACAAGCTCAAGTGCTCGCACTTCCACTGCACCTTCCCGGGCTGCCGCCACACGGTGGTGGGCATGTCGCAGATGGACTCGCACAAGCGCAAGCACGAGAAGCAAGAGCGCGGCGAGCCCGCGGCCGAGGGCCCCGCCACCGGGCCGCCCGTCAGCCTGGACGGATCCCTGTCGCTGGGCGCGGAGCCGGGCTCGCTGCTCTTCCTGCAGTCGGCGGCCGCCGGCCTGGGCCTGGCGCTGGGCGACGCGGGCGACCCCGGCCCGCCCGACGCCGCCGCCCCCGCGCCGCGCGAGGGCGCCCCCGCCGTCTCCACCGCCGCCGCCGCCGCCGCCGGGGAGTCCTCGCAGGAGGACGAGGAGGAGGAGCTGGAGCTGCCGGAGGAGGAGGCCGAGGACGACGAGGATGAGGACGACGATGAGGACGACGACGACGAGGACGACGACGAGGACGACGACGACGAGGACCTGCGCACCGACTCGGAGGAGTCGCTGCCCGAGGCGGCGGCGGCGGAGGCGGCGGGCGCCGGCGCGCGGACCCCAGCCCTGGCGGCGCTGGCGGCCCTGGGCGCCCCCGGCCCCGCGCCCGCCGCCGCCTCCTCGCCCTAGCGGCGCCCGCGAGTGGCCCTGGCGGCGGCCTCGGCCTCGGGGGCGGCGCCGCCCCGTGCGAAACGCCCTCTGGGCAGAGCCCCGCGCCCCGCCGGTGCTTCCGGACCCCGAGTCCGTCTCAGGACAGAGGCGGGGACCCCTCTGGTGCTCCGCGGCCGAAGACACAGGCGGCAGCGGCGGCCGCGGCCCTGCTCTAGGGAGGCCGGGTCTCTTCAGGGAAACAGAAGGTGCTCTTGTCCCGGGGTAGGGGATCGAGGAGCAGGGGTCCCGGGCGAGGGGGTGCAGCCCCCGGCGGCCGCCCAGGCGCCCCTCCACGCGGCTGCCCCACCCCGCGACCATTGCTCAGGACTGGGACGGGCGCTGGGGGCCACCGGGACCCCCACCCCGCGCCACCAGAGTGGGGTGGCCCCTGGAGCCGCTGGCAGGGCCTCCCTCATGCAGCTAGGATCTTCCCCCTTCCCAGGGGAAGACGGGCAGAAGGCGGTCAGCACGGGTGACACTACAGGGACCGCGGAGGAAGCCTCCTGGGAGTAGCTCCAGCTCGGCCCCACCACCCCAGGGCCCGGCTGCTCCCCCAGGGCTGGGTGGGGTCTGTGTGGGGACTCCCTGGCCCCGGCCTCCGCTCTAGGGAAAGGCGGCTGCGTCCAAAATCCAGAGCAGCCCGCTGGGGGCCGGGGCAGGGTCTGGGCCACCCTGGGGGTGGAAACAGGAAGGATGCGCCTGGTTTTGGCTTTAATATTCAAAGTGGAAAAAAATACAAGAAAGTTGTACAGTATTTTTCCTGTAAAGGTTATTATTCTACATAGAACAAAAAGGAAGAAAGCAGGCGTGGTGAGTGCAGACCCGCCTAGGCCCGGCCTGAGGTCGGAGGTCAGCCCCGTTCCTCCTGTGGGATTTGGTCCAGCGTTTTTTGTAGAGGCCTTAACAGTTTGAGGCTGTCTGTCTTCACACTAGCACTGATGGGAGCTGCGTGATTCCAACTCTTAACTTGAATTTTATAGAGACAAGAAGAAAGGACTCTTACTGTTGATCCAAGTCTGTAGTTAATTTAACATTTGAGTTCTCTATTGGTGATGTGTGTGGCTTTATAGGGCTTTTTTTTTTTCCAGTTTGTTTTATTACTTTGTTTGGGATGCTTCTTTGCTGGTGCAGTCTACCCAGATTTGGTTCCCTTTGCAAAACATCCCCCTGCCTGGAGATGACGAGGCCGTCGGAGCCTGGGCCAGGGCCTGACCTGGCAGGCACACACCTGGCCGGTGGCTCTGAGATCCCCAGGGACCGAGTCCCCTATGAGGGCAGGCTACCTGCCCATCTCCCCTACTCCACATCTGCCCATCTCCCCTACTCCAGGCCACCAGCTAGTGTCAGATTGGGCCACAGGGAGGGAGACAACAGGCCTAGCAGGGAATGGGGGGCTTAGGGAGGGAGGCTGTCACCCAGAGGCCTCCTCCCCAGAGGAGAGCTCCACAGGGAACCTGGCTCAACTGGGGGCAGTGGTTTCCCTTCCCTTTTTTCTTCCTTTCTTTTGTCCTCTCGGCTGCCCCCAGCCAGTAAGCCAGGACCACCCGAACTGGACAGGGCACAGGGAGGGAGGAGTGGTCAGATGGAGCGTACCTGATTCAACAGGAAATCAATTGTTTCTAAAACCCCCACCAGAGCCTCCTGAACTCTGTGGGCACCACGTGCTGCTGTGAGCATCTGCCCAGTGACCAGCCACAGGCCCCGGGTGCCTGTGGAAGGAGTTTTGTAAAGGAAACACACACACACACACACACACACACACACACACACGTTTTCAATGTAGCAAAATCAAACTAAAAAAAAGGAAGAAAAAAAGAAGATGCCGACGGTGCGAAGTCTAGCCTTCTGTAACCTTCATATTGCACACTAGGACTATAAGCCATTGCTAGCTCATTTTGAATTTTAACGTGTAATTTTTGTTTTATTTTCTTTCTGTGGGGAAGACAATGCTTGATCCACCAATGCTCTTTTTAATGTTTTATAACTATGTATGTGTATATATATAAATATAAAATAACATGTATGCACATATGTGTGTGTATATATCTATATGTATATACATATATAGATATATAGAGATATATATAGAGAGGTTTTGAGACAAAAAAATGCAGAACGTGAAACCTGAACTGAACAGCGTGTGCTCTGATTACTTGAATCTGGTCTCCTCGGCACCTGGTTATTAAGAACTGAATATTTTTCCACTTGAATTTAGTGCTATTAGAAATTTAATATATGTGTTTTATTTATTTGATTTTTTTTTTTTTGCATGACTGATGCAAGGTTTGACATTTTCACTCAATAAAAACTGGAAAAAAATCTATCAAGTTATCTTTTATTTTTAAAAGCATCCGTGACCCAGCTACACCAGTAGGGTGAGGGGGGCGGAGTTAGGAACCCTTGGACCCTGACAGGAAAAGGGGGAACAGACCAGTTTTGTCTCTAGGCATGAGGCCAGGTTCTCCCAGGCTATTGGGGACAGAAATAGGGGGCTCAGGCCTGGCCTGGCCAGAAGGGTGGCCTCCTCCCCAGCCTTGCCTGAAGCCCCCACTTGGGGTTCAGGAGCCGCCTTCAGGCAGAACCATCTGACACCAAGGCCTCGGGGGTCGGACAAAGGCTCTGTGGCCTCCCAGGACACCCACCCCAGCCAACCCTCTCCTCTCCTGCTGAGCTGCTGGGCTGGCGTCGGCAGGGCCACCCTCCTGCCTCCTCCCTCGGCTCCTTCCTCCTTCCTGCAAGGACCTGCCCAGGCTGGGAACGGCGCGTACCCGGATCCAATCCGGATGCTGGCGCGGCTCCTGCCTGGAGCACCGGGTGGCAGAGCCAGAGGGGGCTGATAGTTCCTGGGTTCGTAGCCACCGACCCAGAGCCTGAGCTGCCAGCCCTGGTGGCACCGTGGTTGGCTCCCTTGGAAACACAGTGGCCGGAGTGCCCGCCAGGCCTAGCTTGGAGTGCAGGCCTCCCAGGCGCTCCAGGAGTTTGCCCTGACACTTCCAACTGGTGGCCGGCTTCTCACAACACCACATCGTGGCAATCACCTTGGCAGCCCTGCCCTGAGCCAGCCTCCAGCTGTCCGGAGCTTCCTGGGGGCCTTGAGGAGAGGACATGTGCAGGGCCCGCCACGTTCTTCCACGCTGAGGAGTCTTACTGGTTTGTCATACCCCAACCACGGGGATGTCACATCCACTTTCACGACGAAGGAACTGGCAGACTTCAGGGGGCTGGAGAGGTTTGGTGACCAAAGCACGCGTCTCCCTCACGGAGCCTGGCACCAGCCGGCCAGGCACCAGGGACCAGGGACAGCAGGGGAGCGGCCTCAGCCCACAGCACCAGACCCATATCATCTCCCACCGCAGAAGTGCGTCTGCAGCCCAGCCCCAGCGCGGCACTCCCTTTCTTCTTTCCTCCTGGAACGCGGCCCACAGGCTATTTACATAAATATGTTTGTAACAGACACGAAAATATATACTTTTTTCTGTCTTATTAAAATGTTCAAGTTGGAACTCGCCTATTGTTTGTGGATATCTTGATTCTGTTAAATAAAACAGTGACTAATTTATGGGATAAAACACAAGTTCAACAAATTAAAATCATTATTGGAGCTTCCCAGGCCCTGGTGGGCCTCCCGTGGGGCCTGAAGCGAGGCAGGGAGCCAAGCCCCGACCAGCTTGGTGCGGCCACAGGGCTCCCTCTAGGCCCCGGCACGGTGGGCAGCTCTCTGGGGCAGCACTGACTCCTGGGGCCCAGGGGAGGGAGGATGGGGACTCAGGCCAATTTGCTGCCCTTGGCCAGACCCCAAAACTGCCCCCTGGTCTTGGCCTGGATGGACCTCGGCGGGCCTCGCCCAGGGCTGAACTAGCCTCACGACAGGCAGGGCCTCGAGTCCAGCCTAGGGAAGGGGTACGGGGACTCGGGGACCTCTCAGAGGCATCTCAGGGCCGCAGCACACTGCACCCAGGCCAGCCTGTGGTACCACGTCCCAGGCCCTGCCCCAGAGGGTGGAGAGAAGCCCACACCCCCACCAGGCATGTGTGCCCACTCTCAGACCGCCCCCCCAGAGCCGGGAGGGGGCCTGCGGCTTCGGGTGGGGCTGGGCCCCGGGCCCACGGCACTCCCTGTGGCTTGTTGGACTCAGTAGGAAATGCAGTAAAGCATGTTTTCCTTCTGGGATTTAATTAGCTGTGGTGTGTGATGCTCCTACACCCAAACTGGGGCAAATTCAAGAGTTTTGTAACGTCTTGGAAAGGGCCGGAACCCGCCACACAGGCTCAGGGCTGAGCTCAGGAGCCTGCCCACCTCCCACAGACCTGGCCCAGCAGGGGCGCTACCAGCAGCCTGAGTCATCCGCGGGTGCCAGGCCTTGGCACTCACCAAGCAGCCTTGCCCCAGCCTGGACACAGCAACAGGCAACTCTCTCTCTCTGGGCAGCATACCAGGCCACTGGGCAAAGGCCAGTTGTCGATCCACTGTCACAGGAGGTAACCCCAGCTGCACAGGTGGCATTGGCCTAGGGCCAGGGCTGGCAGCAGGGCCCTCCAAAGGGCTGGAATCCCGGGGCCTTGTCTGAGAATGAAGGAGCCAGGCCCTGGCCACGCTTGCTGGGAAGTGCCTCGGCACCCTCTGGGGCAGCTCAGGCAGGAATCGGCTCCCAGGAGACCTAGAGAAGCCGGACCCAGTGGCTTAGCCTCCGGTAAGCCCCACGCCCCACACCACTGGAGGGAGGCAGGGTTCCCCAAGAAAGAACCTCCCTGCCCAGAGCCTCCCTGAAGCTGCTCCTCTCTCTGGGTCTATAACGCATCTAGGCCCGGAGTGTCACGGTGGTGTTTAAAGCCATGACTCTGTCACTTTAAAGAAGGTCCTGGCCAGGTGCGGTGCTCACGCCTGTAATCCCAGCACTTTGGGAGGCCGAGGTGGGCGGATCACCTGAGGTCAGGAGTTTGAGAGCAGCCTGACCAACATGGTGAAACCCCATCTCTACTAAAAATACCAAAAAATTAGCCAGATGTGGTGGCAGGCACCTGTATTCCCAGCTACTCAGGAGGCTGAGGCAGGAGACTCGCTTGAACCCAGAAGGCAAAGGTTGCAACGAGCCAAGATTGTGCCACTGCACTCCAGCCTGGGAGACAGAGCGAGACTCTGTCTCCAAAAAAACAAAAAAAGAGGGTCCTTCTAGTATCTGTTGTGGAGCAAGAAAAGATTTCAGCATATAGTACATCTCATTTCCTCTTCTAGGAAAACACAAACTTTAAAGTGCTCGATGAAAGTAAATTATTAAGGTTTGTTCATCGTTCAGGTAAAGTCATCCCTCAATGCCAGGCGAGATTTCAGACCCGTTTTGCATTAAAGAGAGAGCCTGAGGGCTGTGGTCTGAGCTGTGGCCTGCATGGGCAGGTGTGGGGGAAGGGGAGGGGGACCAGGCCCCACTGGGCCCTGCGTGAGTATGAGGGCCACACGCATGTGCACAGCAAGTCAGCACGTGCCAGCTCAGGTGTGGCTCCCCTTGGCCAGGCGGTGGCCCGGCCCTGGGTGGGAAGCACCTGTGCACAGCAAAGGAGCAGGAGCAGGAAGAGCAGCCAGGTCCTTGATGCCTGCCTGGGTGCCACCCCAGCACTTCACCTGAGGCTGGAACCCCCACCTGCATGGGAGTCTCACCGGCACCTTTGCGCCTGCCCTGCCTGGAGTCTCTGACCTCTTCTTTGGGTACCTGGGCAGAAACCAGTTTAAACAAACAGATGCATTCAGTCAACTCCTGGGGATGGAGCTGTCTGACCCTTGGAGAATGGTCCCTGCTTGGGCTCTGGGGCAGCGGCAGGGTGGTCGCCCAGAGAGGGAGGGGTCTGGGCCCAG
The DNA here is from genome assembly GCA_963573385.1 of Cacajao melanocephalus. Classification (NCBI taxonomy): domain Eukaryota; kingdom Metazoa; phylum Chordata; class Mammalia; order Primates; family Pitheciidae; genus Cacajao; species Cacajao melanocephalus. The sequence goes on from CAUYLG010055431.1 coordinate 214,085, forward strand.
GCCGGAGCCCCAGTGCCTTCCGTGCTCCAGGATGGGTCGAAGTGGGGAGGGCAGAAATTAAAACTTCTAGAAAATTCTTCCACCTCGACCTGGGTGGGAGGGCCCTGAAGGATGAACACAGCTTGCTTAGATGCATTTTATTAGAAACAGAAAGAAGGAAAGAAACTCTGGGCACACAGGGAGCCGATGGGCAGTGGCGGCTTTTCGCATCTCTCATCTCTGTCCCCTTCTATTCGGATCGGCTTTGCTACATATCTCACCTGTGGGTACAAACTCAGCAGCCCCTTCCACCAACCCAGGCTCTCCCTGTCCCAGCGGGGGTCCTGGGACGTGGCTGGCTCTGGGAGCCCTGGCTTTTGAAGGACGGGGAAGCCCCTGGCAGCGGAGACCCTACCATCCCCTGAAGGCAACTCCCCCGCCTCCTGGCCTGCTCCTGCATGTCACAAACATCAAGAGAGGTCCCCTGTCCTTCCCAAACAAGATGCCCCTGCCCAAGGCAGAACCAGCAAGTCACCGGAGGAACCGTGACAGACCCCGGGAACCAGGGGAGCTGGCCCGGGGTGAGGTCAGGGCAGCTGTCCCTCGGCCTCCAACCATGGGGCTGGCTCCTTCCTGAAAGACACTTTATAAAAATACATTGTAATTGAGTTTAATAATCTCCCTTCCAGAAAGGGCCTGACAGGCGCTGCCTGCTGCTTACTTCTGCCCCATTCCGAATATTTTTACCTTATTTGGATGAAATGCATTATTTTTCTAATGAAAGGCTTTTTTTTCAAAGGGCTGTTTTCCCTGGTCCAGCAGCTGACTTTATTAGGCAGCACTCCTGCCGTTTTGGGGAGGGGTTTTTCTCTCCCTGACATCACGCCAGACTCTCTGTCCTCAAAGGCCGAATTCGGTGCTCAGGACCCACAGGGGCAAAAGGCCTCCAGGCCCAGGTTTCTGTCTCTTTCTCCTCCACACTAGAGCCTCAGGGATGTGCCGGCCCACTGACCCTCCCAGGCTGGAGAGTGCTCGCCCCGTGAGGCCTCCATTGCCCCCACCCCAGGGACAGTGAAGCCCCAGGGAATCCCTCTCTTGGTGGCCTCAGCTCTCCAGGGAGAAATGGAGCCGGGGAACTGGCACTTCACTTCCACGGCACTGACTCCACAGCCCTGGCTTCCCTTCCCTCCCAGAGTACCTGCCCTCTGGTCTCTCTTTCTGGTCCCACTGGAGGAGGGACCTCTAAAAAGTTACAATGGCCAATGGGCAGCAAATGGCAGGGGGTCGGGACTCCTCAGGAACCGACGCGCCCACGATGCAGGCCTGCGGCATGGCAGGGCCCAGGGCGGGACATGGGCAGTCACTGTCCCCAGGGCTGGGCCGAGGCCTGGCCCACCTGTCTGCTCCCAGACACAGGGACTCTCGGGGCCTGGCAGGCAGGCAGGACCCCTCGTCCAGGTGAGGGTGGCAGCCCCTGGGAACTGAGACACCTGCTTCTTTGGGGACGGTAAGGAGGCCAGGAAAAAGGGTGTGACTCGGAACTGGGCTCTGCTTGTCCCCAGGGAACATGTGGCTGGAAACAGGAGCTGCAGGAGTGTCCCTCGAGGCAACAACCATGAAAGACACAACCCCGCAGGCCAGAAACCAGACTGGGGCTGGACCCTCCAGCAGGTGGGGGCAGCCCGGTCCCAGGGACCCTCCAGTGGGTGGGGATGACCCCCCCAGGGTCTCTCCAGCAGGTGGGGGCAGCCTGGTCCCTAGGGACTCTCCAGTGGGTGGAGGTGGACCGGTTCCTGGGGACCGTCCAGTGGGTAGGGGCGGCCTGGGCCTGGGGACCTGTCACTTCAGCGGGCCCATGGTCCCAGTGTTAAGAAGGGTTTGCTACAGGGGCTGAAAGCAAAACATCTGGGACAAAACAGCCCCTAAGCCAAGTCTCAGCCCAACTGCGTGGCCTCCTCCCTCCCCAGGACAGGGCGGGTGCACGGAGGCCCCACCTGCAGGGCTACCCAGGATTTCCTATTTCCGAAGCCGTGGTGTCCACACAGGCACAAGGACATCACGGTGTCTGCGGCCCACCAGCCTGGTCCCGACCCTTGGAGGGAACAGGAGCACCCATTGAGAAGCACATGGCTCTGCTCTTCTGGTGTTAGCCAAATGCTCCGTGAAGTAGAAAGCGGGACTGGGAGGGCAAGAGCCAGCAGAGACGGGGAGACAGAGGACGCCACACTCCCTCCCCGGGAAGCATTCGTCCATTGTAGGGAAGAGAGCTCCTCACTCCGCATAAGGTCTATATACAGTCACAGGAGGTCCCTGCTCCTCCTGCCGTCAGTAAAGTGTCGCCCTCCGGCAGCCACCGGACGAGGAACAAGGCCCTCTGCTTCTGGCTGAGCCATGCAGAAACTGCCTCAGGGAAGGGCGTGAGCTGCCCATGGGCCCTCACCCACACTTCACCCGCTGGAGCCTACGCTGAGATGGCCCCGGGGCCCGGGTACTGTGAGGAGACAGGGAGCCACAGGCAGAAATTAAATAGTGGCAACTGGTATTTATTACAATTATATACAGTCCTATCTTCCGTTCTGAGGTCTATACATGATCACACAAATGAACATGTGTTTCTTGGGGGGAAGGACAGAGCTGGCTGTTGGTCAGGAAGGCCCCGTGCCTGGCTCCTCCAAGGGAGTGAGCGCCCGCCTCGCCATGGGATTAGCTGAACCATTACACGGCAAGCGAGGGCATCAGAAGCGCAGCATGGTTTCGTTTGTCTGGGAGGACGACGGGGCATGGTGGGAGTTGGGGCTGGGGACAGGCACCTGAGCGGTCCAGGGCTGGGCCCAGGGAGAGAGGGGACGGTAGACACCAGAGGGACCGCAGCGCCTCCTCCACTGAGGAGTCGGGAGGGAGTAGGGACACTAGCTCTGGCCATGCGTGGTGTCACGGTAGTCAAGACACTCGGCACACACACCCTGGACAAGGCGTCTGTCCGGGAGAGGGGGCCGGGCAGGGGTTTGAGCCCTGAGGCTTCACTGCCTTCAGCCTGACTTGGGATCAAAGCCAAAAGCCGCTGGGGCTGGGGCTGGGGCTGGGGCTGGGGCTGGGGCTAGTGGCCAGGCGAGAGGAGGCCAGGTGGACAGACATGTGACTTTCCACGCTGCCGCCATGCTGCAGTGCAGCTGAGGACAGCTCTGTCCTCTGCCTGGGCTCCAAGCTGCCCTCCCAGGACCAGAGCGGGAGGCAGGGCGTGGGCACGCACCGGCACACTGGACACCGTCCTCGGGGCTGGAGGCGGGTGTGGCCCTAGTCCCGCTCGCTCTCGTTGCTGGCACCCTCGGGCCGCCGCAGCTTCTCCACTTGCTCGTTGATCTGCCCGTCCCCGCCCCGACGGTCCTCCCTCTGCACCCCCAGGCAGTCCTCCTCATCCACGTGGCTCACGTCATCATCCTCCTCGTCCTCCTCGTCCTCCTTGTCCTCCCTCTTCTCCTCCTCGCCCTGCACCTCCATCCGAACCTGGCCCTTGACGTCTACCACCCCCTCGCCTTCCTCCTGGGGGCCCAGCAGGTGGTAGGTGACTGTGGAGCCTTCGGGGCTGTGGCCCTCCTTCCCAGGCGAGGACGACGTGGACTCGTTGCTGACAGGTGAGATGTCGCTGCTGCTGTGGTGGTTCACGGCCGCGGGGCTGGAGGGTGACGGAGACTTGACTGGGATCTGCCAGGAGGGGATCTTCGGGGCTGATGGGGACGGAGGGAACTGCCGCCTGGCGGGAGAAGCAGGAGAGGTTGGTGGCAGCAGTCAGAACTCCTTCCCTCAAAGTGTTACACCTTCCCTCATCCCCAAGGGCTCCAAGACAGGAGCTGCTTCCTCAGGGCCACCTGGCAAGGAACAGGATGGAGCCCTCCCTCCCCTCCTTTCAGGAGCAAAGCGTCCTGGTCGGCTAGAGATCCTCTAGCTGAGATAGATGCCAGGAGTGCCCTGTGCCCCCACAGACACCCCAGGGTCCCCCAGGACACCCACCCTGGGCAAGGCCCACCTGCCTGGACAGCTGCTGGAAGCCAGATGGGGCCTGCCTGGCATGCAGGAGCCTGCTTCCTCCCGATCCTCAGCACCGTCCCTGCCTCCACTCCAGTGGCTAAGAGAGGGGCAGGGTGGGGAGAAGCCTAAAAGGGTAAGACTGGGGACTCCAGACACCTGAGCCACAGTCCCAATTTGTCTATGGCATGAGCAAAAGGCGGAGGCAGGGACCCCTGGCCATTGTTGCGGGGTCAGACACATCAGAACCAAAAGGGCGGTGGTAGTTTCCTTTGCTAGAAAACCTCTGAGCTCAACACTTTCAACGGGGAGGAGCCAGCTCTCCCTTCTGCTCCGCGTTCCCTTCCTGGGCCAGCAGCCAGCCCAGACCAAAGCCAATTCCAGGAGGGACCTGGAGGTCAGGTCCACTTGGCAACGGCTCAGAGACAGAGCTCTCCGACAGGCCAGCCCATCTCTGCCTGAGCCACGACAAAGCCAGGCCCACAGGCTGTCCCCCAAGCAGGGCCTTAGACATAGCTCTCCTGCCGCAGACCCCACCTGAGTGGGGCACGCACCAAGGCCTGCTTTATTCACCAGCATCCTAAACGCTAACAAGACATTCTGCGTGCAGTTTTCTCGGCTCCACGGTCACCCACCACCTGCCCTGCATCCCCAGCCTCCAGGCACTGATCCAGGTTAGGGAAATAGAGGGTCTCTCCTAATGACAATGCTCTGGCTCCTCTCTGAGTGGCCGCGCCTCTTCCAGGACATGCTTTTTTCCTCAGGGAGCACCAGGAAGTTGAGTGGCTTAGAAAATGGGGTCTTCTGGCTGGAGGGGCAAGAACCCTGAACACCCCATCCCAGACCCTAGTGAGGAGCCTACCCTGCACCACCCCACTCATCCAGCAACCACCAAACCCAGCCCAGCAGGGAAACAAGGACACCCCACACAAGACCCCCCCTAGGGCATCAGCCCAGGAGGACGGCCCACCGTCGAGGCTCCCAGGACAGAGTGGCTCCTGGACACTGGACTTTCAGTTTTAAAAATCCAGAATAGGCCAGGCGTGGTGGCTCATGCCTGTAATCCCAGCACTTTGGGAGGCCAAGGCGGGTGAATCACCTGAGGTCAGGAGTTCAACACCAGCATGGCCAACATTGCAAAACCCCACCTCTACTAAAAATACAAAAAGTTAGCTGGGCAGGCTGGCGGGCGCCTGTAGTCCCAGCTACTTAGGAGGCTGAGGCAGGAGAATTGCTTGAACCTGGGAGGCAGAGGTTGCAATGATCCAAGGTCGTGCCACTGCACTGCAGCCTGGGTGACAGAGCGAGACTCCATCTCAAAATAAATAAATAAAAATAAACAAACCAGGATAATCCCAGGCAAGGCAGAACAAGTTGGTCACCCTACCTCCAAGGCTGCACTGGTGACCATGTGCTGTCACTGCCGGGGGACAACAGGTGGACAACCAAGAAGCTGGGGGGGCAGGGCCTGCTTCTGCCCATGTCTTCAGTCGTGGAACCCTTCCAAGTACAAAGCGCAGAGACCGCCCCCCACCCCCGCCCCCGAAGGGACTTTCCCTGGGACAAATCTGTCACTGAGCGGTTACCTGGGGCTCAGGAAGGAGGAGGAGCCACCCAGAAGGTTCTCCTCTCTCCAAGGGCCCTGCTTTTTGGCTCAAGCTGTCCCTGACCAGGTCTTGACAGGTCTGGAAACTGCATATTTCAAAACTCTTGTGGCAGAGACCATCACCTCTGGAGTGGAACAGGGGTCAACTGGGGAAGGAAAATAGAACCTCAAAAGGTCCCAAACCCAGTGCCTGAGTCGCCCAGACAGATGAGGTCCTTCGGGGTAGGGTTGGGGGCCATGCCCCTCCCATGCCTCAGACAAGTCCTGGAGGTCTCAGTCCCCCTTTCCAGGCCTGACCAGAATAGGGTTCCCATCCCCGCCTCCTACCGATTCAAAAGAAGCCCTTTCAAGGAGTTAATTTCGGACTTGAGTTCGTTGATATTCTGGGACTCCAGGATCCAGTTGGTGGATGTGGTGGCCTGAAAGCAGAGCACAGGGAGCAAGGCTCAGGGCGGGCCCCTGGTGGCATGAGCAGGGCCTGCGGCTGCAGGAGGACCTGGGCAGGGGCAGCAGGCAGGGCGCTCTGTCTGTTCTGGGGAACCTGGGGGAAGGTTCTGCCACTGCCCATTCGGGGGCCTACCTGCCACGTCTCTGTTCAGATAACGACAGCCTTAAACATTCCCATGACTCTGTTTGGACATCTGATGACTTAAGGAATCATTACATGTTTCGGGGTGATGTCATGGTGTTGTGGAATCTTTTAGAGACGCGCGGAGGCGTGCGGGTGCAGCGTGAGTGCTGTGATGTCTGGGACTGAAGATGGCCCCGGGTGGAAAGAAGAAACAGCCACCATCTCTGACAAACCCCTTCCTTCCAAGCACACCCTTCCCCTGTGAGGGTAACACTGTTTTCCAAATAAACTTCACAGAACTACATCTGACTTCTGGCAAATCTTGCTGGTATAGACGGGGAAGGGGACAGCCAGACCAGAGGTCCCCAAATGGGAGCTGCCGGCAGCCACCTGCTTGTGGCATGTGCACAGAGGACAACTCCACATGAGGCCTCCGTGTGAGGCCCACCTCGCCCGGGCTGAGGGCCGCCCTATGTTGTCTCAGTGCACAGATTCATATTTCAGCTCTCTTGACACTGCTCCCCCGAGGCGGGCAGAGGGGACGTTCCCTGGCTGTTCCCAGCTGCGGGCTGCTGGGCTGGCTTATGGAGGCCTGGCGCCTGACGTGCGGCGGGAGCTGCTGTGGGTCGCCCCAGCAAGCAGCCCAGCTGGCACGCCTTTGCACGGAGACGTCCCTCGGAGGGCCTACAGGTCTCAGGAAGGAAAACCCGGGCAGTCCAGTCTGAAAGCGAGTGTGTGTCACCCGCCACCCTCGGACACAGCCCCTCAGGGTTCCCACTCCAGACCACCAGACAGGGAGGACCCAGGAGCCACTGTTCTGGCTTCTCTGAGACCTTGAAAGTTACAGCAGCCCATTAACAAGGGAGCAATTTCCACTCACCGGCCTACAAAGGACTCAGATTTCCAAACGCATATGTTGCCAGATGCCAGGATTTAGAAATAAAATCTGACATCTGGGGCTTTTTAGCCAGTCTCTTTAAAAAACAGTTGTAGAAAACTCATAGCCCTCAGTTTTATGTAGGTTTTTTAATTACTTAAAGCTCTTCTTTTTAATTTTTTACAGTGCTCCAGTAGGAGTTTGGAAGCCAGATATAAAAACTTACATTACAGCTGAGAAAACACAGCTCTGGGTCTTTGGTTTATGGGGTAACCGAAGTCCTCACACATACAAGTTTAGATGCCAAGCCGGTGGCCACTGCAGCTTGGGAGAGAAGGCTGGGGCGGGCCAGGGACCGCGGCAGCAGAGCCAGCTAGAGGAACTCTGAGGGGCCAAGCCCTCTCATCGCCAAGCGCATCCCAGGCCCCCACGGCTTCTTCAACAAGACATGTGGTCTTCATCTCATGTGTAAGGCGTGAAAGTTTTCCGATTTCCGGAAGGGGTTCTGGCCACAGGCAGACCGTGGGCCCAAAAGATGACCTGGCCCAGGAGAGCAGGCAGGCCCGGCACTAGGTTTCCTGGTGCTTTATGGACCAGCCACCCTCAGAGAACATGCATTGCACGGTGGCTGGAAGTGGCCACCAGCACCCGAAGCCACCCCACGAGCAAGGGCAGGCGGCACCTCTGTGTGTGGGTTGGATGTTTGGGGGGAGATTCCTGGGACCCTCCGTAAGAGACACCCCAGACTCCACGGCAAGTGCAAAGATTGCCATTTTAGTGGTTTTGCAAATGCAAAAGATTTGAGCACTGGCTCAAGCCTAGCCATGCACTGGGAGTGGCTTTCCCTGGGTGAGCATCTCGGGATGGGACTCTCCAGAGCCTGGGCGGTGGGAGCAGCTAGGAAGCAGTTCTTGCCGGCCACAGAGCTGTGGGGCAAGGGGCAGAGAGAGGAACCAGTGGGTGTTGCAGAGCCAGCAGGCCACTGTCTCCAGGGCCCCATCTGTCTGACACTGCCTCAGGGATGACCCCTGTTACCCACTCGCAGAACCCAGGCCTACAATCCTGCGAGCTGGCTGGAGCCAGGCACCCTTCTGAGCCCATGAACAGCCCCACGAAGCAGATACCATTATGGCTCCATTTTACAGATGAGGAAACTAAGACTCAGAGAGGTTAAGTAACTTGCCTGTGGTCACACAGCTGAGTGGCAGGACCAGGATCATAACCTAAGCAGCCTGACCCTGGATTTGGGCAGTGAGGCGTGGACATTGCCTCGGGAGTTGCCGGAACCCGTGGAACCCGGGTCTAGAGAACCCACCCGCTGCACTGCGGTGTGGACAGGGCTGATGCTGGTGAACTGAATGCAACTCGCTTCTCCCTGTCTGTTCCAGAACTCCTCCTGGCCATGCTGCGACCTGCAAACTAACTTATGGGTGGAGACCGTCCCACGCCTACACAGAAAGCCTCCAGAGCTGCGGGGATATGGCTGCCATGAGATGTCCACAGGCAGCGGGTGGCTTTTCCTTCCTCCTGCTGGGAGGTGACACAGAGAGAGAAAGGACAGCCTCGATGGTTAAATGTCACACTGACTGCCCAGCAATGGTCTCCTGTCTCTACAAGGAGAAAAAGAGCAGCGTCGGCTGCAGCCGTGTAACCACCATGAGACGGGGGCGAAGCCCAGCTCCCGAAGGTGGCAAGCCGGGCCCAAGGGACAAGAGTGAAGGGCACGTGGGACAGCCCTGGGCCTGGAGGGCCCTGCGGGGCAGAGACAGGTACCTTGGCAGCGGCCAGCTCATGGGCGAGCTCCTGGATCTTCTGCTGCTGCTGAATCAGCAGCTCCTGGACGGAGGCGAGGGTGGTTTGTAACTGAGTCACTGCGAGGAGAAAGCAGTCACGATGCTGGTAAATTCACAGGCACAGACGTTCCCCGAGCGCGGTCCGCACACCTAGGAGCTGCCCGTGTTCCAGCTCCATCTAATTTATCTGCAGACGCCCCCAGCCCCCGCAATCTATCTAATTTATCTGCACTCTGGGTGATCTGCCTGCACTGTATCTAACCTCTAGTATTTCTACTTTATCTTTCCATTGTGCAGTTGTCCATGGTCAACAGTATATCCGTCCAGAACCTCTCCCCTCTAATTAGAGCTGGCTATGATTTGCTGAGCTCTCTCAGCTTCTCTGGCGCCTGCGTCCTTCATCTCCTGGGCCTCAGTGTCCTTGTGAGACTCCTGGAGTCTCCAATCCTGGGAGAGACACACCTCGGGTCCCTGCCACATTGACATCCAGGAGTGGCTCACGTCTTGTTTCCCACTGCTCCTTCCTGCCCTCCCCACCTGACCCCAGGCTGCCTGCTCAACTCCCTGGTGTCCTGTGACCCCTCGGGGCCTTGTTGCCACCAATGTCAGCTTTGCAGGAGCAGATGCCAGCAGGACGGACACATCAGAGGGTTTCTGTGAGCTTCACAAACATGCCCCAGAGGGACACAGACTCTTGCCTGGGACAGGTGGCTCTCTCGTTGGCCTCGCTCTGGTTTTTAGATTCAGAGCTGCCGTCTAGTAAACAAGTTTATAAAGAAGGGAAGCCACCTCTGGCGAGACAGGTCCCAGCTAATCTGGGCCATCGCTGGGGCACTGGGTAATGAATGCGAGCCCTGTTGAGTCGATAACAGGGGAGGTGGCCGGGGTCCCGGGAGCCACAGTAATTACAGACTCTCTTGACCCCACAGTGGAGTCTTAGAGGGAAGGGGGAAAATCACTGAAAACCCCCCTGAAAACCTCAGAGAAGCAGAAATTAAAAATGAACTTTACAGCCCTTAGAAAGGCTGTCATTTTATTCCCCTTATTAATATTCTGAGGTTGGGAGCCTTTCCGTAAAAACATAATTAATTGAGGCCACGCCGACAGTAAACAAGCAATTTCAAATTAAACCGAAATGACGGCGGCTTCATTTGCAAATGTGAACAGATTCTCAGAGCAGATAAATGAAGTCACCACATAGAGTGGAGACGGAGGGAGAGGGGAGGGGCAGAGAAGGGGCTGCCTGGAGAAGGCTGTGAGGGGTGACTTGATGGAGTCATTAATCTTTACCTGTCTGGGCCACGCTGCCACTCAGCTCAGAGAGACTGGCCTCCATCCTCTCCAGCTGCTTCCTGTCCTCTCGGCCGCCCAGGATGAGGGGGAGCAGGTATTTCTGCAAGAAGCGGGACAGGGTGAGGAATGCATATGGACCCAGGGTTATCCTCCAATCATCTCTCACATTCTGCCGCCCAGCTTTCTCCCTGTCATCCCCGGGTTTTGGAAACCCTAAGCAAACACCATAAATGAACAAGATATTTGAAAAAGTTATGAGACTGCGGTTACAACCACGTAAAAATTCTGCCTGAATAAGGACAAGGACCAGGAGGGAACGTGGACAGGGAAAGTCAACTGGAACTGCTGTGATGGGAACTTTCTGGGTCCTTTATTTACTTTTCTTAATGATGCTAAACTATTTCTGTAACACCAAGTTTTAAACTCTACTGTCAAAGTTGTAAGATATAACTGTGGATGGACACACGAGCAACAGACACTGCTGGAGCCTCCGGGAGGCGGAGGAGGCGGGGGAGCTCTTCCAGGCACATTCTCCTAGATCGTGAACATTTTGAACCTGTGAGTGAATCACCTATTCAGAAACAAACGAGTAAAATTAATCAACAAAAAACGACTGGAGAAACTAAAGGAAAAGCAACACCACATTTCTGGGACCCTTGGTTCTCTCGGCAGGGGATAACATGAGTGCTCTGGGGCCGCTGGAAGAGGTCACCTCCGTCTTTTTCTGAATTAAGCCTGAATCCTCGGAACAAACTTCCTTCATGTAAGAGTCAAAAGAAGTTGAGTTTCCCAGAACCGAAATACAGGGCAGAGGGAAAGGAGGGCGCAGGACCAGAAGAAACTGGCTCTGGTGAAAAAGAAACTGGGCCATCCCTCACAAGGCCTAGAAGCAGGGACGCTAGGGGGCAGTTCAGGAAGGAGGCAGGCAGGGCATGGCTGGCAGTGGGTGCTCTTGGTTGCCTTGGAGGTGAGGGTGTGGAGGATGGAGGTAGGTGGCGGGGCATGCAGGGACAGCTGCATGTAGGAACATGTGCACTGATATCCAGCCACTTAGGACGTGGAGACAAAGCTCCCCAGGTGAGAGAGTGAGACCGGCTGCCCACTTCAATGGGCACTGCCAGAGGCAACGTGGCGCAGGCCTAGCAGGAGCCACCCAGGGAGAACTTTCATTGTTAATCTATCTGGGCCCAGATAGGAGGAGGTCGGAAGCTTCTCCATTACAGTTTCTGCGTGGGGAAAGGAAAAGAAGGTCTCTCGCAAGGGGTTTGTGGGAACTCATTTCCAGAGTGACTCCTAAGTGAAGATCCTTCTTCAGTAGCACGTGTATAGACGCATTTTCTATTTTGCAAAGTGCTTTTCAACCACAGTGTGAGCTGTTACCCACAACTGAGCCAAAACTCATCATAAGTAGCCCTACACTTCAGGATGAAATGTCCTCAGTATGAAAGGGGAAGAATTCTCAGCCGGGTGTCGTGGCTCACGCTTGTAATCCCAGCACATTGGGAGGCTGAGGCGGGTGGATCATGAGGTCAGGAGTTCGAGACCAGCCTGGCCAACACAGCAAAACCCCATCTCTACTAAAATTACAAAAATTAGCCAGGTATGGTGGCGAACGCCTGTAATCCCAGCTACTCGGGAAGCTGAAGCGGGAGAATCGCTTGAACCGGGGAGGCGGAGGCTGCAGTGAGTCGAGATAGAGCGCCACTGCACTCCAGCCTGGGCAACACAGACTCCGTCTCAAAAAAAAAATTATCATATGTGCGTCTGTAACCAACTAAATACTCCGTTTCTGAGCTCATAAGTCCTAAGGGAAGGAGCAGACGCGCTGCCCGAGCCAAAGTCTTCACGTGCCAATTAAGAAAGACGAGGGCTTCTTACCATTTTTTTTTAATTTCAAGAAACTGAGCAGATGTTTTAGAAATTCTCGTCACCATTGTAACTGATATCGCAGTGTTTCTTTTCTTTTTTAAAGCAGAGCAGAGAGGCCAGAGCTTCGTAGAAACTATGCGTGGCAGCTCCGGTGAGTGCCCACACCAAGGTGAGCTGCGAGCTGCCCTCCCAATCCTGTCAGGCCACAGGCCCTCCATAGGTGGCCATGCGACAGTGCCTATGGCTCAGCACAGCCAGGCATTCATTTGAGGATTCTGCGTTAGTGTCGCATTCTTCTTGGTGCTTGTATGCAGTCAGCGATTTGAAGAGGGCACCAGTTCAGAGAAGTTCCAGATCCCAGAATGTGTTTTTGTTCTGTTTGGATTGTTTGTTTGAGACAGAGTCTCGCTCTGTCACCTAGGCTGGAGTCTCTCGGGTTCAGGCGATTCTCCTGCCTCCGCCTCCTGAGTAGCTGGGATTACAGGGGCGTGCCACGACACTGGCTAATTTGTGTATTTTCAGTAGAGACAGGATTTCACTTGTTGGCCACACTGATCTCAAAGTCCTGACCTCGAGTGATCCGCCCACCTCAGCCTCCCAAAGTCCTGAGATTACAGGTGTGAGCCACTGTGCCTGGGTTATTTTGTTTTTTAAATTGAGACACGGTCTCCCTCTGTCACCCAGGCTGATGTGCAGTAGTGTCATCTCAGCTCACTGTAACCTCTGCCTCCCAAGCCCAAGTGATACTCCCACCTCAGCCTCCCAAGTATAGCTGGGACTACAGATGCACACCACCACGCCCAGCTAATTTTTGTATTTTTTGGATAGAGATAGAGTTTCTGCTGCTCTTAAATGCCATGTGGGACAATGGTATATAAAGTACTTCCATGTGGCAGGCATGGCCCTGAGCCTCTACAAGGGAGCACTGACTCTCCGGGTCTTCACGACAACCTCGTGAGATGGGGACTATTATCCCCATCTTACACATGAGACCAGAGCCTGTGCTCACCAGGCTCCTGCGGGGCAGGGCCGGGGCTCAGGAGCAGCTGGCCCAGCGTCCGTGCTCTTTGCCGTTATGTATTTCTGTGTCTCAAAACTTCTTGCACAGCTTTCCTGTGCAGGCACTACTCTAAGTGGCTGGCACAGGCTGGCGAGGGACAACCCCACAATGCCCCTGCAAGCAGAGAACTGGGTGGCGCATGCTGAGCACTGGAGAAAAGGGGGGCAGGACCTGGATCCAGCCGTGAACCCCGACCTCTACCACAGCCACTCGCTGCCAAGCAGCTCCAGGGCAGAGCATGGCAGTGCCTCCACCCAGGAGCCAGTGAAAGGGGTTTGAATGTCACGGGGCAGCCAGGGCACAGCACCCGAGGCCGTTGGGGGTGACTCACCTTGTAGAGTTGGTGAAAGCCAAATGCAATGCCTGCCATGATGATGGCCAGGGCGCCGTAATCTCGCCATCGGGAGCCTGCGGGGCCTGGGGGCGGAAGAGGAGGAGGGTTAGAAAGGGCAGATGGTGTCCTTCCCCAGGTGGGGACTCACTTGGGCCTCAGTGGCACAGTCTCCTTGCCTCCCATGATAAGCAAGTGGGACACTCCGCTGCAGGAAGGCAGCACATGATCATCACAACAGCAGCTCAGCTCTGTCCCCTCCTGTTCCCACTGTCTCAACTGGGACACAAGGGATGCCAGTCACCCAACCCCGACGGCAGGCTGTGGGTGAGGTATCTAGCAGTGAGCTGAGCCCTGAGTGGGGAGTCAGGTGGCAGAGGTGATATGAAGACCAACGGCATGGTCTCTACCTCAGAAACAAGATCCAGAGAGGATAATGTGAGTACATTTGGGGGAACATAAATACACCCACATATGCCCTACTATAGCTGGGGGCCATAGCAGAACCAAGCAGGGCCTCAGCGAAGTGGGGAGGGGGACCGTGGTACACTAATTGGGGGCACCAGGGTGGACTGCGGTAAACTAAACCTCCCGGCCCTGCTCTCACTTGGAGCCAGGGGAGAGAAAACACAAGTCTCCAAATGACCAAGCAAGACTAAGACTTCAGAGAGTGAGAACGACTATCACAAAGGGATGGGGGTGGCAGGGGAGAGGGGCGGGGGTGGGCAGGACCTTGGAGGAGCCCCGAGGCCCTTGGGGGCTGGAGGAGAGCAAGCACAGAGGGGAGACGCTAGGTGGGTGCGGACCAGGTGAGTATCCTGGGCCTGATGGAAGAGGAGAGCTGCTGTGGCCCAGAGGACCCCGAGAGCAGAGTGCTGGGGAGAATGGACAGGAGCCAAGGAAGCTGCAGGTGCAGTGGAGGCCAGGGTGGGGCAGGAAAGAGGGAAAGGTGGGGCCAGGTGGACCGTGTGGTCAAGGAAGCTGAATATTCTTCCATGAGCATTGGGAGTCCCTGGGGGATGTGAGTCAGGGCGTGCCATGGCCCTGGAGAGCAGCACTGGGGTGGCTCTGAGGGTGGCCAGAAGTCGGGCCACAGAGGCAGGAGAGCTGGGGTGAGGCTGCTGCAAGGGTCCATGGAGGTGGAGAGGGACTGGGACCAGCACAGAGGGCAGGAAGGGAGTGGAGCGCTGTCCCAGGAGACCACCTAGCTGCTGCTGTGGAGAGAGCCAGTCTGCACGGAGCAGAGCACCCGGCCCCGTTCTCTTTATGTGTATTAATTAATTACTCTTTTTAGAGCTGAGCTCTTGCTATGGTGCCCAGGCTGAAGTGCAGTGGCTATTTATAGGCATGTCCCACTGCTGATCAGAATGGGAGTTTTGACCAGCTCCATTTCCGACCTCCTCAGGTAACCTGGCGGTCTCTGCTCCAGGAGGTCACCCATATTGATGCAGTACTTAGTGCAGACCCCCATCTGCACAGCACACTGCAGCCCAGAGCTCCTGGACTCTAGGAATCCTTTCCCCTTTAGCACAGTGCACCAAACTCCTGGACTCAAGGAATCCTCTCGCCTCAGCCTCCCAAGCAGCTGGACTACAGGCGCATAGCACTGTGCCTGGCCCCGGTTCTCTTTAGAATGGCGCATACCAAAGTGCCCTCCTGAATGCAATTCCAGTTGACGTGGGGGGGGGGGCGGGGAGAGTTTCCACCTTTACACTTTCCCACGTACAGTTCACAAAGCGCTCCCATGTCCACACCTCATCTGATCCTCTGAGGCACGCAGGAGGGCCCTGTCTCCACTGTGAACACCTTTCTGGCGCTGCCATCTCCAGGCCACCTGGTGGGTGCTCTGCCTCCTCCCAAGAGATCTGCCATCAGGAGGGGCGTGGATAGGACACAGACCAGTGGGGAAGGCGATCACAGCGCCAGTGGAGAGTTAGCCGGAAGGAGCCCCGAGGTGTGCTGCTCATCCGGGAGGAAGAGGGAGAGGGGAGAACAGCAGCGGTCTGAACTCTCGGATGAAGCGTCAACATGGCCCAGCGAAGCTCTTGCTGCTTGAGAGATTTCTGCCCTCACTTCTCACCTGTGCCTGTAAGTTTTCAGAGGTACCTGCATGCCCTGGTGTTTCATGACCAGAGGGGAGGAGAGGGCCTGTTCTTCCTTTCAGTTCAGGGCACGATGTGGCTGCTGGCACACAGCCAACCAGGAGGATCCAAGTTGCAAAGACCTCAGAGTGGACAAGAGACACCCCCCCGCCGGGGCTGCTGAATGGCACTCTCAGGGGGGCAGAGAGGACAGGGCTGGAGGGGCCTGGAGTCTCTCCTTGGCCACCACACTCTCCTCTCCCTGCCTGCAGATTCCATGCCAGATTCCCCAATATGTCCTAGGCCTGGAATCTCGGTCCCAAAACTGTAATCAACATATGGCCTCTCCCTCAGTCCCCAACTCCCATTTCTGTTTTACACTTTTTGAGTCAGTAACACACATACAGTTTACACATCAAATAGCACAGGGCAGTCCACGACAAAAAGGCTTCCCCACCACTGACAGCCATTAGTAGTCTTACATTTACCCTTCCGGAGAGTTTGTGCGCACATCTAAGGCAGCACAGGAGGTCTTCTCTTCCTTCACGTTTCCACATCTCTCAATCTTGTTTCCTATAGCTGCAGGATATTTCACGTCACCTGCCCTCTGATGGGCATTCAGCTCATTTCCAACTTTCTACTACTACACACCACGCTGCCGTCAACAATGTGCACACGTGCCATCTCCCACCGGGAACGTGCGCACCCGTGAACCTTAGAACTCCCAGAGGCTGGTCCCAGGGCCTGTGCATTTGCAGTTTTGAGAAGTGCTGCCACGCTGCCTCCACGGGGCCAATAATTCACCCTCAGCCCCTGCACAATGCCTGCTTCCCCACGGCTGCACCCACACAACGCACGACTCAAACGCAGAGATTCCTGCCAATACCACAGCAGGAAAGCAGAAGTTCACTCTAGTTCTAATTTGCATTGATCTCATTTTGAGTGAGGACTGAGCATGTTTTCATCAGCATTTCCTTTTCGGTGTACTGTATGCTCTCCACTTTTCTGCTTGATTTCTTTTCCCTTGTCACTTTAGAGAGACTTTTTATGTAGCAAGGATATTAGCCCATTGTCTGTGATCTGCATCACAAACATCTTCTCTGGTTGATTTTTCTTTTGACTCTGCTAATGTTTTGTAGCATGCAGAGGTTTTTATACAAATTTATCAATCTATTCTTTTATGGGTTCCAAGATTTGTGTGATGGTTGGCAAGGACTTCCCCACTCCCTTCCCAGGCGGTGCAGTGACACTTGGTGTCTGAGAAACAGCCATGGGAAGGGAACAGCACTGCTTTGCCTGATGGTGGATACCCCCACCCGACACAAATCACCCCTCTTTACACAAGGAGCTCTGAGACCACAGAGGTGACAGATCTTTCACCTTGACCCCAAGGAGCCGGGCACTGGGAGTCCCAATCAGGTGTCTCTTCTGTTTCCCCTCTTCTGCCAGCTTTGCTCGGCACTCCAGATGCAAAATGTAACATCTAGTGCGAGTTCATTTTCAGGAGAAAAAAGTGAAGACAAAGCGACTTGGCCCCTCCGCTCTCTCCGAGTCCCTGCTCGGGAGGGCTTTCATCCACGCTCGGAACATCCCTCTGTGTAGCCCAAATCCTCAGGCAGAACAAGCACAGAATGGGGCCCACGGCCCAAATACCATATTCACTTCTCAGATACCACGAAGCCTCTGGCAAGAAAGCAGCTGTGACTGGGCTGAAAACCCGAGCAGCACCTGGAGTTTGCCGGATCCCTCCGCTTGCCTGCAAACATCCCACCGCGAGAAGTGCAGCCTTCTCTGCAGCCCTTTGGGCTGCCGAGGCTGAGCAGGTGCTGGCGTGCGAGATGAGGACCAGGAACCTCCAACAGCTGCCCCACTTTCCAGAGCTCTGCCCTCCTGCAGCCCTGACAAACACCTGTGGTCCTGCAGCCTCACCCTTCACCCTCACCGCTCGCGTTCCTGCCGTGCTCACACTAGAAACATTTTATTGCCCCCTCGTTTTCATTATTAATGAAAAGGGACCAGAATGATCTTTCCTAAAGTTCAGAGAGTCTATAAAGACAAGAAGCTGAAATGCCATTTTACTCGTTTTGGAGATGGGTGATACAATTCTGTCTTGTGGCAAAATGAAAAAAGAGAAAAACTCGGATCGAGATGACTCCCACCCACTGCGTGGCTCTCAGAGGGTAACAGACCAGGCTACTGCAAACATCAGCACGGTCCACAGTAGCTCAAACTCCCAGCCACGACCACCTCCAGTTCTCCTCTGCCCATCCCGGGACCTATTTTTTCCAAGTCCAGTGCAGACCCTGTGAGGGAACTGAGAGCAGGGCGCCTGGAGCACAGCCTCCCGTCACCAGGCTCCCCGAATGTCCAGAGGTATAAAGACAAGGGCAGAAGATGGGGCATTCACTCTTCTCAAGCCGGGAAGAAAAGACAGACAATGAGTGGGCTTGTTAATGCTTTGAGTCTCCACTCTGGAAGCAGGGACCAGTCTGCCCTGCAGACAAGGCAGACGAGGTAGCAAGTGGGCAACAAGCCTGGGGTCAGAAACGCTGGTGCCACCACCAGCCACGGGGTTTCAAGGACATTTTTCTCTTCTCATCAAGCACTGACTGAAGGTGGCAGGGCTCTGCTAGCCCCAAAGAACCTAAGAACAGGAGAAATCTTAACTCTCACTCAGAGTCCAGCTGTCTACAGCACCTCCCAGCAGGAAGGACCTGCGCCCTAGCTGCATGGCAGGGGTTCCTCACCAGTACCACAGCCCTGGCATCTTAGTGAAGGCTGAAGAGACGGGCTTCTGCAGTGGCAATCCTCATCCCGTACACCCGGGCCTTCCTGGGACTGCCTCCATGCTGTGGTGCTGTGGGCTGCAGTGAGGTCAGGGGACAAACTGCTGTAGAGCAAAGGGCGTGGAGCTCTCCAAAACTCAACCTTCCAAGGTCTCCATGAACTAGCTTAAGCTCTGACGCGCTGCATGGAGGTCAGCCTGCGCAGAGGCTCCAGTTTGGGTAACACCATGGTAGAGAGGGGGCGCAGGAGAGCTGCATCCACACAGCTCCCAACTATTCACTGAACACTAACAAAACCAACATGATTGTTTCTTTAATGATACCTCCACCAACCAAATTCTCACCTAACAGGTGAGAACAAACATCATCAACTAAGAACACAAGCCCAGGACCGGGACTTCTGCACACAAGATGACAACGTTGAGCCTGAAACCACCAAGTCACAGACTGACGCACACCACGGAAATTCTGCAATCCAGTAAACGTTCATCGGCAATACAGAGCTGAAAGCTGTCACGAAACCATGCTGCCGAGACATGCGCTCCCGTGATGTGCTAGCTGACGAGAGGGAGAGAACTCTCATGTCCTTGAGGGGGCTGGCAGGCCAAGCATGGGCAAGGCAGTGGCAGAAACGGGGCTGGCCCAGTGAGGTCCCCTCCAGGCTCATCAGGGTTGGAGCCATGACTCCATCCAGCAATGTCTCTAGCTTCTCACATCAGCCCATCAGCTTCGCTCAGAAGCCACCCTGAAAATTAAATGACAAGACAGGCTCACTCCCAGTAAGGTCCTGGAATAAAGCCAGCCCACCAAATCAGTGCTTACTACAGCACAGAGGTGGAGCGCACGTGTGCGAAGAGGGGGGGCGGGGGGGCGGGGGGTGCCTGGCTGGGCTGAGGAGGGCTGGCTGGCTACAGCCTGGGGGCGGGGTGGGCCCTGAAGCACATGGCTGTGGATGGCTGGCAGTGGGCAGAAAGACAGGCCCAGAGAGCAGCAACAGAAACAGATCATCTCTGCTCTGAACAGAAGTACCTGGCAGCCTGAAGGCAGAAGGCACCACAATAGCCCAATGGCAGTCGTGTTGAAAAATGCAAAGCCTGTGTTCACACATACATCCCATGAAAGACTATCTTTTCCACTTCTCGTGGGCTACGATGCTATTAGCAGTGTCATCTTTAGGCAGGAAGGGCACTGAGAGCATATCTATGCCCCCTCTCCGTAGATTGAAAATGAACTCTGATGAAGCTGTTAAGAATTCAGAAGAGTCCAGAAATAGACCCATGCTTACATGGTCAACTGATTTTGACAAAGAGGCCAAGGTAGTTCTATGGGGAAAGGATAATTTTTGCAACAGTCATGCTGAACAACTGGATATCCAAAGGAAAAACAATGAACCTTGACTCACACCTTATGGCATGCACGAAAATTAACTCACCTAAACAAGAAAGCAAAAACTATAAAATTTCTATAAGGAAACAGAAAGCATAGAAGAAAATCTTTGCAACCTTGGGGTAGGCAAAAACATCTTAAGATAGCATGAAACAAAAGGGGAAAAAATGCTCTCAAATGGACACCATCAAAATTTAAAGCTTTTGCTTTTCAAAAGGCACTCTCAAGAAAATGAAGGGATAGGCAATGGGCTGGGAGAAAATACCTGCCAAACATATATCTGACAAAAAACTCATAACTAGAATATATAAAGAGCTCTAACAATTCAATAATAAAATGACAAAGTGGCTTTTAAAATGGGCATAAGATTGGAAAAGACTCTTTACAAAAGATATGTGAATGGCCAATAAGCACATGAAAATATGCTTGATGTCATTAGTCATTGGGTAAATACAAATTAAAAGTGCTGTACAATAAGGTTCTATTACATACACATTAGAATGGCTAAACTCAAAAATGAGACTATCAAGTGTTGACAAAGATATGGAGCAACTCACTCTTACATATTGCCGATGGAAATACAAACGCTACAACTATTTTTGGGAAATACCTTGATAGTTCCTTTTAAAGTTAAACATGTACCTAACACGTGACTAAGGCATTCTACCTCCTAGGAAATGAAAGTATATGTGCACATAAAAAGTGACTAAGCCATTCCACTCCTAGGAAATGAAAGCATACGTGCACATTTATACATGACTGTTCACAGCAGCTTTACTCATAATAACCCCAAACTGGGAGTGAGCCAGATGACTACCAACTGGTCAGCAGGCAGACAATTGTGGTACATGGAGCAACAGAAGTTAGCAAACTATAGCCAGTTGGCCTATCCTACTTTAGCCCTTTTTTTTTTTTTTTTTTTTTGAGATGGAGTTTCACTCTTGTTGCCCAGACTGGAGTGCAGTGACACAATCTCGGCTCACTGCAACCTCTGTCTCCCGGTTTCAAGCGATTCTCCTGCCTCAGTCTCCCGAGTAGCTGGGATTACAGGTACCCGCTACCATGTCAGGCTAATTTTTGTATTTTTAGTAGAGATGAGGTTTCACCATGTTGGCCAAGCTGGTCTCAAACTCCTGACCTCAAATGATCCGCCTGCCTTGACTTCCCAAAATGCCAGGATTAGAGGCGTGAGCCACCACACCCATCCTGGTTATTAAATTTTTAAAGAATTGTGGTCATGGGAAAGGGAGAAGAAGAACAGGAAGAAGAAGGAGGAGGAGAAAGAGGAAAAAGAGAGGATGGAGGGAGAAGTGGAAAAAGGTGAGAAGGAAAACGTGACAGAGACATGTGGCTCACAAAGTCTAAAATATGGCCCTTTAAAGAAAAATATATAAATATACATATTTATATATATATATAAGTTATGTATATTTGTGTACATATATATATAAATATATAACAAATATACTCTGGACAACAGAGTGAGATGCTGTCTCCAAAAAACTAACACTAAAACTTCCTAGAAGACAATACAGGAGAAAGTCTCTTCAACCTTGGGATAGACAAAGGCTTCTCAGGATACAAAAACCACAAATCATAATCATAATATGGACATAAATAGTTCATTCATTTTATATGTATTTTCCAAATATATACCATATATATATATAAAATATAGAAATACATATATAAATTATATATATAATTATATGTATTTATATAAATATGTGTGTGTGTGTGTGTGTGTGTATATATATACATATAAAAACATGACTCCATCTCAAAAGCATTATGGTAAAGAAACCAGACACAAAAGTCTACATACTATATGGTTCCATTTATATGAAATGTTTTTATTTATTTTTTATTTATTTTTATTTTTTGAGACAGAGTCTCTCTCTCTCTCTGTCACCCAGGCTGGAGTACAATGGCGTAATCTCAGCTCACTGCAACTTCCGCCTCCTGGGTTCACGCAATTCTCCTGCCTCATCGTCCCAACGAGCTGGGATTACAGGTGCGTGCCACTCATGCCCAGCTAATTTTTGTATTTTTAGTAGAAAAGTCACCGTGTTGGCCAGGCTGGTCTTGAATCCCTGACCTCAGGTGATCCGCCCGCCTCAGCCTCCCAAAGTGCTGGGATTACAGGCGTGAACCACCACGCCCAGTCTATACGAAATATTTGAAAAGGCAGAAGAAACTACAGTGACAGAGCAGAGACTGGTGGTTAACGGGAACCAGAGGCAGGGGAAAAGGATGACATAAAGGGCACAAATAAACTTTCTGAGGTGACGGAAATTTTCTATATTGTGATTGTAATGTTGGTTATAGGAGTTAAATGAGTTACTACTTGTTTGTACAACTCATTGATTGTATACTTAAAATTGACGTATCTATTATATGTAAATTATACTTACAAAAAGTAATTAGAAAGAAAAGAATTAAGAAGGATCCAGAAACATAAAATTATCACATCCAGCAATTCCACTCCTAGATATCTACCCAAGAGCAATGAAGATGTATGTCCACACAGGACTTGAACAGAGATGTTCTTTGCAGCATTATTCATCTTCACCAAAACTGGAGACAATCTAAATGTCCATCGACTGGTGAACTGACGGACAAAATGAGAATGAGGTACAACCAGAAAACAGAATACGATTCCGTGATAAAATAGAATGAGTACCGATACATGCTACAGTATGAATGAACCTCAAAAACATCAGGTTAAGTGAAAGAAGCCAGGTACAAGGGATCACATACTCTGATTCCATTTACCTGAAATGTCCAGAAAAGGGGAAATTTACAGTGATGAAAAGGAGATTAGTGGTTGCCTGGGGCTAGAGGTGGGAACAGGGATTAATAGTAAATGGGCCCAAAGGATCTTGTATGGGAGGTGAAGTACTCTAAAGCTGATTTATGGTGACAGCTGCATCACTAGGTAAAGTTACTCAAAGTCATTGAACTGTGTACTTGAAATGGATGATTTGTATGACATATAACGTGTACTTCAATAGCTTTGTTTTTTTTAATGATTTTTTGAAAAGAGGAATCTAGAAACAGACCCATGCATATATAGTGAGTTGATTTTTTATAAAGAGACACATAACTTAATGGGGATAAGATAATCTTTTGAACATAAGGTACAGGCACAACTGGATATCCATATGGGGAGAAATGAACCTTGACCTTTACCTCACACCATTCATGAAAATTAACTAAGAATAGATCACAGACCTAAACATAAAAACTAACACTATAAGCCAGGCGCAGTGGCTCACGCCTATAATCCCAGTACTTTGGGAGGCCAAGGCAGGCAGTTTGCTTGAGCCCAGGAATTCAAGACCAGCCTGGGCAACACGGTGAAAACCTGTCTCTCCACAAAATACAAAAATTAGCCAGGTGTGGTGGCACATGCCTATAGTCCCAGCTACTTGGGAGGCTGAGGCAGGAGGATCACTTGAGCCCGTGAGGTAGAGGTTGCAGTGAGCCAAGATCAGGCCACTGCATTCCAGCCTGGGTGACAGAGTGAGACAGTGTCTCCTAGAAGATAATATAAGAGAAAGTCTCTTCAACCTTGGGATAGACAAAGGCTGCTTAGGATGCAAAAACCACGAATCACAAAAGGAAAAAAAGATAAATATATGTCATCAAAATTAAAATCGTGTGCTCTTCAAAAGGTAATGTTAAGAAAATAAAAAGGCAAGCCACCAACTGGGAGGAAGTACTCATAATACATGTATCTGACCAATGTCTTGAATCCAGAATACATTAAAAACCTCATTCCACTCAGTAAGAAGACTATTAATAATGGGCAAGATATTAAAACAGACTCTTCACAAGAAAGATATGCAAGTGGACAATAAACTCACAAACAGAGGCTCAAACTAATCAGTCATCAAAGAAATATAAACCCAAACCACCATGAGATACCAGCATATACATAATAAGATTGCTAAAATTCAAAAGACTGAGAATACCCGCTGTCAGGGATGTGTAGCAACTAGAACTCTCTGCTGGTGGGAAGGTAAAATGACGCAACCACTCCAGAAAACAGTTTAGCAGTTTCTTATAAAGTTAAACATACACTTAACATATAAACCAGCAATTCTACTTCGAGGCACTCACCCAAGAGAAATAAAAACATACAAAGACAGAAATAAAAACATACAGAGACTTGTATACAAATGTTCATTTGCAAGAGTTTTATTCGTAATAGCTCAAAGCTGTAGCCAATCCAAAGCCCATCCACTGGTGAATGGATAAACAAACTGTGTGAATCCATACAATGGGATAGCACTCACTGGTAAAAAGGAAAGAGCTTTGGATGCGTACAGCAATTTGGGTGAATTTCAGCAACATTATGCTGAGCAGAAAAAAACAGAAACAAAAGAGCACATGCTGTATGATTCCATTTATATAAAAAAGAAACTCTAGGAAAGAAATCTAATAGGTAGTAATAGAAAGCAGACCAGTGGCTGCCCTCAAGCCAGGATCAAGGAGGGGTGGACTGACCGGAAATGGGACACAAGGGAACCTTTCGGGGTATTGGAAATGTTCTGTCACGTGGTGATGGTTATATGGAAATCTACGCTTACCAAAACTCAAATTGTATAATTAAAATAGGTGCATTTCATTTATGTCAATTACATCTTGGTAAGACTGATTTTTAAAAAATAAAAAGTCCATTCAGAATTTAAAAAAAAAAAAAAAAAAGAGCTAAAGGAAGTCAGGAGTGCTTGAGAACACGACCCAGTAGTGTAGGCTCTAAGTTTTCTCTCCACACAGCTTGCAGCTGAGACCAAGGAAAGAAGCCAGGCCTGAGAATTCTAATGCAACTTTAAAAAATGTACCCTGTAATATTTGATACATACAAAAGACATGTATTTAAGTTATAAGACCAGTAATACAATGAGCCATTCTAAACCTGCCTAATTTACTAGCTAAAACTTTCCAAATACCACTGAAGCAAGCCATGTGCTCCTCCCCAGCCCAGAGGTAACCATTATGCTAAACCTAGTGTTTATCAGAACTCAGACTTCCTATGGGCTATGGAAAGCTGAGGACATGTGCTACCGCTGGGACTCACATCTCAGCCTTACCTGCAGACAAGGATGGCCATGCAAGAGCCAGCCAATAGGGAGAAAGTGGAAGTGATGTGGGCAATTTCCAAGAGGTATCCTTAGAAGGCAGCCTGCCCTTTTCCTGCCTTCTCCCCGCTCTCACTTGCTGGATGGCAGGTGGGATAGCTGGAGCTGAAGCACTCACACCGCACCACGAGATGGATGCCAGCCGGCCGTCAGGAAGGCAGAGCAGTGAGGCACAGCAGGGTCCCTGCAGACCACAGAGTCTCCTGGCAGCCTGGGCCACCTATATTTATGTAATAGAGAAAAATTCCTCTATTTCTTTAAGCCACCCTTATTTGGAGTTCTCTGTCACCTGTAGCAGAACTTCCTAAAATGAACATACTGTCACCGCAGCCAGAATCCTAACTGCCATCAACATCAAAGACTTTTAATGGTCCGAAAAACCTAAGGAAAGGATCGCTTCATTTCAGTTCCTTCCTGTGATACTTGCCCTCTGCAACATCCACGAATGGCATTCATCCAGCCCCCACATGGCACCACACCAGGCAGAACGCACAGCAACAAAATGGAGAGGGCACTTGCTAACCCAAACCAGCACCACCGACAAAAGAAAACTCAATTTCCTCAAATTTAGAGAAACGCTTTCTTCATACACAAACCAGTAACTTTCAGGTAGCAAAAAGAGAGATTTGTCTGCTAAACCGGCAGAGAGAGAAACAGAAGCATGAGAGAGAAATGGAACAGACAGGCCACCCGGCCCCGGGCCTTTTCTGTTCTCTCTCCACAGTGATGCCTTCCTTGACACCTTGGGTCTACCTATGGCTGACTGATCTTCAAAGCTAGTTCAAGTCCTGCCTCTCCCAGAAGGCCTTGCCTAAGACTAGCATTCTGGGAGTTTCCTTTGTTCTCAAATTCTGAAAGCTCTCAACATTCTCACCGCAAGATGACATGGGATGGTCTTCTCTGTCTTTCTCCTAGCAATGGAGGGCTTCCCTCTAGGATGAACAGCGGCTTCTGGACGCAGATCCCATCCCCTACTTCTTCCACAGCCTGCCCAGAAGAGCCTGCCCAGAGCAGTCCGCACCAGCTGAGCTCACAAACCGTATCACCAACTGGCCATGGGGGCAGCCCGCCCACACGACAGCCCTTCCATTCTCAAGCACATTTCTACCCGCATTTATCCATTCCACAAGCATTTCTAGAACACCTGCTCAGTCAGAGCCTCAGGCCACTAGTTTTTTTTTAAGCCTCAGAACTCACAGTTTAATGGGGAAGACACTGGTATAAATGTTTAAGTGAAGTGGGGCGCGTTGGGGAGTCTAGCGGCTGAGGGGAGCTCCCCTCCAAGTCAGAACACTGAAAACACCCCCTGGAGGAGTCAAGTGCTGGCCCCAACCCTGAAGAACAGCAATGAGCACACGGAGTGGGCACTACAGGCTCGGCACAGAAACAATGGCCTCCAGCCAATGCCCGCCGATGTCTCTGATAACTAACCTCATGGCACCTGCTGAGATGACACAAATAACTTTAATATTAGTCTAAGAATAAGATGGCCAAATAGGTAGTATGGCTACAAAAGTAATTAGATGATGCATTTCAAAGTAAAAAATCACTGTGCTTTTAGCTGTCCTCTGCCCGGGTTGGCAGAGCCACCCTTTCTCGAACCATTTCTTCTGACTCTCTCATCCCATGCTCCAGCCACTCTGAACAACTCAGAGTTTCTTTTTGGTTTTTTAGAAACAGAGCCTTGCTCTGGCACCCAGGCTGGAGTGCAGTGGTACAATCATTGTTCACTGCGGACTCAACCTCCTGGGCTCAAGCAATCTTCCCACCTCAGCCTCCCAGGTAGACCCACCACCATACCTGGCTAGTTTTTTTTTGTTGTTTTTTGTTTTTAATTTTTTTACAGGGCTGGGTGCGGTGGCTCACGCCTGTAATCCCAGCACTTTGGGAGGCTGAGGCAGGCAGATTGCCTGAGGTCAGGAGTTCGATACCAGCCTGGCCAACACACTGAAACCCCATCTCTACTAAAAATGCAAAAATTAGCCAAGCGTGGTGGCGCACACCTGTAATCCCAGCTACTCGGGAGGCTGAGGCAGAAGAATAGCTTGAGCCTGGGAGATGGAGGTTGCAGTGAACTGAGATCACGCCCATGCACTCCAGGCTGGGCAACAAAGCAAGACTCTGCCTCAAAAAAATAAAATAAAATAAAAATAAAAATGAATTTTTTTACAGAGATGGCATCTCACTATGTTACCCAGGTTGGTCTTGAACTCCCTAGCTTCGAAGTACTCCTCCTATCTCAGCCTCTCAAAGATTTGGGATTACAGGCATGAGCCACCACGCCCAACACCCAACAACCTGGAATTTCTTAACTTCATCAGTTTTATGTCTATGTGCTTTTGCGTTAGCCTGGCGTGACCTTGTCTATCTTGTGTGATCACCGAACCAATCAGCCCACCAGATCCAGTTAGACATTTGCTCTCTGAAGCTTCCCGTCACCTCTTCTGTGCCACTGTCCTCACCGGGGCCACCTGACAGGCACTGCTGTGTTGGCCTAACCATCTTTCCTACCAGACGGGAGCAACCAGAGAAAGTGACTAGGCTGTATTAATCTCGTGAGCCCAGGGGTCTGGCACACAGTAGGCTTTCAATAATGATGCTTGCTCAGTGAATTAAGATAATCACAGATAAGTATATGTTACTACACAGGGCTATAAAAGAAGTAAACAGAAAAATAACTCACTCTGTTTCAGGATTTCTAATCAAATGGTTCAGAGCCTTTCACTGGCCTCAGACATTTACATCCTATTTTAAGAAGAGGCAACTGAAGCTCTGGGTGAGTCTTTGAAGGGGCCTAACTTGTTTATCAAAGACAGTGGAGGGAAAATGTTCAAATCTAAGAAGAAATATTATCTTACAAAATTTACACTGGCCCTGCTTCTATCTCAAAGCTTCTTGTCTCTCTGGGAGGAAGAAGACAAATCAGCTTGGCGCAAATCAATCAAGCAGCATTTATCAGGCCTCTGCTCAGGACTGGGCTAGGCCTGCACCTATACACATGCACTGACTCCCGACGCAAAGCCAGACAAGAAGAAACCAAACTGAGAAATGGAGAATGTCAAATCCTCTCTCCAACCACAGCCTGACTTCTCCTGAACTCTACCAACTTTCTTCTAAGCCCCGAGAACACTGGTTTATGCTTATACCAGGTGACACCAGGCTTCCCCTTGGTGCCAAGCTCCTATCACTTTCACAAAAGGCTTCCCTGACTCTAGCCCACATTAATTCTTCTCTTTTCTGTATTTCAGAATTTCAGAAATTCTTGTCTGCATAATTAATTTTGGCATTAAATCACAACATCTTATTATCCTTTTCTTAAGAATTTATCTTATCTTTCTCAAAGAGCTGGCAAGATGCTTAAAGATCAGGTTTTGCATCTCTCACGTGATACGGTACTGAGCATATAGTAGATGCTTAATAAAAATACCAAGAAATTGAACTGTTACCATTCGGGCAGGTTTCTATGTTCTCTCTGCCAACACTGGCATTTACTAACATCTCAAGGTCAACCACATTCACCAAAGAACAGAGATGCCAAAAGAGGCACCCAGTGGCACACCTGCCACTGAGTAAGTAGGCTACCAAGTTCAAAGGAGAAGAGCACTGGGCTCCCTGGGGTGGTCTTGGAAAAGCTGCCCCACCCTGAGACATGAGTATATGGGGCTAGACCCAGGGGATCTCATTTTCTAGGGTTGGGCTCAGAGATGGAATATCCATAAAAAGCCAAGATAGGGGGAGGAAAGGGCTGCCGGGGATCTAGAAGTAAAATCAGCAGGAACACACATGAACAGAGGCCATAAATCCCTCCAGGACGCAGACAATGCCTCAGTGATAAGCATGCAGATTGCACACCTAGTTCAGAAACTCCCCTGAGTTTGCTTGTAATTAAGGGGGTTAGAAAGGTAAAAAAAATATATAAACCCAATTAATCATTTAAATATTTAAAGTCAGATTTTTCCCTCACTCCAGGATTAGTATATTTCATAACGCCAGCAGCAGACAGCCCTGGTTTTTACTGGGGTTCATTTTAGAGCATGTTTAAACTAGTCAGATTGAGTGATGCTTCCAGCAACTAATCGCATGTCAAATAAAAGATATTTTATGTAATAAATTACCGCTACAAGTAATTCAAATGTCATTTATCAGTTTTATTATCAGTCAGGCAAAGTCTTGTTTCTCTATATTAATCAAAATCAAGCTTTTTTTTTTTTTAAGCAGTTTTGACACCTCTTGGCAAAAGTACAGAAGTGAAGAGGTAGTCACCCCCGGAGCTGAGAGGAGCGATGTAACGGTACGAGAAGAATGAAGCTCAATGGTGACAACTAAAAACTTCAGGTATTTAAAATTACCATTACCACTGTTTTTACACGAGTGTCAAAGCAGGAAGAAGAAGTCTGTCTCTAAGAACATGTATTTTATTTTTAGGGCTGGGAGACTCTTAAAACTATTCCTACCTAAATACCTCAACGTGTAATGCTTTTTCTCAGAGCGATCTGGACAGGAGAACGATTTAAATAGCTGAACTGCCCCTCCCCACCCCATTCTTTTGCCTCTTTCAGAAAGACTAACAATTTAACCCTTTGAGTCTATGGAAAGTAGGTGAACACATGGCCTACCAACTCTGTGACTGACCAAAACAATTTGTTCTGAGTCAGAAGTTTCCAAGTAGCCGAGAGACTACTTGGTATTAAGCCACTGGAGGAAACAGCTGGAATAGAACAGATGTGCATCTTAGAAAATTCTGCACCCCAGCTGCCACTGCCTATCCTCAACAAATCCCATTACACGGCTGGGCCCAGAGACACAACTAAAGAAAAAGTGTGGAGACTCAGCCTTGGGTTAAAAGAAGCAGATAAAGTCAGCTTAGAACCCAAAGCAACCACAATGGACCCGAAAGAACGCTGGCCAGGAAGGAGAAAGGAGCCCCGGGGCTGACAAGTCGCAGGTGCTAACCCAGTAGCCCGAATACAGGACAAGGCCCAGCACTGAAGCTCTGTGCCCTGCAGTGGGTCACCCAGGCAGGGTATTAGCAGACTGACACACTTGAGCACACACTCCCTGGCCTCCCCAACTCAGCTTTGTGTGGACAGTCAGAGGAGGAGGTCTCTAAATAAGATCCATAACACAGAGAGCAGATTCCGACCCACTGGCTGGCCCTTCAGCAAATACAGAGAAGAGAAGGCCCTTCTGGCTCTACCGAGAAGACCACTCCTGCCTGGCTACAGCTGAGCCAGATGAAAACAGTGCTGAGGTGAGGGAAAGAAGGTAGCTTCAGGCTAGGTGTCAGGAGATCAAAATGAATCTGTCATGTGAAAATATGCCTTTTAAAATCTGATATCTAACCATTCTAAATCATTTTTTGAAAAAAGAAAACTTCTGAGAATAACAATTAAAATGACAATCGTAGAAAAGGCACTTTGAAAGATAACAGATCCAATGTTTTGGGTTTTTTTTTTTTTTTTTTTTTTTGAGATCAAGTCTCGCTCTGTCATCCAGGTTGGAGTGCAGTGGCCTGATCTCGGCTCACTGCAACCTCCGCCTCCCAAGTTTAATAAATTCTCCTGCCTCAGTCCCCCAAGGAGCTCTGGGATTATAGGCGCATGCCACCATGCCTGGCTAATTTTTTTTTTTTTTTTTGTATTTTTAGTAGAAACGGGGTTTCACCATGTTGGCCAGGCTGATCTTGAACTCCTGACCTCAAGTGATCTGCCTGCCTCAGCTTCCCAAAGTGCTGAGATTACAGACATGAGCCACCGTGCCCAGCCTATTTGTTTTTTTGAGACAGAGTTTCGCTTTTGTTGCCCAGACTGGAAGGCAGTGACACGGTCTCAGCTCTCTGCAACCTCCCCCTCCCTGGTTCAAGCGTTTCTCCTGCCTTAGCCTCTTGAGTGGCTGGGATTATAGGCACCTGCCACCACACCTGGCTAATTTGTTGTATTTTTTAGTAGAGATGGGGTTTCATCATGTTGGCCAGGCTGGTCTCGAACTCCTGATGATCTCATGTGATCCACCCACCTCAGCCCCCCAAAGTGTAGGGATTACAGGTGCGAGCCACCACACCCAGCCCAGTGCTGAGTTTCGTTAAAGAAACGAAATTGAGCTATTTTTCCATAGCTTTGTAGTCAGTTTTAGCTTTTTTAAAAGTGATTTCAAGGAGGGCTTCTGGCTGCATTTTGGAGGTATGCATTTATAACTCGCTTGAAGAAACTTTATTCCTACAGTAGCTTTCATTTAAGAACAACAAAAGACCCCTCATGGGTCATGATCTCATACATTGATAATTAAAAGCAACATTCAAAAAGGACCTTTACGTTTTAACCTGAAATTCCCTAACAGACTGCTACTACATGAATGTACAAGGTATAGCCAGGACAAGGGAGGGGGGATGGGAAATGGAGGCTGACCTAAACCTACAAGTATTAACTTAAAAAAATAAAATCGGGAGACCGGACCGGTTATTGCAGTGAGCAAACAAGAAGGCACCATAAGTCAGATGTTCATGTTGTTTTTAGTGAAACAGTCACATTCCAAAGCACTGGGATGAGAAGATGGCAACAGAATCAATAAATAGTTGTACAGGTTTTCTGCCTGTCACCAAAATACCTGAAACAACAATAAAATCATTTGCTCTGATCCCTTGTCTCTTCTCAAACCTTTGTCACATACTTTAAAAAGTTTGTCTAGAAGAAGAGCGGGGTGTGTCACATTCCTTGGGAAGAACCCAAGAGTTTTCTGCCGCTCCCGGTTTCTCCCGGTTTGCTAAGTCTGGGAGACACAGAACACTGCTCTTTGGCCAGAGTCCTGAATCCCAATCAAGGTTAGGCAGGAGCTTGAGCGGGTGACTTACTGTATGGCTGAGATATGAGGTGAGGGGGCTGGACAGGAACCACCTGTGTGGCTGGGCCCAAGGACGAAGGCTCGTCGGCAGCAGTGCCCGACTGCTGGAAGGCCATATCAATCTCTTCATCTGTCAGCCCTGGGAAGAAGAGGACACAATTGCAGGTGAGTACCTTTTGCCAGTGTCCATAGCTGCAACAGAATCTTCACTGAGCAAAGACCTTTAGAGCCACAGAATGCCTTGCATCCCAGTAAGTTGCCTCCCCGATTTCAAATTCTCTGGAACCTCCCTCAGTTGCAATTTAACCTTAAGCGACAGAATATTAGCCTCAACACGGCTTCCAAATGTGGCTCATTCAATTTCCTTAATTTATCCATGAGTTTATTGCTGCTTTTGAAGTCACTCCGTACTGCAATTCTCCATTCTTCCCCCGAAAACAGATACCATCAACTGCAAATGTGGCTCATTTTAATCTGTAATGGTGTTAAAAAAAAGAGGGGAAAAAACTAACAATAATGCATGAAAACAGACAGGGAAACAAAAAACTAATTATTGGGTGAGACGACTAATTAGTCTAGATCGTTTCTGAAGACGGGAATAATTTGCTTTATTTTATGACAAATGCAGAAATAAAAAGAAAAATCAGGACTGACTGTGATTAGTATGAATGGGATATAGAACGTAAAGAAGAAAATAAAACAAGAAAACAGATCAAAACAAGGCCAGGCCCAAACTTTCAGATGATTATTACTCTAGCCTATCACACACTGCCTGCATTGCCTTTGGCTAGTTTTTCTTTTCCCTTTTTTAAATCCTCCCGATACTCTAAACCACACCGTACATGGGACATCAGGAAGTAGCAGGGCGCCATCTGCAGTGGCTATGCCATGTGGAGAGGATTTGCCCACAGAAGAATAAAAGGCAAATGAAAACCCCATGAAGGCCACATTTCCAGTAGGCACACAGCTAGGATATTTCCAATGGGTCTGAAGTCAATTTGGGACATTGACTCTTGGGAGGAGGAAGAGGGTCCCAACCAACCCGAAGAACAGGAACGAAATGTGACACACAAGTATGAAAGTATGAAACGAGTGGTCCCACGGGGCCAGCTCAGGAAGCAGCTCTGTGTACAGAGACGCTCCAGCTGCTGAAAGTGGGAAAAGCAGGTGGGAGGTCACTGCTAGTCTGCAAAAGACCACTCAGCCTGCCAGTGCTGTTCCGGGAATCCCAATATCCAAGCGAGCCGCGACACAGAGCTTTTAAACTAGAGCCGAGAGCTTTTCCACATCTGGTCGGCAGCTCTCCATTAGAGGTCCACAGCATGGTATATTTGCCCCTAGGGGTAGATGAAGTACAAGGAGGTTCTGAGGATCAGCATCTTCAAAAGCATGGTGCCTCATACTCTGTGCCTAGGGGCTAATAGATGGTGTACATTCATGCTTTAAAGCACAGCTCTGCCCTGCACCACACCGGTATGTGAGTTGACTGCAGCCATCCCTCAAACTTGTCATGCCCTACCACAACTGGTCAAAGGAGAATGCCTGAACTCTTCCAAACAGCCCTGGACTCTTTTTTCCCTTCTCTGCGCTGAGAAGATGAGGACTGCCCCCATTTAAAACTACAGCTGTTCCCCTCTTTATCCTCTTCACACAGTGGAGCTGGCCAAGAGCAGACACGGCCACAGCACTGGGAAGTCTTAAGAGCCACCGGATTGCCCCGATAGCATCATGCTCTCAACAGATTGGTGGGCCTGATGAAAATGCTTCCAGGGTTCACAGCGCATCACTTACCAACTTCCAAAGACAAAAGCTGAAGTTCAGTAGAGCGGAGCTAGAGAGGGGGTGCTTGATGCAAAGGGACTGCTTAACCCATAATTTCACCTCCCAAGAAGAACAGGGACAGGACACACAGGCAAGCCAGGCAACAACAGAGAACACGTCCCCCCTGAGTTTGTGCCTCTCAGGCTCCAGCCTGCCTAGTGACTGCCGATCGCTCCTACTAAATAGGAAGGGGAAGCCCTTTTGGAGCCCTAGTGGGAAAGACATGGTTTTAACCAGTTCATAATCAGCCATTAGAGAAGAACACAGCATCTGCGATGTCAGCACAGGCTGATGGTCACTGGTACACTACGGAATTTTATAAACCTGGTGGTTCGTGTGCCTTGTCAGCCACTGGCTGCAAATGAGGATAATTTTCCCAAAAGGAGCATTCAGTTGCATTCTCATTTTCCCTTTTGGCTCTTTCAAATATAAACAAGTACAATAATGTTTAACACTGGGGAAATATACAGTAAGTTACAGGCTGTGCTGCAGCCCTGAGAGCCGGCGCTGGTTAAAGGGACAGGACTCCCTGCCCGTAGATCTGCCCTCTGGCCCTGAGCTTTTATGAAACCTATTTTCCTAATAAAACATGTTCCTTGCATTATCGCAGCCGAGCCCACTAGTGAGGCATCAGCACTTCCTTCCAAGCTCTTGTTTTTCAGAGACCTTATCATTTGAGACTCAAAATTTATATTGGCTGAAATTCTGATATCCCTGGTTCTCTGGGAGAGTCAGGATTTTGATTTAGTTACAGTAAATGAATCCTTTCTCTTCTTTTAAAAAATAAGCGTTTTGACAATCTCACTGGATCATATTCAGAGCCGGGCCATTATCCCGGTCACTGCCCTCATTTAACAGATAAGAAACCTGAGGTCCAAGGAGGGTAAAAATGATGCCCCACACCCTACCTGCGGGGAGCAGTGATGCTGATGAGCACTCAAGGCTCTCCCTCCCCAGTGCAGTGACTTTCCACTACACCAGAGTTACCAAACATCAAACGGCAGACTCAAACTATGTCTTAGGTCTTCAGTCTTGTTAAAGAGCTTTAGAGAAGGATTACATTTTCTTCTCCCCACCCCATTCCCTCCCCGGCACTCTCATCTACAGGAAGGAGCCGGTGAATATTGTTTTGGGCTACACTGAAACAACACGGGAACTTAACCCCTGGCTCCTATCTACAAATGACACCTGAACACCTTTTTGAACAACACAAGAGTGACAAAGGTAGAATGTCCTCGTCTTGTTCTCGTTCTAATATTCTAGCACCAAATCAAATCCAAATGCCTGTCACAGACTTCCCTGAGTGTCATCTTCCTCTGAATGTCCCCACCTTAGGCAGAACTGGCCAGCTTCACGACCGTATTTACAGGAGTCAGGTGGTTCCTTTGGTACTTAGGGAGACTGAGTGGGAACACCCATCTCTCTCCAGATCACAGATCTGCCCAGTCATTGGCTCTTGGTGCTGAGATGACCCTGCCTTCAGGGACAAGGTGCTGCCATGGAGCCAATATAAGACATCGAGGTGCCCTAGCCCCATCTTTCCCACCCCTGCCAAGACAAACTGCTGATCTTAGATTGAGACCTTGCAGAATCCAAAAGGTTAAAAGGAATAATAAAGGAAACTGCCAATTGTAAGTGAATTATATTTGGCTCTGAAAGCTGAGGCACAGGCTATATTATAAAAGGCATCTCTTTGAGTTGTTTACCATCACCCTGACTAATGCAGACCTTTTTTTTTGTTGTTTTAAATAATCTCATGCAAATTAGACACACACACTTCCTTCCAGTTGATTGCTATCTGCAAGGAATAATCTAACCACAGAGGGACGGAGCAATGGCTGAGCAGGCAGAGAGCTGGAAGCAAAGGGCTTCACCATCCTGCAAGCCTCCTCCCTCCTCTATTCATCTGAGTCTCCCTTTAGCTGCTACCTTTGGAAGAATTAGTCCATTTTAATAAAGCCCCAAATGTTCTTTTAGTTGAGGTATCAATATGCATTACCTGATACCACTAGCACTAAGCATTCAGATGTTCTTCCTATAACTTCCTTTCTGCCACTTGGTGATTTTCAAGAGCTACCAATCCCCAACCCCCAGCCACCCAGTCTACAGCACTGACAATTCAAATCTATTATTGACAGAGAAGAACACTAAGAAATTCCCAATTCTTAGTGTTATTCACTCACTAGCTCTAGTGAAAAGGAGGAGAAAGCGACGAGGGAGCTTGTCTCAGAGAGGCGAAGAGGATGCAGGCTGACTCTGAGAAGTAGAGAGTCCACTTCATCTTTTCACACTACAGTGGCCTGATCGGCAAAACCGAGAGCTCACAATTCAAACCAAACTCTCTGAGTGAAGATTCCATGCGCCCAGCAGACTTCTTGTTCTCTCCGTTCTCTAGAATCTACTTGCAAAAACCTCCAGAGGAGCTCCCTGGACCAGGAGAAGACTGCTGCCCTTGTGCAGGGGTTGGGCCAAGCATCTCTTCTCCAGGGTGGGCTTCTTTTAGAACAGAACAAGTGAGCTACATCCTATTGATGAAAAAACCTCGGTGTCACTGCTGCAGTGTCTGACCTGCATGGCCGCAGGGCTGCCATTCTTGCCTGTTTTTATCCCCTAGAAGATAAACAAATTTGCTTTCTTTTTCTCAGGGTTTCTGTTCAAATGCAAACAAAACCAAACTGATTGACTTTGTGAGCTGCAGGGTACTGGCTGTGATTGGGATGTCCTAGGGTCCTTTCCCACGACTCAGACCAAACCAGGGAACCGGAAGGGCTGTCTTTTCTCTGTGGGACAGGCTGTGCAAGGGTTTCTCAGGATAAGTAACCTCAGCACTGTCCCCAGTGACCGCTGGGCACTGCCACAGGGCCTGGCCCTGTGCAGGTGAAGCAGAAAGACAGATGACAGAAGACAGCAGTGTTCTCTTCATCTTTCAGGTCAAACAACAACCAGGACAGAAGGGTTAGGAAGAGTTTGAAACAAGCAAGGTAATGAACTCCTGCCAGCGCCTTCCTGCTCAGCCCTAGTTTTATTATAAAAATGTGGCATCTGACTGAGATCCCATGATCTCAGGGCCAGAGGGCCAGCAGCAGAGGGTGGCAGTCAAGGGCTGGTCACTGGGACCTCTTCCTCCCCGCTCCGCAGCCCCCTCTATTTCTAGGACTAGGGCAATTCATCCGGGACTCACAGACACTGAGCGGGGGTCACCTCTCTCAGAACAACGAAGTTATCTGCCCTGGCACACTCTGGGAGGAGATGAGGCAGAGAAGACAGCTAGCTAAAAATACTCCCCAAATTAAAAGAAAAAATCAACTCTCTCAGAACAGGCTCAGGGAGGGGACGGGGAAAAGTATTTTTATTTTATTTTATGAACATTTTGTTGGAACAGTAGAGTACAATAAGGACTCTCAGAGCCTCTAAAAGTCGTGGGATGACCTGGAGACCCCTATTTCCCAGTGCCTTGTATAAAATTGAATTTTTTAAACATAAATTACACGTAATGACGACACTGTAAAAACTAACAGTAATGGAAAGCTGTGCTGTATTTCATTAGCCTGTATTATTCCGTGCCACCTGATCCAGCCGGGCCTTGTTTATGAGTTAGTGTGTTAGCAGATGCCGATGGAAGCATTTGCTTCGACCTTGCTCTTCTCATTGGGGCATGAAATTACGACGGCAGCACCTTGATATTACAGCCATAAATACAGTAAACTGCAAATTTAAGCCAACGGCTCCTATTGTCTCTGAACATAAAGCTGATCGGTATTTATTTAAAAGGAGAACAAAAAAAATATTATATATCACCTTGTTTATGGGGCCTCCCCCACCCACTTTCTTATCCCCTCCCCCAGCCCCCCAACCTGTCTAATTCACTTGGTTAAAATATTAAGCAAATAAGCCAAACACTTTTTCCTCCACTGATTAACTATTCCCAAGCAGTGAAAACAGTTTTTGAGAAAACTAGTTCCAAATGTCATTACCCTGAATGAAAGAGTTTTCATAAGAATTGATCTGATGGGGAGTGAGGGTGGGGGGAGCTGGTTCCCATCATCTTAATATTGATATGTAAATTTAAGAACAAGACCTAAGACTTTTCCCTCTCCTTAATGAGGGAAGTTCAAACAACAGGAGAAAAAGTTGCTGATGATGCCCTGAAACTGAATGTCCTCTCGGTATCCTTCTAGAAATCGTTAGACAGAAACATTATTTCAAAAAGCAGCAAAACACTGCCTCCTGCCACCTAAGGAAAGAAAGAAAGATATCTAACCAAGAAGATAATTCTCAGCTCATCACAGAGAGCCGGGGCAGCTTTCATTAAAACTTGCACCCATCCCTCCTTATCCCAGTGAACCATAAAGACAATATATCCTTTAAATACATTAAATGTGGAAGAAAAATAAACACAAAGACAAAAGGACACTGGATAGCACCCGGCCACGTCTCCCAGTATAAATCACTGAGTAAAAAAGCCAGTGCAAAATGTATTTCACTGCTAGCTGAAAGACTGAGGAAACTGGCAGGCTTGTTCCCCTTGAAGCCTAAAGAGAAGGCAGGTCTGCTTTCCTAATGTCAACAGAAGAGGCAAAGAGGGATGTAAAAACTTCACCAAGTCCAAGTTTGGAGGTTTCAAAGGGCTAGTGGTGGAAACAGTGGAACAACAGCAGGCAAGCTCAGAAACCAACAGCAGTGACACACAGAAGGCCATTTTAGCAGTGAATTAAATGCGAGTTTGGGGGAGCAGTTTAATTCCAAAGCAGATAGGCTGGGTTCACGGGGTCCAGTGCTCAGCAGTTTCAATGACACAGCCAAATCAACCAAGATCGAAAGTTTCTGTACATTTACTTTTGATAGGTTATTCCACAAGGCAGACGTACTCCCTTGGAGCCCTAAATTATATCAGACACACCAGTCATTGAGCTTAGCTCCTTCCGCATAAGGAGGAAACTTTCCTATAAAATTTATTGAGCTTCTCTGGGGAGTAGTATAACTGGTGAACAAGACAGAAGTGAGCTGCCCCTCTGTGTAACACAAATTGAGATCTCTCATATGAAAGACTGGGAGGGTTTCCAATCAGCATCCATGATGTCTATTTTTAGATCTATATAATCTAAAGGTTTTTTTTTTCTTTTAATCTCTCTCTGCTAAATTAGAAACAAAAACAAAGAGAAGTTATTTTCGATATTTGATTGATTCCAGAGGATTAATAGCAGGACAAATATTGCTGCTGGCTGCCACGGACAGCAGGACTTTCGCAACAGGCAGAGAAGTCAGACCTTCCCACAGTATACTGAATAAGTCTACGGGAAGAAATCGTGTCCCTAAAGACCCAGGGGATGATAATCAGGAATCTCTGCTACTTAAATGCCAAGTAAGCCAAACGTGTGTTTGTGCATGCGTGGAAAAACCAAACTGATAAACCCTTTTAGTGATACTTAAATCTTGCTCTTCTGTTTCAGAAGAGGTCAAG
Source organism: Cacajao melanocephalus (assembly GCA_963573385.1). Lineage (NCBI taxonomy): Eukaryota > Metazoa > Chordata > Mammalia > Primates > Pitheciidae > Cacajao > Cacajao melanocephalus. The sequence continues at coordinate 253,006 of CAUYLG010055431.1, forward strand.
AAGGGTAGTTTTAAAAAAAGGAATCAACAGGCTGGACGCAGTGGCTCACCCCTGTGATCCCAGCACTTTGGGAGGCCGAGGCGGGTGGATCATGAGGTTAGGAGATCGGGACCATCCTGGCTAACACAGTGAAACCCTGTCTCTACTAAAAATACAAAAAAATTAGCTGAACGTGGTGGCGCACATCTGTAGTCCCAGCTACTCAGGAAGCTGAGGCAGGACAATCACTTGAACCCAAAAGGCAGAGGTTACAGTGAGCTGTGATAGCACCACTGCACTCCAGCCTGGGTGACAGAGCAAGACTCCGTCTCAAAAAAAAAAAAAAAAGAAAGAAAGAAAGAAAGAAATCAACTTGGCTTTGACAACCAAACAAAGAAATTCAGAACTGCAAGAAAAACTGGAGTTTATCTGATCTCTCTCCTGTTCTTTTTCTTTTTTTCCTTCTGTTTCATAGATCAGGAAAAAGAAATACCACATAGAGGGGCAGGGACTTGCCCACAGCCCACGTGAGCCCCAGAATTGGATTCCCACACAGGGCTCTCTGTACTGGGCAGGGGCAGGGGGGTGGGGAGCATGGGCAGCCTGACACACCTGCTGCCCTCTGCCACTTGACACAGTCTGCACATTTTAAATAAGCAAATTCACAGGATCCACATCACCAAAAGAAGAAAACCAAAGAGAATATCAGGAGCATGGGGGGAAACTAGGTGAAGGGTACAGAGAAGTCTACACACACACCTACCCTCCCACCCCCCACACACACACTTGTGTGTATATATCTAAAAGAAAAGGAGGAGAGGAAACTGGTAACTGGTTATATGGGAGACCAGTAGCTGGGGAACAGAGACTGAAGAACACTTTTTACTGCATATCCTTATGAATTTTGTTCCATGTGAATAGATTTCTGATTCAAATAGATAAATTAAAGAAAAAAGAATATATGTGGGGAAAACAACAAACCAACCAGACTTGATCCTTAACAAAATCACTTACAGCGATTAACCCCATTTTCTGGAAGAGAAAAACCAAGACAGGAAAAGATACAAAGCCAAGCCCAGGAGTTGGTATTACAACACAAAGACATCCGCAGTTTCTAACTTCTTGCTTAACCCATTGTGGCTGCGACCACAGCAGCCAAGTACAAGGTGGCTTTTTTTTTTCAATGTGTTTTTAAAAGGCAGACATCTGTTCTGTTTTGACACATCCTGGCTGCCCAAATGTTTCTTTCAGCTCTAAATATTTGCTTCACCAATGGAAATGTTTCCATCACTGCAACAAAACAAACATTTGCTTTGGGATGAGAGGGCTAGCCATACGCTGTCTCATATGTTCTTCCAAACAGCCTGATTTGGGAAACAACTCCACTATAGGACACAAATCAAGGTGGAGATTTTTGTTCCTTTAAGAAAACCTTGTCACAAGAGTTTAGTGCACTAGGGCACATACTCTAGTCACTCAGCTAGATCCTATAAATGTTCCTTGGGGGTTTTCTTCTACATCTTGAATCTTAAATATGTGATCAGAAGGTCCATTATTTGGCATTCAGCTTACTTCCTAAAGATTTAAACTGCCATGCAGTCATCAGATGTTTTTTCAAGTCCTCACATTAATCTGATATTAACACGTGAAAACATGCTATGTCCTAATAGGTCAATACATAAATTATTTTGTCACCACCTAGTTGTGTAGCTCAAATGAATCTGGTATTGGTTGCTACTGTCAACATTATTAGCATTGAGATAAACATGTAGCACTCTACCAAATCCATAAATATTTGAGTGCTTATTCTGCTAGGCAATGTGAGGGTGCTATCTGATTTTCCCTACCTGTTAAATGGGAGCCTCACTAGGAACCTTTCCTCCCAGTTTCTTATGTTGAATGAGTATTCTCAAAATAACAGCCAAGTGTATTGAACCCAAGTGCAGCAGAACGTTTTAGTTATTTACATCTCTAACTCTTTGAATTCCACGCTAATCCTGTGCAGGCCCACTGCGGGGCAGGAGACAAGGTTTGCAGGCTCACAGTTTTGTGGCACCTCCGAGCAGTGCCAGAAGTAGGCCCTTGATTCTCCCCATTTACAGGAGGGGAGCCTGAGGCTCACAGACCTGAATCAGCCTATCTGAGGTCTCACTGCTGTAGGATGGAGGGAGGGCTCAGACCCCCAGCCCAGGCTCCTCAGCACTACTCTATACAGCGTAGGGTGGCAGGGGTAATATTCCAAATCCCGTTCAAGGCAAAAGGTAACACTGACAGCCCTGTCTTCTAGCCTGTCATTCAGATGTACTGGCAAAGCTGTTAAGACTGGATTTTTTCAAATTAAAAACTGCTTTTAAACATGAGGATGCCCAATGCCAGTGAGGGTGCCATGGAAGAACAAACTGAGAAACACTGGAAGACACTTCGGCACTCTATCCCAAGAGTTTTTAAAATGTTCATACCTTTGATTCAATCATTTTGCTTCTAAGAAATAATACAATAATGTAGTAAAAGACATATGTATAAAGACAGTTCATTAGCCAGGCGCAGTGGCTCACACCTGTAATCCCAACACTTTGGGAGGTTGAGGTGGGCAGATTGCTTGAGCCCAGGCGTTTGAGACCAGACTGGGCAACATAGTGAGACCCCTGTCTCTACAAAAAAAAAAAAAAAGACACACACACTACAAAAATTAGCTGGGCATGATGGTGCACACCTGTAGTGCCAGCTACTCGGGGGACTGAGATGGGGATTGCTTGAGCCCAGGAGGTTGAGGTTTGAATTCAACTTACACTTGCTCAGAAGGGGAAAGCGAGGGAAACTACACTACATCCAGTGGGGACGGGCTCACCACTTCACTCCACAAGTGCTGGATCTTCCAGCGACCACAAGACAGGAGGCCTGAACTCACTGTGCCCTCATCACCTCACTCCCACACACCGTCGCAGTCTGAGCACCATGTCATAGGCTATTTTCCCCCACACAGCTTGGGCCTCATATGCGATGCAGACCGTGGCACCTGGTGTTAAACCAAAGATCTGTTTCAGTGTGAAGGAAAATGTGGGTTCTATTGGACTTAATGAGAGAACACCTTTCTAAGGGATTTTTAACAATTACTTTTAAACTTAATATTTAAAAGATGTATTTGCATTTATACAATTCTAAAGATATAAAAGGGCATACAGTAGCCCACCCTGATCTGTTGGGGATTCATTCCAAGACACTCAGTGAATGCCTAAAACCACAAATAATACAAAATTCTATACATTCTATGCACATTTCTTTTTTCACAATTTCAGGGATAGATTTGTTCTTACCACAGATTTTAGCAACCTCAGCATATGATTTTTTTCTTTCCTTATTAAGTCAAGAGCTTTCTCCATTTCACTTAAAGGAAGCACTTCACGGCTTCTCTTTGACATATCTGAATTGCCAGCATCGCTACTCTTGCACGTGGGGCCATTATTAAGTAACACAGGGCTTACTTGAACACAAATACTTGGATACCATGACCATGGATCCGATCACTGCAAGGGCTACTAAGTGACTGCCAGGTGAAGGTGTCCACAGCATGGATAAGCTGGACAAGGGGATGATCCACATCCCAGGCAGGACAGCATGAGATTTCATCAAGCTCTCCAGAATGGCACATACTTTAAAACTATGAATCATTTATTTATTTCTGGAATTTTCCATTGAAATATTTTTAGACTTTGGTTGACCTTAGATACCTGAAACCATGAGAGGTAGAACTATGGGTACAGGGAGACCACCTTATTACGAAAAGCCAGTCTCCTTCCCACACCTGCCACCCTGTTACATCCTCCAGGGACAACTATTGCTAACGTTTCTTATGTAAAAAGCATATATGTAGCTGGGCACAGTGGTGGACACCTATAATCCCAGCTACTTTGGGAGGATGAGGCGAGAGGATTGCTTGAGTCCAGGAGTTCAAATCTAGGCAATACAGTGAGACTCCATCTCTAGAAAATAAACAAAAAACAAAACAAAAAAGCATATATATGTGTACATATATGTGTACATCTGCATGTATATTTTTATACAAATGATAGCATGCTATACACACTGTTCTAAATCTTACTATTTTTAATTATGTTATCTTGGAGAACACTCCATATTAGTATCTACAGAGCTCTTTCATTCTATTTAATGGCTATATGGTTGGTATGGATGTACTATAATTTATTTAACATCCCCTATTGAATATTTACTGCTACAAACAAAGCCATAAAAAAGGACCTTGAATATACCACTTGTACATGTGTAACTCTAGCCCTAGGAATAGAGGTGTGTATATTTTTAATTTTAATAAGGCCTGTCAACTCTTCCTTCCAGGCTGTTTCCACTCCCAATTCCTATCAAGCTTTTTATCTTTGCCATTCTTAAAGGTTAGAAAATGGTCTCATTATTGTTTTTTTTGTTTTTTTTGTTTTTTTTTTGAGGCAGAGTCTCACTTTGTCACCCAGGCTGGTTGCAGCCTCCGCCTCCCAGGTTGAAGCGATTCTCATGCCTCAGCCTACCAAGAAGCCAGGATTACAGGCATGTGCCACCAGCCATGCTAATTTTTGTATTTTTGTAGAGACAGGGTTTCACCATGTTGGTCAGGCTGGTCTTGAACTCCTGGCCTCACGTGATCCATCTGCCTCGGCCTCCCAAAGTGCTCGGATTACAGGCATGAGCCATCAGGCACAGCCTCATTATAATTTTAAGTAAACTTTTGTTGGCATTGAATATATACAGAAGAGCATGCACATTTTAAGTGTACGGCTTAATGAATTTTCCCATAGTGAAAAAACTTATGTAACTACCACCCAGATCAAAAAATAGAATAACAGCCTCTAGCACCATCCCTCATGTTTCCTCCCAGGCACCATCTAACTTCTAACATCACAGATTCAGTTTGCTTGCTTTTGAATTTTATACATGTGTGATAATACAGAAAGGATTATTTGATAAAGGGCTCCTTTTGTTCAACATTATGCTTGCAAGAGTCATCCTTGTTGCTATACATAGCTACAGTTCATTCAAATTGTTGTATTGTATTCTTATATAGTAAAAGAATGTATCTATTTCCAGTTTTGGACAATCTATGAATAATGCTGCTATCAACATTCTTATATATATATTTTTTTTTTTTGAGGGGAAATGCTCAATTATAGAGTGCACATCTTCTCAGCTTTACAGATACTGCCAACAATGTCCAAAATGGTCATAGCAATTCACACTCCCACCAGCAGAGTAGGAGAGTTCTAGCTGTCCCACACCTGACAGCAAAGTTCTCAGTCTTTTCAATTTTAGTCATTCTGGTGGGTGTAAAGGATATCGCATTCTGATTTCAATTTGCATTTCTTGGCCGGGCGCAGTGGCTCACGCCTGTAATCTCAGCACTTTGGGAGGCCGATGTGTGAAACACGAGGTCAAGAGATCGAGACCATCCTGGCCAACATGGTGAAACCCCGTCTCTACTAAAATTACAAAAATTAGCTGGGTGTGGTGGTACATGCCTGTAGTCTCAGCTACTCAGGAGGCTGAGGCAGGAGAATCGCTTGAACCCGGGAGGCAGAGGTTGCAGTGAGCCAAGATCCCACCACTGCATTCCAGCTTGGCGACAAAGTGAGACTCCATCTCAAAAAAAGAAAATTGCATTTCTCTGACAACTAATGAGGCTAAACATTTTTTGTTTGTTTACCATCTTCACTGAGTAGAAGTTCTACGTAATAAGGCAAGTTTGTTCACGGTGTTATTAGAATCTTGATTGCTTTGTCTGTTTGTACCATGAAACATTGAGAAAGAAGTTTTGAAACGTCCCATTATGATAGATTTGTCTAGTTTTCCTTTCAGATCTGTCCAATTTTGCTTTCCGTATATTGAAGCTATGTTTATTAGGTGTGTAAGTATTTTGAAATGTTTCTCTTATTGGTGATTGACCATTTTATCATTCTGAAATTTCTCTCTTTATCTCTGACTCTACTCTTCGCTTTTTTTTTTTTGAGACAGAGTCTCACTCTGTCGCCCAGGCTGGAGTGCAATGGCATGATCTCAGTTCACTGCAACCTCCGCCCCTCAGGTTCAAGCGATTCTCCTGCCTCAGACTCCCAGGTAGCTGGGATTATAGGCGTGCACCACTGCACCTGGCTAATTTTTGTATTTTTAGTAGAGATGGGGTTTCGCCATGCTGGCCAGGCTGGTTTTGAACTCTTGACTTCAGGTGATCTGCCCAACCTGGCCTCCCAAACTGCTGTGATTACAGATGTGAGCAACCACGCCTGGCCTTCTGACTCTACTTTTAAGATCACCTTGTCTGGTATTAGTACCAAGTTTTTTTTGCTTAGTGTTTACATGGTCTATCTTTTTCCAACACTTGACATTTAATCCTTACATATCTTTAAAGGTGTGCCTGATGCAAGCAGCATTGAGTCTTTTAAATCTAATCTTGACCAACTGCTTTTAATGGAGTATTTACTCCATTTATATTTAATGTAAATGCTGAAATTTGGGGGTTTATATCTTCATATTACAATTTGTTTTCCTTTTGACCTGTTTAGCGCTCTCTTTTCTCTCCTGTCTTCTTTTTGATTCAGTTTTTTCCTCTATTACCTTGTAGTCAAGGTGGTTTCTGATGGATTTCTCTACTGTAAATTTAGTTACTATCTTTTCTTTCAGAGTTAATAAATAGCTTGGAAAAGATACTTTGCTCTTTCTTTTCAAACTTTCATCTTCTCATTTTAGCACCCATCAATGGAACTTGTCTGTAACAATAATTACTGGATGTTTGCCTACTGAGAGATCCTCAATTAGGAGTGAAAGGGGTCCTGAGACTAAAACACTTGCAAACCAGTGCCCTAGACATCACGATACATCCTTTACTTACTATAGTATGATATAAATGAGAAATGTTACGATTCCCCCAAAGATCCTCACACGCATAACACTTTTCCCTCCACTCATCCTTTCATGTACTGCCATGTGTTTCAATTATAAGGTATGTTAAAATCCACAGGAAAGACATTCTTATTTTACACAGTCAATATTCACTGATATGTGTCCTTTTGTTCGTTCTTCATTCCTTCCTGCATTTCTGTGTTTCCATGTAAGATCATTTTCTCCCTGCTTGAAAACTCCTTTAGTGTTTCTTTCAGTACCATGTGCTGGTGATGATTTTCTCTTTTTGTTTGCCTGGAAATGTCTGTATTTTCCTTCACTTTTTAAAGACATTCTTTTATGAAATAATTTCTGACTTATAGAAAGGCTGCTGAAAGCATAGTACAAAGAATTCTCATATATCTTTCATCCAGGTTCTTTAAATGTTAAATTCATCACATTTGCTTTATTATTCTCTATTAATCTATGTGATTATTTTCCCTGAACTGTTTGAGACTAAGTTACAGACATCACACCCTACCCCTTAAATATTTCAGTATGCATGTCTTGATTTGGGGTGCTTATATATAATCACAGAATAATTATCAAAATCAAGACATTAACAATGTTAAATTTATATCTGTAGCTCAGATCTTTCCTCTGAACTTGATTCATAATATCCCTCTGCCCACCTGTATCTCCACTTGGATATCTGGTGTCTAACACTGAACTCCTAATCCTGCCCCACCACACTGCTCCATTCCTAGTTAATGATGACTCCAAACTTCTAGTCACACAAGGCCAAAAACCCTGGAGTCATTCCTAATGTCTACTTCTCTTTCATATCCAGATCCAACGAATCAGGCTATTCTGTTGGATTTACTTCCAAAAAATATCCAGGGAATCTGAGGATGTCTTAACACTAGTCTCCCAGCTTCCACCCTGGTGATCCTATTAAATCTTACATCAGATGGTCTCACTCCTCGCTTAAAAACACTCTGATGATTTTCCATTTTACTCAAAGGAAAACCAAAGTCCTCACCAAGATCAATGCTGCCCTATACAACCTCACGTCCTGTTAATGCTGTGACCTTGCCTCTCACTACCATCCACCTGCCCTACTGTACTTATTCCTAGAATTTGCCAGACACACTTCCTCTTCAGGATTTTGTATGGGTCATTCCCTTTTCCTGAAACTCTTTCTACCCTGAAATCTGCATGTTTTGCTTCCTCGTTTTCTTCAAGTTTTTGCTCAAAATGTTATCTTAGAGGGGCTTTTCCAAACCATCCCATTTAAAATTGCAAATTCTTAGAAGCATCCTCTATTGCTCTTACTCTACTTACATTTATATTTTATTCTATTCACTGCCTTCTCCCTCCCACTCTACTATTACATTTGGGGTTATTTTATTCATTGCTCTGTTCCTAGTATCTAAAACACCTATGTTCTACTTCCACCTAGTAGGTATTCAATAAAAATGTGTAAAAAGCCAGGCATGGTGATTCACACCTGTAGTCTCAGCACTTTGGGAGGCTGAGGCAGGAGGATCACTTGAGTACAGGAGTTCAAGACCAGGCTGGACAACATAGTGCAACCCCACCTTAAAAAAAAATAGCTGGGTGCAATGGTGTATACTTGTAGTCCCAGCTACTAGGGAAGCTGAAGCAGGAGGACTTCTGGAGCCCAGGAGGTCAAGGCTGCAGTGAGCAATGATTGCACCACTGCACTCCAACATGGGTGACAGAGTAAGATCCTATCTCAAAAAGAAAAAAAAAGCTGTAGAAAGAATAAATAGAGACCCCAATATGTAAAACAGATAAAAGTAATGTTCAGGTTTTAGGAGGTCCAGTGGGGCATGTAGAAAAATCAGAATCCCATCTTCTTGATTCCCTCTTTCTCCCTCAAATATCTCCTCAGAATCTCCAGGGATCCCCAGAGATAAGTATAAAAACTGTTACCAGGCTGGGCACGGTGGCTCAGGTCTGTAATCCCAGCACTTTGGGATGCTGAGGCCGGTGGATCACTGGAGGTTAAGGAGTTCAAGACCAGCCTGGCCAACAGAGTGAAACCCCCATCTCTACTAAAAATATAGAAATTAGCCAGGCATGGTGGCAGCCACCTTTAATCCCAGCTACTCAGGAGACTGAGGCAGGAGAATCGCTTGAACCCGGGAGGCGGAGGTTGCAGTGAGCCAAGATCATACTATTGCTCTCCAGCCTGGGTAACAGAGTGAGACTGCATCCCAAAACAAAACAAAACAAAACTAAATACCTGTTACCATATATTCACCCTGTACTAAAGCAAACTAGTTTATTCCTCAGCCCCTGATATGCCTTATACTCTGGAGAGTCAGGCATCAGTCTTCTACCGCTGATGTTCCAGCCATCAGAGCAGCTTCTTCTCAACACACTCAGGCCTGTCAGTTGTTCTGGGTTATCGTTTCCATCACCAAAGCTCTCTCTGATCACCCCAGGTGGAAGTACTTTTCTACAGCAATTACTATCTATATAATACTCCTCTGGTTGCCAAACAGATGGCTTTGTAACCTTTCTTTTATCTTACATGGTTTTCTGAGGATTTTAATGTTGTTGAACTTTTATTCTCTGCCTTATTCATTACTGTATCCCCAAAACCTAAAATACTGATCAATCCATAGTGGGCATTCACCAAATAATTGTTCAATGTGTGAATAAACGTGAATAAAGCATACTGGTGCTTAATGGATTTTCAATAGCTATAAGATATATTCATAGCACTTAGTGATAATCCCTTTTTCTCTCTCTTAAAAAAGTTATTTATCCTAAAACTCATTATCACTGTCATCAGTAACATTTAACATTATTCTTGGGGTTTCATCCTATGTAATAAGGCAGGAAATAAAATTAAAATGTCTAAGAATTAGAAACAAGTTTACAAAATAACTGACTGATCATATATCTATAAAATTTTATTTAATCATAAGAAAGTTGAGTGGGGTGTCAAGATATAGAATATATATATATAATTTAAAAATCAGTAGTACTCCTATGTACCAGCAATAAATAAAATGAAGAGAAATTCCTTTCACAGTAGCCATGAGAAATATAAAATTACCATAGTCTTATAGAACGTTAGATCAGTATAAAGAAATGTTGCAGAGAAATAAGACAAATGAAAAAGGGTTTTCAAATTAATTTATAAGTTTAACACAATTTCAATAAAAATCCTAATTATTTTAAATTATCTCAGATGTTCCTCAAGCTTATCTGGGAGAATGCACAACAAATAAGAATAACAAGAATCGGCTGGGCGCGGTGGCGCAGGTTTGTAATCCTAGCACTTTGGGAGGCCAAGGCAGTGGATCACCCAAGGTTAGGAGTGTGAGACCAGCCTGGCCAACATGGTGAAACCCCATCTCTACTAAAAATACAAAAATTAACCGGGCGTGGTGGTGGGCGCCTGTAATCCTAGCTATTTGGGAGGCTGAGGCAGGAGAATCACTTGAACCTGGGAGGCAGAGGTTGCAGTGAGCCGAGATCGTGCCACTGCACTCCAGCTTGGGCAACAAGAGTGAAACTCAATCTCAAAAAAAAAAAAAGGCCAGGCGCAGTGGCTCATGCCTAAAATCCCAGCACTCTGGGAGGCTAAAGTGGACGGATCACAAGGTCAGGAGTTCAAGACCAGAATGGCCAATATGGTGAAACCCCGTCTCTACTAAAAAATACAAAAATTAGCTGGGCATGGTGGCTCATGCCTGTAATCCCAGCTACCTGGGAGGCTGAGATAGGATAATCGCTTGAACCCAGGAGGCAGAAGTTGCAGTGAGCCGAGATCACATCGCTGCACTCCAGCCTGGGCTACAGAGCGAGACTCCATCCCCCCCCCCCAAAAAAAAGAATAACAAGGATTTTCTTAACACCAAGGTCAGAGGCAACAAGAATGGAAACAGGTTTCATTCTGCCCTTGTGGGATTCCAGACTGCTCTTAATCTTCCTTTCCTGACTACCTGCCACATAGACCTCAAGCTCCAGCCTCAGACGTGACAACAGCATACATATTTCCCATTGGGTCTGCTGCTCTCGTTGAACCCTTACTGAGACAGAGAAGATTGTTCTTTTCCTTTGTAGCTCATATCAACAGGACTCTCATTTGTTAATTTATGTGTCAGTTGTTTCCTCCACTAGAAGCATAACACAGTGGCTAAAAGCAAAACTCAGGAAAAAAGCGGCTTATGTTCAATCCTGGCTCTGACACTTAATAGCAATGAGTCAGGTTCCTCATCTGTAAAATGAGAATAAAGTTGTTATAAAGATTAAATAAGGTGTTACTTTTATAGATCAATGCCTGGCATATATAAGCAGCATATGAACTTGATGAATAAAAATATAATAAAAATAATGGACTGAAAAAAAGAGTAACTAGGAATGTTAGGTAGTCTATTCTGTATCCTCTTCTGGATATTTAGATATATTACTTTGTATTTTTTTAAGTGGTCCCTTTAGGGATTACAATATGCATTCACAATTTAGCAGTCTACTCTGAATCAATATTACACCATGTTACATATTAAGAACTTTAATGATACATATAATTGTATGTACCATATTGTATTATTTTATTTATATTAATACATTTTATTAAGAATCTTGGCCGGGTACAGTGGCTCATGCCTGTAATCCCAACACTTTGAAAGGCCAAGGCAGACGGATCACCTGAGCACAGGAGCTCGAAACCAGCCTGGGCAACATGGTGAAACCCTGTCTCTACTAAAAATATAAAAATTTGCCAGGCGTGGTGGCAGGCACCTGTAATCCCAGCTAACTGGGAGGCTGAAGCAGGAGAATGGCTTGAATCTGGGAGGCAGAAGTTGCAGTGAGTCCAGATATCTCACCACTGCACGCCAGCCTGGGCGACAGTGTGAGATTCTATCTAAAAAAAAAAAAAAAAAAAAAAAGAATCTTAATTCCATTTATACTCCCTTCTGTCTTCTGTGCTACTGTTGCAAAATGTTCACTACATACAAATATATGAGTATATTATAAATCTAACATGATGTTGTTATTGCTTTAGTCAACTGACTTCCACAGAATTGAAGAATAAAAATAAAATAGTATTTTACATTTTCCTACGTATTTAACATTCCCACTGCTCTTTATCCTGAAGACCCAAATTTCCATCCAGTATTGTCAGAGGCACGTGAACCAGAACAACTCCATCTTGAATAGGAGCTGGATAAAATTAGGCTGAAACTTACTGGGATGCATTCCCAGAACAGTTGAAGCATCCTAAGTCACAGGATGAGACAGGAGGTCGGCACAAAACACAGGTCATAAAGACCTTGCTGATAAAACAGGTTGCAGTCAGGGAGTTGGCCTAAACCCACCAAAACCAAGATGGCCACGAGAGTAACATCTGGTCGTCCTCACTGCTACACCCCCACCAGCGCCATGACAGTTGACAAACGTCAGGGCAACGTCAGGAAGTTACCCTATATGGTCTAAAAAGGGAAAGCATAAATAATCCACCCCATTTAGCATATCAACAAGAAATAACCATAAAAATAGGCAACCAGCAGCCCTCTGTCTATGGAGCAGCCATTCTTTTATTCCTTTACTTTCTTAATAAACTTGCTTCCACTTTGCACTGCGTACTCACCCTGGATTCTTTCTTGTGCGAGATCCAAGAACCCTTTCTTGGAGTCTGGATTGGGACCCCATTCCTAACATATTTCTCTTTCTTGAAACAGTATTATCTTCTCTTCAGTGGGAAGATCTCACACTGGATATTTATTAAATGCATGTCTACTGGTGACAATTTATCTCAGCTTTTATCTTATAATGTCTTTATTTTTCCTACATGGATATTTACACTGTATAGAGAATTCTAGGTTAAGTGTCTTTTTTTCTTTCGCCATTTTGAATACGTCATTCCATTGTCTGGTGCACTACACTGTCTCTGATTATGAGTCAGCCATAATTCTGATCCTTGTTCCCTATTTATTTATTTATTTATTTATTTATTTATTTATTTTTGAGATGGAGTCTCGCTCTGTCACCAGGCACAATCTCGGCTCACTGCAACCTCTGCCTCCCAGGTTCAAACGATTCTCCTGCCTCAGTCTCCGAAGTAGCTGGGACTACAGGCGCGTGCCACCATACCTGGCTAATTTCTTTGTATTTTTAGTAGAGACAGGGTTTCACCATGTTGGCCAGGATGGTCTCCATCTCTTAACCTCGTGATCTCCCAAAGTGCTGGGATTACAGGTGTGAGCCACCGCGCCCTGCCCCTTTTTCTTTATTTTTAATATTCAGCAGTTTCACTAGGATACACCTCGATGTAATTTTCTTTGCATTTATCCTACTTGTCATTGGCCACACTTCCTGGGCTGCTGTTGTGTGGGGTTACTTTAATCAAAATTGGAGATTTCCAAGCCGACATTTCTTCAAATACTTTTCTGCCTCATTCTTCTCTCCTTTTGGAGAGTACAGCAGTCACCCTATGTTAGACAGTTTGATTTTTGTCCTGCAGGTCATTAAGGCTCTGCTCCTATTTTTATTCCAGTTATTTTTTCTCTACATACTTCAGTTTGGGTGATCTCTGCTTACCTGTTGTTAAGTTCACTGATCCTTCCTTCTGTTGTGCCCAATCTGCGGTGCCTCTCATTCAGAGAAATTTCAGCGTCAGGTTTTGTGTTTTCCAGTTCTAAGATTTATACTTGGTTCCTTTTTAAAACTTCCTCATCTCCACTGCAACTCCTCATCTCTTTACCCTTTCACCTATTTTTTCATGTAAATTCTTTTAACATATTTGTTCATAAAATTCTTGTTTATCTGTGAATCTGTTTCTATTAACTGACTTTTCATTTCACTAAGGTTCACAGGGTCCCGTTTCTTCCTATGGCTAGTAATTTTTAAATTTTATACTGGATGTCGAAGGTGATAGTTTGCAGAGGCTCTGGATTCTGTTTTCTTCTGCAGAATTAAGTTTATTCCAGTAGGCAGTTAAATCACTGGCAGATCTGAGGTAGGCTCAATTTTATGCTTTATTTCAGTTTTGCCCTTAGTCCTAGGGAAAATGCCATAGCCCTAGGAGGTAGTATCTGCCCCTAAGGTAGCCCTTCTGGGATTTCAAAGCAAAGTCCAAGGTGTCTATCAAATCTCCTCTAACTTGACAAGACTCCAACTCCAAATTCTCTCTCTCCCATAGCAGGCAGCTACTGAAATCTCTGCTGGAATCTGTGACACTTCATCTACGCATGGGCAGTTCAGCAGTTAGTCTAGCAGGTGAGGGGTGTTTATATGCAGAGTTTGGGGTGATCCCCTGTATGGTTCTCTTTCCAGGATTGCCATTTTCAATTTCCAGACATGCTGACAGTCTCAAAATCCATCCCCCAGTTCCTCAAACCAATATGACACAGGTTTCTGCTTGAGCTCTATTTGCTAGGACCTGGTGGACTGGGGAGTGCGTCAAGGAAAAAGCCTTATAAAGGTAGCTCCCCTGGATGAGGGTTTTTCTTTCAAGAATTAAATTCACTCCAATTTCTGCTTGCTTTTGATGGTTCTCCGGTACCTACAAACTATGTTTTTAAAACATTGTGTCCAAAATTTATTTTTGTTATTGGTGGGAGTATTATTCTGATACAAGCTACTCCCTCATTACTGAAAGCCAAGAACTCCTGGAATTTTTTTTTTTTTTGAGACAGAGTATTACTCTGTCACCCAGGCTGGAATACAGTGGCACAATCTCGGCTCACTGAAACCTCTGCCTCCTGGGTTCAAGCAATTCTCCTGCCTCCACCTCCCAAGTAGCTGGGATAAGCCCAGCTAATTTTTGTATTATTAGTAGAGATGGGGTTTCACCATGTTGGCCAGGGTGGTCTCGAACTCCTGATCTCAAGTGATCTGCCTGCCTCGGCCTCCCAAAGTGCTGGGATTACAGGCATGAGCCACCATGCTTGGCCTCAGAATGTTTTTTAAAGAGAAGAATAATGAAGTGAGCCTTGCTCTTGTACATATTATAACTGATAATAAAGATACTGCAATTAGGCCAGGCATGGTGGCTCACGCCTGTAATCCCAGCACTTTAGGAGGCCGAAGCAGATGGATCACCTGAGGTCAGGAGTTCAAGATCAGCCTGACCAACATCGTGAAATCCTCCTCTACTAAAAACACAAAAATTAGCCAGGCATGGTGACAACTGTAATCCAAGCTACCTGGGAGGCTGACACAGGAGAATCACCTGAATCTGGGAGGCAGAGGTTGCGATGAGCTGAGATCTCACCACTGCACTCCAGCTTGGGCGACAAGAGCGAAATTCCATCTCAAAAAAAAAGATACAGCAATTAAAACATTGTGGCATTTGTGTAAGAGTGTATAGGTCAATAAAAACAGAGCAGATATCCCTGAAAGAGACCTTGTTATGTATTAAAATTTAATATATAATAGAGGAAGCATACTAAACAACTAGAGAGAGAAATGATTTATTCATTTGAAGGATAGCCAGGGAAAAAGTAATATTTGAAAGGAGCTTCACTTTACACCATTTCACAAATTTCAAGATCAAAAAGCTAAATATAAAAACATAAACCATAAAAACTAAAAGGAAATGTTGGTGAATACTGAACATCACTGGTTCAGTGTTTACGGACAAACTATTTCATCTGTTTCCTTGGTTTTTTTCTCAATTGCAAGAAGATAATAAAAAATACTTACCTTGTAGGGTTTTTGTGATTAAATAAAATAAGAGACTTAGCTTATTGCCTGACACATAACCAGCCCTCAATAAATGTTAGCTGTTACTGTAATTATTATTAGTTAATAATTATGGAGATGGAATCTCTTACCATAAAAATAATAGAGGAGATATCAGAAGATTGATAGATCTGATTATGTGAAAATAATCACTTTTATATATTAAAAAACATAAAAGGCAAGCAACAGTGGGGAAAATGTTTGCAAACATGGCAAGGAATTAATATTCTTAATATATAAAAGATATTTAAAAATCAATAAGTAAAGCACTAATATCCCAGTAGAAAATGGGAGGGAGGAAGGACTGAATAAACATTTCTGAGATAAACATATTTTAAAAGTTCAACTGTTACTAAACAGATGCAAATGAAAACAATATGAAAAAGCTGTTTTGTTGCTATTTTCTCATTTTTCAGTGATCATACTCAAATAGCATATTGAGACAGGTACTCTCATTCCCTGGAGAAGGAACTACTATGCCCTATTCGGAAAACTATCCCTGTGTGCCCAGAGTCTTAAAATGATCATATCCTATGAGTCAATACTTCTGCATTTCAGGATCCATTTTGAGAAAATATCAGACAATGCTATTCACTACTTTTTTCTATTTCCTTTAAACAAAAAACAGAAAGAAAGAAAGAATGAATGAATAAATTAAGTACTCATCTCAAGAAGCTAGAACAACATCAGAAAAATCCAAACAAAGTAGATGAAAGGAATTCTGCAGAAGAGTGTTTTAAATTTTCCAAATGGCCAAGTTTTTTTGCAGGACTTCTTATTGTAAATTTTAGTTTTATTGCCATATGGTCAGAGAAGCAGGGGCTACGTGATTTCTGCCCTTTGGATTTATTGTAATTTTTCTTTGTGGCCAATTAACAACTTTTTATAAATGTACCATGGGTGCTGAAAAATTTAATATTCCCCGTTTTACATGTATAAAATGGCATTTATTTATATATATATATATATAACAAGTTTGTTGTTATCTAATTATTTCATATTCTCATTTATTTTTTGCCTGCAATTAAATTCTAAAGTATGTTAATATCTTCAACTATGTAGTTTTATATTCCTCTATATTTCTTTTTTTTTTTTTTGAAATGGAATTTTACTCTTGTTACCCAGGCTGGAGCGCAGTGGTATGATCTCAGCTCACTGCAACCTCTGCCTCCCGGGTTCAAGTGATTCTCCTGCGTCAGGCCTCCCGAGTAGCTGGGATTACAGGTGCCTGCCTCCACACCGGGCTAATATTTTTCTATTTTTAGTAGATACGGGATTTCATCATGTTGGCCAGGTTGGTCTCCAACTCCTGACCTCAGATGATCCACCCTCTTCGGCCTCCCAAAAGTGCAGGGATTGCAGGCATGAGCCACCATGCCAGGCCTAAATTCTTCTATATTTCTAATAGCTTTCACTTCAGATACTTTGATAGAATGTTTTTAAGTGCACAAAGTTTCATGATTATTATATCTTCTAGGTATGTCGAACTTTGCAATGGTACAAACTGACACCGCATACATTTTAATATTTTAACCTTGAATTTCTAATCAGCCTAATATTAATATTGTAAATTCTGTTTCCTGTTTTTGTTTTCTTCCTTCCTTTTTTTTTTTTAAGAGACAAGTTCCTGCTATGTTGCCTAGGAGTGCAGCTCAAGCTATTCTCCTGCCTTAGACTCCTGAACAGCTGGGACTACAAGTGCACACCACCATGCCTGGTTCATCTTTTACGAATTTTTTTGTTGAGATGGGGGTCTCACTATGTTGTCCAGGCTGGTCTCGAACTCCTGGCTTCAAGCCATCCTCCTGCCTCAGCCCCCTAAGCTCTGGAATCACTAGTGTAAGCCACCACACCTGGCCAATTATGTTTATTTCGATTTGCACTTGCTCACTGTATCCAGCCCATCCCTTATTTTCAACTTTCCTGTGCTGTTTTATTTTAGTTATGTCTCTTCATTACTCATAAAACTGGCCTTTGTTTTTTCTACAGGTTTTACTGAGTTTGAGATCTGTCCTTTAATAGGGGATTTCCTAAATCCCATGCTTATATATTGTGTTTACCACCTCCTGTTTTTTTCTCTCCAAACCTTTGCTGATCATCTTTTCTTCCCCTTGAATGTGATTTGCAATTTCTAAGTCCTATTTTCCTCTAGTCTAATAACGAGTATCTCTAATTTTTAAAAGCTGGGAGAACATACATGGTTAAATATGCAAAATCACACTAATGTTAAGCACAAAGCTTGAAGAAATTGTACATATGCATATACTTGTATAAAAACCACTCATATGGAGATTCAGAACATCTCCCAGTACTCCATAAGGCATCTACACACTCCTCCAGAGGGGCCACTACAACAGATCATCAGCATTCGTTTTGCCTGTCCTTGAACTTCATAAACATATATGCATTCTTTTATACCTGGCTTTTTTTGACAGAATTCTTTGACTCATTCATGCAACTGCACTGACCAGTAATTTATTCTTTTTTCTTGTTATATAATATTCCCTTGTATATGTGTTTCATAAACCACCCACTTTTCTGTTGATGGGACACTTCCCCCTTAGGTTTTGGCTGCGTGTGTGTGTGTGTGTGTGTGTGTGTGTGTGTGTGTGTGTGTGTGTGTGTGTGTGTGTATGTCACCCAGGCTGAAGTGCAGTGGCAGGATCTCGGCTCACTGCAATCTCCACCTTCCAGGTTCAAGCAATTCTCCTGCCTCAGCCTCCTGAATAGCTGGGATTACAGGCATGTGCCACAACACCCAGCTAATTTTTGTACTTTTAGTAGAGACGGGGTTTCACCATGTTGTTCAGGCTATTCTTGAATTCTTGACCTCAAGTGATCTGCCCACCTCTGCCTCCCAAAGTACCGGGATTACAGGCATGAGCCACCACACCTGGCCTTGGCCATTTTAAAATAAAGCTGATACATACATTCTTGTACATCTTTTTATGGATAGATGTATCCATTTCCCTTGGGTTTATGTCTAATAATGGAATTGCTAGGTCACAAAACAAGCATGTACTCCACTTTAGTAGAAAATGCCAGCTTTTTAAAGGCAGCTACATTGTCATCAGCAATGCACAAGGGTTACTGCTATTCCACATTCTTGTTAACACTTGCTATTCTCAGCCTTTTAAATTTTAGCCATTCTAGTGGATGTGTATAATGGTGACTTGCTGTGGTTTAAGTTACATTACCCTGATGAAGAATGATATTAAGACATCTTTTTACATGCTTATTAACCCCCTGGAAATGCTCCTTAATAAAGTAAATATTCAAGTCTTTTGTACACCTTTTTTTAAGAGAGACAGGATCTTACTATGTTGCCCAGGCTGGTCTCAAACTCCTGGGCTCACATGATCCTCCCGCTTTGGCCTCGCAAAGTGCTGAGATTACAGGTGTGAGCCACTGTGCCCGGCCTGTATACTTTTAAAAAGCCTTTTAAGGCAGGGCACGGTAGCTCACGCCTGTAATCCCAGCACTTTGAGAGGCCGAGGCGGGCGGATCACAAGATCAGGAGATCGAGACCATCCTGGCTAACACGGTGAAACCTCGTCTCTACTAAAAATACAAAAAAAATTAGCCGGGCGTGGTGGCACGTGCCTGTAGTCCCAGCTACTTGGGAGGCTGAAGCAGCAGCATCGTTTGAACCCGGGAGGCGGAGGTTGCAGCGAGCCGAGTTTGCACCACTGCACTCCAGTCTGGCAACAGAGAGAGACTATGTCTCAAAACATATACATACTTTTAAAATTTAGATTATTTGGCTTTTTCTTACTGATTTGTAGAGTTCTCTATATATTAGATACAAGACCTCTATCAGATGAATAAAATATACAGTCATGTGCCACATGGTATTTCAGTTAACGATGGACTGCACATACAATGGTAGTCCCATAAGATTATAGTAAGCTGAAAAATTCCTATTGTTTAGTGATGCCTCAGCCATCATAGCTGCAGCACAATGCATTGCCTTTTTCTATGTTCAGATACACAAATATGTACCATTGTGTTACAACTGCCTACAGTATCCTTTTCAGTAACATGCTGTATAGGTTTGCAGTCTGTGAGCAACAGGCTATACCTGATAGCCGAAGTATGCAGTAGGTTATACTCTCCAGGTTTCTGCAGGTATAGTTCATAATATTTGCACAATGAAATTGTCTAGTGACACATTTCTTATAACGTATCTCTGTTGTTCAGTGACACATCATTGTATCATGAATATCTTCTCTATGGCTTGTTCTTTTGCCTTCTTACAGTTTTCATAAATAGAAGTGTTTGATTTAGACATAGCATCCTTTTTGTTTTATGGTTAGTGCACTTTGTGACCTAATTAAGAAATCGTTGCCTACTCCAAGGTCACGGAGACATCCTCCTGCATTTTTCTTGCGCTTTACAGATTTATCTTCCTTATTTGTATGTGTTTAAGGTAAAGGTATGATTACTCCAGCACAATTTTTTGGAGTACTGGCATATCCTGTTAATTTATTCATCGACATGTAATTATTGAGAGCTTACTACATCAGACGTACGGGAGATAGGTCAGTAAACAAGAAAGATACCATTTTTGCCTTGTAATCTAGTAAGCAGTTTAACAAGCTGGATCTGTCAACCCGTTAATTTCAGGAAATCCTTAATCTGAGGAAAGAGCTGAGTAAAATCTCTAATTTATGCCCAGTATCTGGCAATCTGATTGCACTACATAAATTGGAAGCTCTGTGTTCTGTTTCCATTTTTCCAGATATCCTATTAACTGATGATGGTTGAAGGGAAGACCATGAAAATTCACTCCCTTTATTATTTTTCTTATTATGAACATTCAAAAACTGAATTTTTTTTTTTTGGAGATGGAGTTTTGTTCCTGTTGCCCAGGCTGGAGTGCAATGGCTCAATCTCGGCTCACTGCAACCTCCGCCTCCCGGGTTCAAGTGATTCTCCTGCCTCAGCCTCCCAAGTAGCTGGGATTACAGGCACGCACCAAGCTGGGATTACAGGCACGCACCACCTCACCCAGCTAATTTTTGTATTTTTTTTTTTTAGTAAAGATGGGATTTCACCATGTTGGCCAGGCTGGTCTTAAACTCCTGACCTCAGGTGATCCACCCACCTTGGCCTCCCAAAGTGCTGGGATTACAGGCATGAGCCACCATGCCTGGCCTTGAAATTTTTTTAATTATGGCAAAATATACACCACATTAAATTTACCATCTTAGCCATTTTTTTTTGTTTTGTTTTGTTTTTTGAGATGGAGTCTCACTCTATTGCCCAGGCTGTAGTAAAGTGGCGTGATCTCAGCTGCCTACAACCTCAGCCTCTCAGGTTCAAGCAATTCTCCCAACTGAGCCTCCTGAGTAGCTGGGATTACAAGCACCCGCCACCATGCCTGGTTAATTTTTGTATTTTTAGTAGAGATGAGGTTTCACCCTATGGCCCAGACTAGTCTCGAACTACTGGGCTCAAGCGATCCACCTGCCTCGGCCTCCCAAAGTGCTGAGATTATAGGCGTAAGCCATCACGCCCAGCTCATCTTAGCCATTTTTAAGTTTATAGTTCATCGGTATTAAGTACACTCACACTGTTGTCCAACCATCACCACCACCCATCTCCAGGACTCTTCATCTTGCAAAACTGAAACTATGTACCCACTATAAACAACAAAACCCTGTACCCCTACCCCCAGCCCCTGGTAAATACCATATGACATTCTTTGGAAACACTTTTTTCAAAAAACAGAAAAGTTTAAAGGCACCAGAAGTGAAAACTAACATACATTCCCACCAAACAATTCATGTTAATATCTGGAACATATAATGGAATCACATCTTAGCTGAAAATTAGATTCTAAAGTTGTGTACAGAGTGAAAATTGTGTATGTCAAAACAACTGTTGAAGGCCAGGCACAGTGGCTCACACCTCTAGTCCTAACACTTTGGGAGGCCAAGGTGGGAGGATTGCCTGAGCCCAGAAGTTCGAGACCCACCTGGGCAACATGACAAAACCTCGTCTCTACAAAAAAAAAATACAAAAACTAGCCAGGAGTGGTGGCATGTGCCTGTAGTACCAGCTATTTGGGAGGCTAAGGTGAGAGGATCACCTGAGCTGAGAAGTCAAGGCTGCAGTGAGCTGTGACCATGCCACTGCACTCCAGCCTGGGCAACAGAGTAAGACACTGTCTCAAAAAAAAAAAAAAAATCTGTTGAAATTTTCTCCAAAGAAACTTCCAGTTAGACATAGCAGCTTGAACACATACTTCTGGTTGATTTTTGTCATCTTACGCTTATATATTCGGAAGGACTCATGCCCAGAGATGCTCCAATGAGTTTTTTAGGGCCTCGGTCGTAAACACTGGATAACCGAGGATCACCAGACATTTGAGGGAAAACAGAAAACTTTAAAATGGAAAACAGCCACCCAAAAACAAACAAAAAAAACTTGGAAGAAACAAAAATTAATTCTCAGAGAAAAAAAGTAATGTTGCATCAATGAAACAAGAACAGAATGTGGGGGAAGAAAAGGGAACACTCAGAGAAAAGAAAGAGCACTCATAAATTAAACACCTGAAAGCAGAAAATTTTTCAATACCCAGGAAAAATACTGGAAGATAAAATTATTAGAAGATAAAATATTAGGAGAAATTACATACGAAGTAGGGCAAAAAAGATAACATATAGAAAAGAAAATATATTTTCTTAAATACTTGAGGGTCTAACCAGGACATCTACCATTCAACTATCAGGGGTTCTAAAAAAACTATATACAACACAAAAGAGAGGAAATTATTAAAGAAATAACACAAGAACATTTCGTATTAAAAGATCCTCTCGTAAATAAAGAGGAAAAAAAGAAAAAAAAAAGGCCCTCTTGTGTACATTGCCATGAAATTTCAGAATATATAGAATAAAGACAAGAAGTAAAGCTTTCAGAGGGAAATAAACAGCTCATATAGAAAGCATTGGGAATCAGAATGACCTCAGACTTTTCAGCAGCAACACAAAAAAGTAGAAAACAATAGACTGTGTCCTCAAAATTTTAATAAAAAATTATTTCCAATCTAGAATTCTAAACCCAGCCAACCTAAAGATGAAATCATGAAGGCAGATTAAAGATATTTTCAGATACTTGATCTAAAAAAGCTTATCTCCCATGCACACCTTCTCAAGAAGCTACTGAAGGGTCTGTTCCACCAGCCCAAAGAAGCAATCCAAGAAAGAACACATGGAAGTCAGAAGACAAGAACTCAAGCACAGGAGAGAGAAAAGGGGTCTTCCCAGAGTCATAGGGAAAGGCTGACAGCTGGGGAACAGGTATAGTGAGCGCAGTCCAGACTGCTGCAGGAGAGTGGGCAGAGGGCTCCAGAAACGGCACCAAGAAAACAGTAAGTTGCTTGATGTCTTTGATGGTGCTGGGGGAATTTTACAGCCTGAGCTGAATGAGGATCAATCAGTGATAAGTACACAGCTAAGCAATCTGCCCCATCCCCAAATAGAGTCCATTAACTCTATGAAAAAAATATTTTACAAAAGAGAAAACACAACTATCACATACTTCACGGCTCAGTTGTGAAAAATAGTTACAGTCTTTACACATTTATTATAATTAGTATGCATCATTTTACTAAAGTATATTGTTTTAGTATTATAATGCTTTAAATTTGATATTTATAATATTAGCACCGTTTCGTATTTAATGTATCCGATACTACTAAAATAAACTAGATCTCCATCAATCTCTACTTCAAGCCCAGGCATAGTGGTTCATGCCTGTAAATTCCAGCACTCTGGGAGGCTGAGGTGGGCAGATCATTTGAGGTCAAAAGTTCAAGACCAGCCTGGCCAACATGGCAAAACCCTGTCTCTACAAAAAGAACAAAAATTAGCCAGGTGTGGTGATGCGTGCCTGTAATCCCAGCTACTCGAGAGGCTGAGGTTATGAGAATCACTTGAACTCAGGAGGCGGAGGTTGCAGTGATCCAAGATCGCCACTGCACTCCAGCCTGTGCAACAGAACAAGACTCTGATCTCAAAAACAAAGCAAAACAAAAAAATAATTTGTCCAAATATCCTCAAATTCATGACGTCTGAGGGCTTGAACATAAAGGCATGAACATGAACACAAAGGCAAGAACAAATTCATCATCTCTGAGGGCATGAACACATACTTATGGCTATTCTGCTAACTGCTGGATAAAATAATGGCACACAGAATCCAGCACATTTAAAAAACACTACCCTAGAACTGGCTGGAATTCATACTAATAATATAATCATGATTTGCTATTATCTATTAATATACTTAATCACATTACTAGATCAAAAGACAATAATTATATGATTATTTCTGTAAGTGATAATGGGCATTAGATATAATTCCATATCCATTCTTAGCAAAAACTCTTAATACAGTAAGAATACAAGAATACTTCTTCAATATGATTATCTGTCGGTGGGAGTGGGGGGGAAGAGTATCTAGTTAGTGTCACTCTCCAATGCTGACATCATCTTTTATTAAAAAGATATAAAGGCCACGCACGATGGCTCAGCACTTTGGGAGGCTGAGGCAGGCAGATTGCCTGAGCTAAGGACTTCGAGACCAGCCTAGGCAACACAGTGAAACCCTATCTCTACGAAAATACAAAAAATTAGCCAGGCATGACAGTGTTTGCCTGTAATCCCAGCTACCCAGGAGGCTGAGGCAGAAGAATTGCAAGAACTGGGGAGGTGGAGGTTGCAGTGAGCCAAGATCACACCACTGCACTCCAGCCTGGGCCAGCCATTTTTTTTATTAAAAAAAAAAAAAAAAAAAAAAAAAAAAAATATATATATATATATATATATATATATAAAGCACATTATTTAAAACCAGGAACAGGTCATACATTCACAATCATCAGTTTTATTTACCACTGTTCTGAAGGTATTCGCTGATGGAACTGGGCAAGAAAAGTAGTAATAGATATAAGCAATGGAAAAGAAGAGGGGAGAGTGTTATTTCTATACAGCACCTGGAAAACCTTATATGAATTAACATACGATAAACAATATAAGTATCTAGCAAAATCAGTATGTAAAAATTGCCTTCAAATTAAAGAACTGGCTGAAAGACACAATGAAAGAACACATCCCTTTCAAAGTAGCAACAAAAAAGGTACATGGCTGGTTGCAGTGGCTCATGTCTGTAATCCCAGCACTTTGGGAGGCTGGGGCAGGAGGATCACTCATGCCCAGGAGTCTGCAACCAGCCTGGGCAACATAATGAGACCCATCTCTACAAAAACATGAGAAAATCAGGCCAGGCACAGTGGCTCACATCTGTAATCCCAGTACTTTGGGAGGCTGAAGCGGGTGGATGGTGTGGTCAGGAGATCAAGACCCTCTTGGCCAACATGGCAAAATCCCGCCTCTACTACAAATACAAAAATTAGCCAGGTATGGTGGTGCGTGCCTGTAATCTCAGCTACTTGGGAAGCTGAGGCAGGAGAATCACTTAAACCTCCTGAAGTGGAGGTTGCAGTGGGCCGAGATCATGCCACTGTCCTCCAGTCTGGGTGACACCACAGCAAGACTATCTCAAAAAAAAAGTCTTTATTTTTCATTTTTTACTGGGTAACCTAATTTTGAAAATCATACAGAAATAAGAATAACCAAGAAAATTCCAAATAATTGAAAAAATGATGAGGCAAGATTAATTTTAACAGATAATATAACATGTAAGATAGTGTGACAATGGACACAAAGAAACATTTCAAGTGAACAGAGTACATCCAGACATATACAGGAAGTTAACATAGGATAAAGTTTTACTGAAAATCAATGGAGAAAAACTGCAGAGATGGGAAACTACAGCCAGGGGAACAAATTTAGCCCACTGTCTATTTTTGGATGGACTGCAAGCTAAGAATGGTTTTTACGGTGGTTGTTTTTGTTTTTTTGAGACAGAATCTCACTCTGTCACCCAGGCTGGAGTGCAGGGGCGCAATCTTGGCTCACTGCAACCTCCGCCTCCCGGGTTCAACCAATTCCATGCCTCAGCCTCCCAAGTAACTGGGATTACAGGCGCCCACCACCATGCCCAGCTAATTTTTGTATTTTTAGTAGAGACAGGGTTTCAGCATCTTGGCCAGGCTGATTCTGAACTCCTGAACTCGTGATCCCCCATCTCAGTCTCCCAAAGTGCTGGGATTACAGGCATGAGCCACTGTGCCTGGTCAATTTTTATGTTTTTTTAAAGTTAGGAGCAAAAATAAGAATTTAATGATACATGAAAATTACATGAAATTCAAATTTCAGTCTCTGTGAATAAAATTTTATTTCTCATTAGTTTATATACTGTCAATGGCTGCTTTTGTGCTACAACAGTGGCAATGAGTAGTGTTCAGAGACCATACCAACTGCAAAGCCTTAAAGTATTTACTATCTGGCTCTTAACAGAAAAAGTTTGTTAACCCATGCAATAATGGATGCTGGATTATTTTATTAGGTGGAAAAAACTGAACTTAAATCCTTATACTCTATATACTGAAATAAATTCCTGATTACTTAAAAAAAAAAAAACAACTTGAGGTTTAAAAAATAACATTGATGGTCAGGCGTAGTGGCTCATGCCTATAATCCCAGCATGATTGGGAGGCCAAGGTGGGCAAATCATCTGAGATCAGGAGTTCGAGACCAGCAGGACCAACATGGAGAAACCCTGTCTCTACTAAAAAATATATATACATATGAAAAATTATTATAGTGCATGCCTGTAATCCCAGCTACTCAGGAGGCTGAGGCATGAGAATTGCTTGAACCAGGGAGGCAGAGGTGGGGGTAAGCCAAGATCATGCCATTGCACTCCAGCCTGGGCAACAAGAGTGAAACTCCGTCTCAAAATAATAATAATAATTTTGGTGTCAAGGAAGTCTAATTGTGGTACAAAAAGGGTGCAGTGGCTCACGCCTGTAATCCTAGCACTTTGGGAGGCCAAGGTGGGTGGATCACCTGAGGTCAGGAGTTCAAGACCAGTCTGGCCAACATGATGAAACCCCATCTCTGCTAAAATACAAAAATTAGCCGGGCATGATGGCGGGTGCCTGTAATCCCAGCTACTCAGGAGGCTGAGACAGGAGAATTGCTTGAACCTGAGAGACGGTGGTTGCAGTGAGCCCAGATCGTGTCACTGCACTACAGCCTGGGCAACTGAGCGAGACTCAGTCTCAAAAAAAAAAAGAAAGAAGAAGAAGTCATAAAAGAAATAATAGACAAATAAAAAAATTCTGCCTGAACAAAAGCAGCATAAACAAAGTCAAGACAAATTTCAAACTGATAGCATATATTTGTAACACAAATCCCAGACATGGGCTAATTTCCTTAGCATACAAAATTATAAATCAATTTTAAATCATTAATCTCCTAATCCCAAGAAAGGGTAAAATACATGAATAGTCAATTTGTAGATACAGAAATACAAATGGCTCTTAAGTTCAAAAGAGCAATTCAAAGCAAAACAGCATTGAGGGACTTTCTGCATCTAACTGGGATGAAACAGCTTGTAAAAGTTCAACAATACTGCTGAGAACAACTGAAAAACAAAACTGATTGAAAGTACTGGGGAGCTGCCAAGGCAACGAAGACTTGAGTCCAAGATCTCAGAGAGAAGGGGACTGCAGAGAGGTGAGCAAATGCCCTATACGATGCTGAGGCAGAGCTTTTGTCCATCTTGAGATTGACTAGAGAGATATAAATAGACAGACACGTAAATAAATAAACAAATGGAGTTCACAGAGCAGAATTCCTGTGCTTAAGAGATCTTCCCACCTCAGCCTCCTGAGTAGCTGGGACTACAGGCATGTGCTGCCACGCCCATCTAATTTTTGTATTTTTTGTAAAGACAAGGTTGCCCCGGCTGGTCTCTAACTCCTAGCCCCAAGCGATCCTCCTGCCTCAGCCTCCCAAGTAGCTGGAATTACAGGTTCAAGCCATTGCACCCAGTTATAATTTTTTAATTGAGTAAGGCAAGAGCTTAAGATCCAAAGCAGAGAATATAAAATAATAAATCCATTTTAAAACATTAATCTCCTAATCCTAAGAAAGGATAAAATACACAAATAATCAACTTGTAGATACAGAAATGTAAATGGCTCTTAAGTTTCAAAAGAGAAATTCAAATCAAAACAGCACTGAGAGGCTTTCTGCATCTAACTGGGATGAAACAGCTTGTAAAAGTTCAACGACAGTAAACAAATTTAGGGTTCACCCCACCAATGAAAAGGAGCCATGAAGAACTTCAGGTTCTTTGCTGGGACCCACAGAGGGCTACATCCTAGGAACATGGATTGACCAGGGGAAGGCAGACATTTTTTAAAACCTTGCAATCTGACTCAGGTCAGATCCTGATTAGATCAAGGTCATATGGTCCCACTTTACACAAGCATAAAGTAAACCTCAGAGGAAAATAATATCTTTCACAGCTTCTCAATTATTCACTGTCATGCAATAAAAAATTTTAAGATATACAAAAAAATAGGATCAAGGGGGAAACATGAATTTTAAAAACCCAAACTCGTAGATAGCCCAGTGTTAAAGTTTATCAAAGATTTTAAAAGAACCTATTCAACAAAACAGGAGACAAAACAGAGAAGTGTATTATAAAACTAAACTTAAAAGGCATCAGGTCAGGCATGGTGGTCCATGCCTACAATCCCAGGACTTTGAGAGACCAAGGCAGATGGGATGACTTTAGCTCAGGAATTTGAGACCAGCCTGGATAACATGGAAAGACCCTGTCTCTACAAAAAAAAAAAAAAAAAAATCAAGCCAGGTGTGGTGGCATACACCTGTAGTCCCAGCTACTTGGGAGGCTAAGGCAGGAGCATGGCTTGAGCCTTGATAGTGCCACCACACTGCAGTCTGGGTGAGAGAGCAAAATCTTTGTCTTGCCCCCCCACCCAAAAAAAAATGCAAACAAGGTAACTGTAATGCAAATAATTGAAATTAAGAGCTCAACAGATGGGTTTAACAGCAAACTGGATACCGCAGAGGAAAGGATTGGCAAACTGAAAGATCAGTAAAGAAAGAGAAAAGAGGATGGACAATGTAGAGTAAAAGAGACATAAAGAACGTGGAAAGAAGGTCTAACACAATTACAACTGGAGTCCAAGCAAGAGAAAAGAATGAGAACAAGACAGAACAATATTAAAAGATATAATAGGCCAGGCGCAGTGGCTCACACCTGTAATCCCAGCACTTTGGTAAGTCGAGGTGGCGGATCGCCTGAGGTCAGGAATTCGAGACCAGCCTGGCCAACATGGTGAAACCCCGTCTCTACTAAAAATACAAAAAAAAATTAGCTGAGCATGGTGGTGGGCGCCTGTAATCCCAGCTACTTGGGAGGCATCTAACTGGGATGATTGCTTGAACCCGCGAGGCAGAGACTGCAGTGAGCCAAGATCGCACCATTGCTCTCCAGCCTGGACAACAGGAAGAGACTCCATCTCAAATAATAATAATAATATGATTAATAATTTTGTAAAACTAATAAGGCAATCAGGCCAGATAGTCAAAGATTCTATGTTACACAGGATAACTGCAAAAAAACTCACCTTAGGAACATCGCATAGGAAAACTACTTTTGAAAAAAGCAAAGGATTGAGAGAAAAATCTAAAAGCAGCCAGAAGATAAAAATATGTCTTATCTTCTTCAAAGGAGCAATAACAAGACTGACAGATGACAATGAAGCCAGAAAATAATGAAATAACATTTTTAAAGTGCTGAAATAACTGCCAATCTAGAGTTCTATACCAGCAAGAATATATTTCAATAGTAAGAGGATTAGAAAAATCACCATTCAGCAATCCTCATAATAACTGATATGAGGATTCAGCAATCTTCATAATAATTGATTCAGTGAGGAATCATTAACAATGTTTGTGAAGCTGATAAAGGGCTACTAACATAGTGTCAAAGTATCTCCTCAAAAGGTATTTATTAATTATAAAGAGAAAAAAGCAGAACTCTGCAGTGGAGAAACTTGGCAGATACCACTTCAACCAACAGATCCAAGTGAAATCACAGAACAAATCAAAATCAATGTCTTGTTATGCTGCTGCAGAGACACACTACCACTCCTGGGTATTCTTACCAAAAATGCACAAATGAAATCTAGTCATGAGGAAACATCAGGTAAATCCAAATTGAGTACAGTATACAAAACTAGCCTCTATCCTACAAAAATGTTGAGGCCATAAAAGACAAAGGAAGACTGCGGGACGTTGTTCCAAATTAAGAGGGGTAAAGAGACAGGACAATCATGCAACTTATGATCATGGATTAGATGGTAGACTAGAAAATTTTTTTTTTCTTTTTCTATAAAGGGCATTATTAGGACAATCGACTAAATTTGAATACGGTCTGTACATCAGATAATAGAATTTTATAGTTATCTTCTTGATTTTGATACATACACGTGTTGGGGGTGGGTGGAGAAAAGGAGACAAGAAAAGAGAAAGAAAAAGAAAAAGAGCTGGGCCCCGTGGCTCAAGTCTGTAAACCCACCTACTGGGGCAGCTCAGGGGGCAGTGTTCGGGGGAGGCAAATGGATTGCTAAGGGCCAGGAGTTTGAGGCCAGCCTGGGCACCATAATAAGACCTAGTCTCTAAAAAAAAAGAAAAAAAAATATTTATAAATTAAACAGGCATAGTGGTACACACCTATAATCCTAGCTGCTAGGGAGCCTGAGGCAGGAAGACAGCCACAAGAGTGAGACCTTGTCTCTGATAAAAAGAAAAAAAAATGATAACAATAGATTATCTCACTCTGAACTAAAAAGTATATAAATGAAAGTGAGAAAACAAACAGAAGAGGAAAGATGAGAAAGCTCTTTCCAGAAAAATAATAGATAGTAAGTAAGAAATAATACAGTTACATAATCACAACTGCTAAAGTTCCAAAGAAACAGTTAATTGAAACAAGAATCTCCAATGGCTGCTAAAACCACTGAATGAAAGGTTGTTGAATAACCGAATAACATGATCTCAAAGAAGCACTTCTCAGGTTACTTGTTAATTACAAAAGGGAAAATGTACCTTTAATATGGAGAGTTCTGGTAGTCACCTCATTAACCAATCAAATTTGCATTGCCAATAGTGGAAGAATCTGACATTTCTCACCTTTTACTGTGATGCAGTAATAAGCACACAATATTACTTATTAGGTATTCTTGCCAAAAATGTTTAATCAATCTTATCAAAAGGAAACAATGAGACAAAGACAGAATGGGTGATACTATACAAAACAATTGACTGGAACTCTTCAAAAAAAGTTAATGACAAGTAAAATGAGAACAGACAAGAGGGCAGTTCTAGATAAAGAGACACAACAGTGAAATGCACAGCACAAACCCCGATTGTCCCCTGGATCAGAGACACAAAAGCAATGTGGGGGCAATGGGGAAAACTTAAACATGGGGTATATGTGAGATGCTCTTACGGAAGTGGTGTTAATTTTCTTCAGTGTGGTAAGATGGTGTGGTTATGTGTGGAAGAATGGCCTTATCTGAGGAGGTATATGCTGAAGTAATTACAGGTGAAGTGTCATGATATCTACAATTTATTTTTACATGGTCAGATAAGTGTTTGTGTGTGTGTGTGTATATCTGTGTGTGTAGACAGTGAGAGACAAAGTAAAAGTGGCAAAATGGGTTGGGCACAGTGGCTCACACCTGTAATTCCAACACT
The DNA here is from genome assembly GCA_963573385.1 of Cacajao melanocephalus. NCBI lineage: Eukaryota > Metazoa > Chordata > Mammalia > Primates > Pitheciidae > Cacajao > Cacajao melanocephalus. The sequence continues at coordinate 284,307 of CAUYLG010055431.1, forward strand.
TGGGGAGGCCAAGGCAGATGAATCACAAGGTCAGAGCTCGAGACCAGTCTGGTCTCTACTAAAAATACAAAAATTAGCCAGGCATGGTGGCGTTAGCCTGTAATCCCAGCTACTTGGGAGGCTGAGGCAAGAGAACTGCTTGAACCCAGGAGTTCAAGTGGCAGTGAGCCAAGATTGTGCCACTACACTCCAGCCTGAGCAATAGAGCAAGACTCCCTCTCAAAAAAAGGTGGCAAAATGTTAACAGCTAAGAAACTGAATAAAAGGTATCTGGAAGGCTGGGCGCAATGGCTCATGCCTGTAATTCCAGCACTTTGGGAGGCAAAGGCAGGCCGATCACCTGAGGTCAGAAGTTCAAGATCAGCCTGGTCAACATGGCAAAACCCCACTGCTACCAAAAAACAAACAAAAAAAATTAGCTTGGTCTGGTGGTGCACACCTGTGGTCCCAGATCGCACCACTGCACTCCAGTTGGGGAAGGGAGGGGAGACGAGGGAACTGGGTGTTCATATGCTATTCCACTTTTCTGGAAATTTGAAGCTATTCAATATAAAAGATGGAGGAAAATAATCAGATTAGAAGGAATATAAGCAGACAGGACTTGATCCTACAAGCAATGGAAACTACTCAAAGGAGTGCAGGGAAACACGCGCCGAGAGCAGAACTGGAATCTTATCATCTGGCAGTGATGCACAAAGTGGACCAGGAGAGGCGAGATTGAAAGCCAAGAACCCAGCCCTGCAGCTCCCCAGGCCTGAGATCATAAAATGACGCCCCATTCCATCCATTACCACAATCTGTTGCAGGGTGAGGGCAGCAGCCTGATGACACAGAAGCTGCAGTCAGTTGTCCTCTGAGAGAATAGGAGTCTCTAGTTCTGTAGAATAAATAATCACTTCTGACGATGTCCTACAGGGTCCATGTTTTATTTACTATTTCAGCCAAAAACTTGCCCTTTCCACTCAGGCTGTACACTGTTTGGTGGAGGGGCTGCAGTGGTGTCCCGCGCTGCAGCAGCCGTGGCAACGGACCGCCAGCCCCCGCCCCATCCTCTCCGGGCAGCGGCTCTGTCTCACACAGGGGTCTACTCACTGATCTGTTTGCCAAGGGACTGGGAGTTATTTCCAATGTCTTTTAGTTCTTTTGCTTGACAAAATAGAAATAATATTGATTTTCTTCTCTAAAATAAGGTGGTTTTCAGCATGTCAAGCCATTTTTGGCCAAAGAATAAATACTGGACCAAATAGGTAAAAAACTGAAAATAAAATAGGTGAAAAAGTCCTGCAAAGCAAGGACTTTGAAAAGTCTAGGAATCATCATGACGATTTCTCTTATTCCTATGCTCTTCATCTCTAAATTAATGCTTTAAAGAAAAGGGGGTGATTGTGCCTTCCATTGTACCTCCTTGTGCACTCACATTTAATTAAAGCCGTTCTGGAAGGGCTAGTCAAAATCATAACTATAAAGTCATACACCACTGGAAAACATTATTTTCATGTGATATGCTACTGAGAAAACCTAAGGGAACCAACAAAACAATTAGGACTGTTAAAAACAATAAGATAATTTTTAAAACACAGAAATCAATAGATTTCCTAACTATTGGCAAAGATCAATTAGAAAATATAATGGAAATAAATAGCCTAAAGCAATAAATTAAAAATACAGGCACTCGGAATTAAAGGAAATGTACAGGAACGATGCAAGAACTGTATAAAACCATCAATGAGGGGCATGACATATTTTACTTGAAAGACACCCCACATTCATGGATGGAAAGGGTGTATACTCCAAAGACGTCAATTCTGCAGTGGTGCAATCTCAGCTTATCACAACCTCTGCCTCCCAGGCTCAAGCGATTCTCCTGCCTCAGACTTCCGAATAGCTGGGATTACAGGCATGTGCCACCACGCCCAGCCAATTTTTGTATTTTTAGTAGAGACGGGGTTTCACCATGTTGGTCAGGCTGGTCTCGAACTCCTGACCTCAAATGATCCACCTGCCTCGGCCTCCCAAAGTGCTGGGATTACAGGCATGAGCCATTGAGCCCAGCCTCCAAAGTAATTTCTATGTTGAATGTAATTATCATCAAAATTTCAAAGGGATCTGATTTTTTGATTGGCAGTGGGTAGGGGTAGGGTGGGATCACGAAGAAGATGATAAAAATGATTCTAAAAAGTCTTAAGAAGTATACAAGGGCCAGAAAAGCCAGGGATATTCTAAGAAAGAACAATAGCAAAAGAGTACAATGAATACTAACAAATAAAATCTGTAACAAATCTACAATAATAAAAACATTGCAGTATTAGCATAACAACAGACAAGCATAGCAATGAATGAGAACAGAATGTCCCTGATCACACATCAGTATATTTAAGAATTTAGTAGATGAAAAAGGTGACATGTCAAATGAGTGGGGAAAGAAAGAAATCGTTCTATAAATGGTGCTGAGACAATCCAGTTGGTCACCAGGAAAAAATAAAGTCATATTCCCTGTTACTCAACTAACAATAAAAAATTCCATAAGAAAACTAAAATCATTTTTAAAAAAAGTGGGGGGGCAGAGGGGAGGGAAATAGTTCTGTGCCCTTGCAGTGGGAAGGGTTTTCCATGCTTAGCCAAAAGAAGAACTGTGAACTTGATGCCGTGGACGTTTGAGACTTGTGCTCAGAGCACTGGGCCACTGGTGTTGAGGCCGTAAGCTGAAATCACCTTTTTAAAGCACAGGTTAGCAATGCACATTAAAATGAAAACAAATCTATTTTCTTTAACCTAGGATTAGCAACTCTGAAGTTTTTTGTTTTTTGTTTTTGAAATAGTCTCACTCTGTTGCCCAGGCTGGAGTACAGTGGGGCAATCTCAGCTCACTGCAACCTCCGCCTCCCGGGTTCAAGCGATTCTCCTGCCTCAGCCTCCTGAGTAGCTGGGATTACAGGCACCCACCACCACACCTGGCTAATTTTTGTATTTTTAGTAGAGACGGGGTTTCATCATGTTGGCCAGGCAGGTCTCAAACTCCTGACCTCAGGTGATCCGCCCACCTTGGCCTCCCAAAGTGCTGGGATTACATGCATGAGCCACCGTGCCTGGCCTAACTCTGAGGTTTTTACCCCACAAAGGTAATCACAAAAGTAAAACCTATTTCCCAAGGATATTTAAAGAAGAGTTGCTGTGATAGTGAAAAATGAAGATCATCTAGTCCATCAAGGGGACTGGTTACAATGAATTATGGCACATATTTTCAGCAGAACACAAGGCAGTTACTACAATTGATGCTACACATCTGTATTGATGGATACCAGTTCCATCTAAGACCTAGTATCAGGCAGGGAAAAAAAAAAGATGAGAGAAGAGGTAAAATCTAAGGTGACTGACTTAATGACTTACTCAAATGTCTTTAAGGTAAGACCCAACAGTCCCAAGAGAGGCCAAAAGGCAAAGCACTCTAACCTCAGCTTCCAGATTTGTGCCCTCCCTCTGGCCCAAGTCACAGATTCTTCCAGGTGACTCAGTCTCTCAGTCTATAAAATGGGGATAAAAACCACTAGTGCCATTACCTACTCTCCCCTGTCCCCAGGGTGCTCTGAGGATTAATTAGCTGGTATCTGTGAAGTGTGTTCCTGCACTGAGTTATTACAGAAAATTTTCCATCAGGCTCATCAGCTCTTCAAAGTTCTTAAGGAAAACTAAAGTTTTGATGAAATGCCCCAAAGACAAGCAAGCCTAGTAACAATGAAGCCATAGAAGAAACACCCTGGCAACCTTATCCCCTAACCCCCCACATCTGGTGGCAAGGCCAAGCCAGAGTTTCATCAGCACTCCCCCAGGATGAGGTCAGCACACACTGACTGCCTCTAGCCCTCCAAGGGGACGATTATCACACTGTTGCCAGCGTCCCCAGGGCTCCTTATTAGTGTACTAGAAACCCTTCACAGAGAGCATGAGCCGAAAAAGAACACGTGCAGATAGGCACCCCCCAACCCAAGTCCCTAATGAGGGGTACAGGGACAGATATGCATGGATCCTCATCAGCCCCATCCTGTGGAATTCTGACCGCAGCTGCCATGCTCTGGGGATACACAGGGAGACATGTTGCAGCTTCCAGAGGGGCAGCACATTCGCAGTATCACAAGCTCCAGCCAGGAGCCCGGAAAGACAAAAGTTATGCTGCTGAAAGGGCAGACGGGACACTGTGAACCCGTCATCCCAACCCCTCATCCTGGCAGAGGAGGAGCCCTGCCGACAGCCCTGAGCACTGGCAGGGGACACCTGCAGAAGGGGGTTTCAGCGGCAGGCCTCTGGGCTGCCCCTTTCGCCTCGTGCTCGGTGGAATGCCGACGCTGGGTCCGCAGTGCCAGCCACTGAGATGAAACGCTTTGTCCAGCAGTGCCTGCGCCACAGACGTTCTCCAGAATCATTCGGCTTTCCTCCTCCCCTAATGCTTGCGTCTTTCTCTGTATGTCTCATCCTGTCTCTCAAATCTATTCCTGTGTGTCCCAGAGGGCCAGAATGAAGCAAGTTCTGCTGTTATGATGCAACGCCCAGCCACAGGTGAGGTCCGGACTCTGCTGAAAACCTAATGAACGGGCAACAGCAGGTTGTGTGCTTCTTGACAGCACACAGGTGCTGATAAATATCGACCTCCAGGGTATTCCTGGTAAACACAGGCACCGCGGCCCCTCACCCACGGGCGCATGCACACACACACAGAGGCACACACTCACACATTGCCGGCTCTGCTCTCGCACCTCAAAAACAAATTATTTAACTATTCTCTTCCCCGAGGATTACAGCTCTAATTTCAAACACAGAGCTCCCTGCCTGTCTCTCACATATGCAGCACATTCTGATAGGTTAAATGCTGCCGCTTAATTACCGTAATGAGAGGTGCTTTTTTTGGGTTTCCTCAAACATTCGTTTTTCCCTCCCTTACTTTACACTGAAAATCATTTTTAGACTGTTTTCCTCCATCATCTTCCCCATCTCTCCCCTCATCTCTGTATGTAGGGAAGAAGGAAGGCTCTCAGGTCAGTGTCTTGAAGAGTTACCAGGAATGAGTGGGTAACAATACCTTTCATTTAAATTTTTTAAATTTAGAATCTGTAAATTGAAAAATAGCAGATAGGAGAGGTGAAAGTCCACCAAAGTAGACTGATACAGTGACTGTCCCCAACAGGAATGGGCAATAAGAGACATGGCAGGTTGGTGTAAGGTGTTATTGGTGGGTGTGGTCAGTCCTGTAGGTGGTTTTGGGGAGGGATGGGATGTGTTCCCAAAATGGCCAGCATATGATTTGCCGCAGCCCCAGATCAAGAAGGAGGCTGCCTTCCATGGGAAAGCTGCACAAAAGCAGACCAAGGAAGATGCCTCCAGAGAAGCAACTTGCTTTCAGATAGGCTTTATTTTTAAAAAGTGTACAGCCAGCCTGGGAAACATGGCAAAACCCCATCTCTACTAAAACTACAAAAATTAGCTGGGCATGGTGGCATGTATCATAATCCTAGCTACCTGGGGGGCTGAGATGGGAAGATCGCTTGAGCCCCAGGAGATGGAGGTTGCAGTGAGCCAAGATCGCGCCACTGCATGCCAGCCTGGATGACACAGTGAGGCTCTGTCTCAAAAAAAAAAAAAAAAAAAGGTATACAGCCTATAGGCTTTCAAAGCTGTAGATCATAATTCACGGCCAAACCAGGTCCACCTTCAGCCCCAGGTATTAGATCTGGACTGCACCGCGTGGGAATCTGAAGCCTACAGTCATTTCAGAGGAAGACCTGACCACAGCTGCAGTGCCAAGAGAGCTCTAAGATCAGGCTGGACCGGCAGAGGAGCAGCTCCAAGAAGTGAAAATGTCCTTCTCCCTGCCTCTTCCGGGTGACCTGGAATGCGTATCATGGAGTTCACTGACTGCGCATGCTCTGAGATCTCCCAGGAAGTCAGTTGATGACTTGATCGTCTTTTTTATCCTCCCTTTTGGAGAGTCTGCCCTTTAGGCTTTCTGCCTCAGCTCGACACATTTTGTAACCTTCTGATTCCACTGATTTGTAAGAGTAAAGGTACCACAAAGACCATCTGCTACCAGAAAACTGAGGTGCATGCAAGATCAGGGAACTAACCGTCATGTCATATGGTGTGCAGGAAGACCTAAAAATTGCCGAGGCCAGATCAGCAAACAGGTTGACTGTCACAGAAAGATCAGTGAAAATACATGCAGATATAACAGAGAAGGACAAACTCAGGGAAGAGCAGCTGAGGAAACAGATGACAAACGAGGGGAGAGGAGCTTTCTGGAAGCTGTTTTCAGAAGGTGGGAGTAGTGGCCCACTCTGACCATGACCCGATTCAGTGGGACCTTCTCTTCTTGGAGGGAGAAGCAGACTTCACCAGGAGGTAGAGTGACAGGCTTATCACTGAGAAATCATTTCCAGATAAAATAACACTTGCTTCACAAATGCCATCTTCCCTTTCTTCAGAGAGTCTCAAATTTCAGTGAAACCACTTAACAATGTCCACGTGAAAGAGCAAGCCTAACAGTCACCCCGTGGAAGCAACTTTGAAAGGCAGAAGCCAGCGCCACTGCCTGACTGTGGGGCCTCCGCCTCCGCATAACCACTAACCATGTGACGGTGTCCCCCGCACCTCCTTCTGGGCCTTCTCTCCTCACAGCGTTTCTCACTCCTGGTCCACTCTTTTATCTGCTATCCTCCACGCCAGCTCCCTAGGCCAAAAATCTGGACAGGGAGCCCAGACTCCTCCCTCTTCTTCACTCTTGCATCCATTCAGCCACCAATTCCAGGAGATTCTACTTCCTCACTCTCTAATCCATCCTCTCTACCCCCACAACAACCGCCCTGGTTCATCTATCATTCCCCTCTCCTAAATGGCCGTCCTATCTTCGAGAGAGAGCTTTCTGAAACGCTAGTATGAAACTTATTTTTCCACATGGAACTTTTCCGTGGTTTCTCCACTGTCCACATAATAAAATCCACACTCCTGAGGTAACACATGCCAGGTCTTCCCTGATCCCACCTTTGCCAACCTTTCCAACTTGCCAAGCTGTCTCCTCCATCTCTTGCCTTAGTGCCATGCCCCATCACCTCCTCTGTACGGACGAAAGTCACCACTTCGCTTCAGACCTTAAAAACAGCTAATCCTCTTGCAGGGCTCAGATCAAGAGGACGTCCTCTGTGAACAGAGGTACCTTTTTAAACTTCCCCACTAGTTCTCTCCACTACCACAAAACTGATCACTCTCTCCTCTGGGCCTCCACTCAGATACCTATTATAGCACCTATAATATTTTATCACCCACACCACATCTGTTTATATATCATGGAACCCCCCTAAACTACAAATATTAAATCTTCTCTTTTTTTTGAGACAGAGTCTCCCTCTGTTGCCAGGCTAGAGTGCAGTGGTGCATGCAGTAGCATGATCTTAGATCACTGCAACCTCCGCCTCCCGGGTTCAAGCGATACCCCTGCCTCAGCCTCTCGAGTAGCTGGGACTACAGGCGCACAACAGCATGATCGGCTAATTTTTTGTATTTTAGTAAAAAACAGGGTTTCACCATGTTGGCCAGGATGGTCTCGATCATCTGACCTCATGATCTGCCTGCCTCAGCCTCTCAAAGTGCTGGGATTACAGACGTGAGCCACGGCACCCAGCCTTCTTTTTGTATTGTTAATGTTTAGCACAAATGTTGGCACATAGAGGAAATGGATATTTAATAATTAGTAAATGGATGAATAGATTATTTTTCCAGTGAATCATACTGCCTCTTTGTGCTAAACTGGGAACCAACAATTTATACAAACATAAGTATAGATATATAGATAACAGACATGAACAAACTCAGAGCAAATGAATCTTAAAAAGCAGATCGTTTTTCAATGTTTACATTTCATCTAAGTACGCAATATAACTTTTTTTTTTTTTTTTGAGATGGAGTCTCACTCAGCCACCCAGGCTGGAGTGCACTGGCAAAGTTTCAAGCGATTCCCCTGCCTCAGCCTCCTGAGTAGCTGGGACTGACTACAGGTGCCCGCCACCACGTCCGGCTAATTTTTGTATTTTTAGTAGAGGTAGAAACATGTTGGCCAAGCTGGTCTCTAACTCCACACCTGCCTCAGCTTCCCTAAGTGCCGGGATTACAGGCATGAGCCACCGTGCCGGCCATTACTTTCTGATTGTGTTTTTGTTAGGCTCACAATAAAATTAGTTTGCATTCCTGATACCACATTTGTTGGAAAGGGAGTAGAGCTGGAGAAAATTAAAGAAAAACTGGTTTAAGATAAAACTTCTACAATGAATCATTCACAAGTGAAAAGCAAGAGTGAACTACACACATATATGCTTGGTTCACCATGAAATCCTTTTAAACAAATACCTACCATTTCCCCAAAACAAACAGAGTAATTATGGTAAGACCTTATTAGTGTTGAGGCAGTGCGCGTGAGATACATCTACTGCCCTGGAGCCACCTCTAAAGAATCTCCAAGCCGAATCCGTGCTGCTGGGATAAAGCCGCCTAATGCAGCAGCCTCCAGTGCTCTGTGTAATGACATCCGTGCTAATGGAGATGAGCTCGGCTTCATGCAGGTTCGACTCCTGAGAATGGATCTTAAAGGTGAGGCACGGCAGCACAGGAGAAAGTCGATTTAATTTGTTTAACATCATAAAAAGGGACATTTCCACATGGACAGCAAGGACATGAATATCATGTGTGTATGGCAGAATTATAAACGCATTTTTGGCGAAATTCAATAAAGCTGATTCCACTGCATAAGGTCAGCAATTTACTATAAAAAATGATATGATTGCAATTTTTAATATAACCCATGTATTTGCTGCAAGATGCTCTAGAAGATTGTGTAATATAACCATTCGACCTCTCCACAGGAGCAGAGATCACTCTATTTACCCTTTATTGTCCTGATAAAAGCATCCATACAAAACAACAAAGTCAACAGCATTTACTTAAGAGCCACACTTGAGTCCAAGACTTCCTCTTCTCACACACAAGAATGGATTAAAGCTCTGCATTAAAGCCCTCATGGAAGGCAGCAAGAAAAACTCCAAATTAAATTCACTTCCTAGGTAGCACAATAATTACTGAAATGTATATGAAAGGTATAGATGAAATAAGTCACCTCTGTGGTCATTCTAGACTTCATTTCTATAATGCGATTCTTCAAGGGGAGAGCCCAGGTCCACAGGCGCAGGCTACACACTGAAATTCAACTCAGTGGTGATAGAGACCTGCTCCTCAAATTGGGTGGGCTTCCATATGTCTCATAAGCCCATGTTTACACTTTTTGAGGAAATGACTTAGGTTACCATGAAAATTAAATGGGCAAATGTATGTGTGAATGCTTTTAAGCTGTAAAGCAAAATACACATGCCAGTGGCTATTACATAATCTGTACCATATTATCTCAGGCTTGCCTGTAAATTAAAACATCTGTATTACTAGTAGCTTCTACGGCCTCATCACCAAGTTCTCTAAGGGTGTGGACCATTTATGTCCCCAGTGCACTTACCATAGCACCTGGCAGACAGCAGACAAGGAATGCTTGGTGAACAGAGCTGAACTTGGTCACAGCTGACATGAACAATTCTAGACTAGGAGAATAGAACTTTTATTTTCCATGGCATCACCAGATGGAAGCTATAAAAGGTCACTCTCATTTTCACTCACTACTGCAGGAGTTCCTAGATCAGATCAAGCTCCTTTCCTGCCACGGAGTCATTGAGCTTCTTGTCCTTTCTACCCCGGCACTCTCATTCTTCACAGAACCACTTCTCATTCTTCTGGTCTCAGCAACCTTCCCAGTGCAAACCTACCCCACCCTCTCCATTATTCTCTCTCATAGCACCTTGCTTATCTGTAAGTATTCTGCTTGTTTGTTCATATTTCTGGGGAGTCAGTCTCCACCAGAGACCTCTGTTTGTTTTATGCAAATGGTAACATTACATCCTCACTCCCAGGACCAGCACTACGCCTTGTAAGATATGTGCACTCAATAAATACTTGTTGGATGGAAAGATGGATGGAAAGATGGATGGATGGATGGATGGATGGATGGATGATGGATGAATAGTAAAAATCTTTCCAAATAAGGTACTAAGATCTTCCAAAGAACAGTGCTATTTTCTGTTATTTCTGTTATTTCTACCTGTTACAGGCTGAGCATCCTGATCCAAAAATCTGATATCCAAAATGATCCAAAATTTGAAACTTTTTGAGTGCTGACATGACATTCAAAGGAAATGCTCACTGAAGGATTTCAGATTAGGGATGTTCAACCAATATGATATTCTGCAAATATTCCAAAATCTGAAAAAATCCAAAGTTTGAAACATCTCTGGTCCCAAGCATTTTGGATCAGAGATACTAAACCTTTATTTCTATTTTAGCACTGTGTCTCCTCTTTTCAGGACCGCTTAAAGGAGAGCCTTTGATTGGGGGAAAAAAAATGTAAGTAAATATCAGAAATAGACTCAAGGAGGACATCATGGAGCTCCATATTTATTCTCTTTCAATTACATTCTGTGCAAATTATCTTCACGTGAAAGTTACACCGATTTTTCTAACTGCCTCTTCTTCAAATTCAACCTGTGTTCTTTCGGCCAAGACCCCAAATTTTGCAATTAGAATAATTTAATTCACAATTCCGCATGTGACTCACAAAGCTGGGGAGAGTATGCCTTTGTTCTTTAGCTTCGTAGGTTTACCACTGTCAGTGCTAAAATATTTTTCTTACAGCTTAAAGCCAAAAACAGACTGGAAAAGAGTCCTATTCCTATGCACTTTCGATTTCATTGAAAAGATGACATTTATATGGTTGTGATATTTAATTTATCATAGAGGGTCATGATTTTTTTCCCTGAAATACCATGTATAGTAAACTTCGACTTCATGAATGAAAGCCTCTGCGATCACTTAACAATCTGAAAATCCACACAAAATTTAAGACCACCATATTACTAAAGACAATCTACTCAACAATCTAATTACAGAAAGATTACTTTAAAGGGCTTTAAAACTAAAAAGAATAATTAACAGTAAGAGATTAGAGCATGCCCAAGTCTTCTGTCTGATGAGAGGGGAGCAATCTGAGGAGACCAGCTCCCATCAGGACGTTTAAGAAACTAAATAAGTCTGTTTGAAGTTGGAAGGGAAACGTTTGCTAGAGTTGTTCAATTCTCAGCACAATTTCAATATAAGCCTGTTTGCCCCATCACTCTGTTTACTGAGGACCATTTGTGAGTTACCTTTACTTATTTCAAATGGAAAGAAGATCAAGCTGTGGACACTGACCAACCTAGCAAGCCTATATATAGTGAAAAAGAAATTTAAAACAGAAGCACACTATCCTATACAAAGATAAGAATACTTCATATTCATACAATTACTAATTCATACACCACCCCCCCAACAGATAAACTTATTTTTAAAATACATCAGCTCAAAAATGTTGAATATAACAATGGATTGGTAAATTAATGAATACTATCCAAAGTTATTTTTAAATCTTTCTAATTACAGTCCAATCAACATAAAATGTTTTTCAGTAGAGACTGCCTTATGTTATACCTTATGTTAAGTTTCAAAAATCCCTGCTTCTAACATTTTCCAACAGTTCCAATAAACCCGCATATCATGTAGTCCCTTCGGTGAAAACTCTCTTGTCTACCCTTAGCAGATAAATCTCATTAAAAGAACTTCCATCCCTAAGTGAGGCCAGATAAGAGTGACAAGTTTTCTTTTCTTTTTTTTTTTTTTTTTTTTCTTTTTGAGACAGAGTCTCACTCTGTGGCCCAGGCTGGATGGAGTGCAGTGGCATAATCTCCGCTCACTGCAACCTCCGCCTCCGGGGTTCAAGCAATTCTCTTGCCTCAGCCTCCCAAGAAGCTGGGACTTTAAGCATGTGCCACCACGCCTGCCTAATTTTTTTGTATTTTTAGTAGAGACAGGGTTTCACCACGTTGACCAGACTGGTCACAAACTCCTGGCCTCAGGTGATCTGCCCACCTTGGCCTCCCACAGTGCCAGGATTACAGGCGTGAGCCAATGCACCCGGCTGACAAGTTTTCTTAAAATCATCTCAGAAAGCCAGTGATGACACAGAACACATCAATATTTATTTCTTGGACAAACTGTAAACACATAACTACAGTTGTTAACAAAAGCCCAAGTCTTCTAAAAAAAAAAATTATAGACTAGAAAAGTATAAAAATATCCTTCCGTCACATATACACAGCAGTCTCCCTTTATCTGTGGTTTTACTAATTTGGGAGAAGGGGTGAACCCAGTCACATAACTATTATGACAGCATATTGTTTTAACTGTTCAATTTTATTATTAGATACCACTGTTAATCTCTTAGTGTACCTAATGTATAAATTAAACTTTATCATAGGTATGCACGCATAGGAAAAAGCCTGGTACATACAGAGTCTTGCTCTGTCACCCAGGCTGGAGTGCAGTGGCGCAATCTCGGCTCACTGCAACCTCCACCTCCCGGGTTCAGGCAATTCTCCTGCCTCAACCTCCTGAGTAGCTGGGATTACAGGTATGCCCCACTATGCTAGGCTAATTTTCTATTTTTAGTAGAGGCGGAGTTTTGCCATGTTGGCCAGGCTGATCTCAAACTCCTGATCTCAAGTCATCCACCCGTCTGGGCCTCCCAAAGTGCTGGGATTACAGGCGTAAGCCACTGCTCAGGCCTAGCTGCCTGTATTAAATCCCTCTCTGCTCAAAATTCCCCCAAGAGGTTCCTGATGCATGAATTCTTACGATTCAAACAAGTATTTTTTTTTAACATAACATTAAACTAACTATAGCCCATTAAGATTATATCTTCTAAGAGGACATACACTGTTGATCATTGTTGTCATCAATTAAGCCCTTATTTCAGTGCCAGGCACTCCGCTAAGCACTTTTCACATCATTTTCATTTAATTCTTCCCGCACTTTTTTTTTTTTTGAGATGGTGTCTTGCTCTGTCACCCAGGCTACAGTGCAATGGCATAATCATAACTCTCTGTAAGCTCAAACTCCAGGGCTCAAGCGATCCTTCTGCCTCAGCCTCTCAAATAGCTGGGACCAATGGCATGCACCACCACACCCAGCTAATTTTTATTTATTTATTTAATTTTTTGAGACAGAGTCTTGCTCTGTCACCCAGGCTGGAGTGAAGTGGTGCAATCTTGGCTCACTGCAACCTCCCCCTCCCAGACTCAAGCAATTCTCCTGCCTCAGCCTCCCAAGTAGCTGGGACTACAGGCATGCGCCACCACGCCCAGCTAATTTTTGTATTTTTAGTAAAGACGGAGTTTCACCATGTTAGTTAGGATGGTCTCGATCTCTTGATCTTGTTATCCGCCCACCTCGGCCTCCCAAAGTGCTGGAATTACAGGTGTGCACCACTGCGCCCGGCCAATTTTTAAATTTTTTGTAGAGACAGGATCTCACTGTGTTGTCCAGGCTGGTCTCGATCCTTCCATTAAAACTATCCTTCCTTCCATCTCAGTCTCCCAAAGTATTGGGATTACAGGCTTGAGCCACTGCACCCACCCAATTTTCATTTAATTCTTACAAGAATCTTTTGCAGTAAATATTATCATTAATCCCATTTTACAGATAAAGAAACCAAAGTACCATGAAGTTAAGTATTTTATGCAGGACCACACAGCTAAAAAGTGGTGACACTGGGATTCGAACCCAGACAGTTTGTGCACTGCTGTCTCCAAAGCTGAAGTAGTCCAAACATGACCTACTGTTTAGTCACTCTTAAAAATATTTCCAAAGCCAAGTGGCTTCATTAGTAGACAATCTGTCACCTTCATCTTCCTGTTCTCCAGGCTTAAAATGCTGGTACACTCATACATGACTGGTGAGAATGTAAAATGGTACTACCATTTTCAGAAACAGTTGAGAAGTTTCTTAAAATGTTAAACACACACCTACCATATGAACCAGCCATCCCATCCTTAAGTGTGTACCCAAGAGAAAAGTAATTATAACATCCTTAGAAAGATCTATACACAAATATTTACAGCAGCTTTATTTTTAATATCCAAAATCTGAAAACAACCCAAATGTCCATCAATAGGTAGTATAGCCATATAATGGAATCTGTTCAGCAATAAAAAGGAACAAACCACTGATACATACAACAACACGGCTAAATTTCAAAATAATTATGCTGAGCGGAAAAGCCAGACCAAAAAAGAGTACATACTGCACAATTCCATTTATATACGTTTCTAGAAAATGCAAACTAGGGCCAGGTGCAGTGGTTCACACCTGTAATCCCAGCACTTCGGGAGGACAAGGTGGGCAGATCGCTTCAGCCCAGGAGATCGAGACCAGCCTGGGCAACACAGTGAAACCCTGTCCCTACAAAATCCAAAATAATTAGCTGGGTTTGGTGGCATGTGCCTATAGTCCCAGCTACCCAGGAGGCTGAGGTGGGAGGATCACTTGAGCCCGAGGAGGTCAAGGCTGCAGTGAGCCGTTATCACGCCACTGCACTCCGCTCAGGTGACAGAGTAAGACTCTGTCTCGGAAAAAGAAAAAGGGGAAAAAAAAAAAGGCTAATCTATAATGAATACTGACAGCACATCAGTGCATACTTGCAAACCAGGGTATGGGGGGTGGAGGGACCACAGGGAGAAGGGATTACCAAGGGGTAAGAGGAAACTTTTGGGGATGCTGGGCATGTCCATTATCTTAACTGTGATAATAGTTTCCCAATTATCACATGTCAAAACTTTTTAAAACCACACATTAAATATGTGTAGTTCACTGTATGTCAATTATACCTCAATAAAGCTGCTTAACACAAAAAAACAACACTGAGAGTGGCTTTCAGTCCATCCCTTTGCCACACACACCCAATCCTGAGCATGACTTACTCTTTCTTCTGCAACGTCTGTGGTCCTGTCCTTCCTCTCCAGAAAGCACGTGGTATAGTTCAAAGAACCCTGGTCAGAAGGCATAGATTCTAGTTCTATTTCTGCCATTGATTAGCTCAACTTAGCTCCTCTAAACCTCAATTTCTTCATCTATGTAAAATGGGAGAAAAGAGCTACTCTGAGAGTTATTAAATAATGTATTCATTCATTTAACAAATATTCATTAACCTGCCCACTACATACTAGGATCATAGTGAAAAAATCAACTATGTGAGAATGTTTTGTAAACTGCAGAATTGTCTACATAAATATGCTATCATTTCTATTTCCATTTCTACTGCCAATAACCCCGCCCAGATCCCCCACACCTGAAGACAGACCCAGAAGGACCATCTTTGTGGCTGGTCTTATTATTGCCAGGCCAAGTCAGTTCCAATACAGAGCCGAGAGTAAACTTCCTCAAATAGAGTTTCTCAGTGTTCCATGGGCCAAGTGCCTGTCTGACCCATGTCTGTAATTCCAATGCTTTGGGAAGGCAAGGCAGGAGGATGACTTGAGGCCAAGAGTTTGAGACCAGCGTGGGCAACATAGTGAGATCCTATCTCTACAAAACAATTCAAGAAAAAATTAACCAGGTGTGGTGGCACGTGCCTGTAGTGCCAGCTACTCAGGAGGCTAAGGCAGAAGGATCACTTGAGCCCAGAAGTTCGAGGCTTCAGTGGGCCATGATCATGCCACTGCATTCTGGCCTAGGCAACACCGTTATTTATATATACAATATTGGGTCCTAATCCCAGCTCCTCCCTCACTGCCTGTCTCACCAGCCTCAATTCTCTTCCCTTCTTTCTCCTTCTTACGGACCAATCCAGCTACTGGCACATGCATCTCTGCCTGAGCCTCCCCTCACTAACGAAGCCCTTCCCTGCTCTTCTCTCTCTATGCCCACTGCCTCCCTCAATAGGTCAAAACTGAGCAGGCCAGGAGCGGTGGCTTAGGCCTGTAATCCCAGCACTTTGGGAGGCCAAAGTGGGTGGATCACAAGGTCAGGAGTTCAAGACCACCCTGGCCAACATGGTGAAAGCCCGTCTCTACTAAAAATGGAAAAACTTATCTGGGCGAGATGGCCGATGCCTGTAGTCCCAGCTACTTGAGAGGCTGAGGCAGGAGAATTGCTTGAACTCAAGAGGCGGAGGTTGTAGTGAGCCGAGATCTAAGCTACTGCACTCCAGCCTGGGTGACAGAGCGAGACTCCATCTCAAAAAAAAAAAAAAAAAAAAAAAAAAAAAAAAAAAATGAAAAAAAAAACAAAAAAAAATTTGGTAAAGGCAAATT